>NEWO01000572.1:73772-84025 GCA_003013225.1 Phalaenopsis aphrodite
ATCTTAACTTACATCTTGCTAGTTTTCTTGAAATATATGTTACTTTTAAATATGATGGAGTGTCTAATGATGTTGTTAGGCTTAGACTTTTTTCTTTTTCATTAAAGGATAAAACTAAAGCTTGGTTAAATTCATTAGCACTTGGATCTATCAGAACTTGGGGAGAACTATCACAAAAATTTTTGGCTAAATATTTTCCACCCTAAAAAACTGCTAAGCTTAGAAATGATATTACATTTTTTTGTCAGTTTGAAGAGAAATCGATATATGAAACCTAAGAAAGATTTGAAGATCTCCTTAGGAAATGTCCACACCATGCTTTACCAGATTTGTTAATAATTCAAACTTTTTAAAATGGATTAGTAGGATCACTTAGATCTATTATAGATGCTGCTACAAGTGAATCATTAATGTCAAAACCATTTGATGAAGCATACTCTTTAATAGAGGAAATGACTACTAACAATTTTCAATGACCCTCTAAACGGGTAAATCCTAAGAGAGTGGCTAGCATTTATGATTCTGATGCAATGTCTATTTTAGCATCTCAAATTACCGTTATATCAAAAAGATTGATCAAATTAGAGTGAACTATTCTCAAATACCACCAATATTAGAGAAAAATTCACTATGACTTAAAATTGATGCTCAATCATCTTATAAAACTTTGAATGTTATAAATAATCGAAATAATAATCTCTATTCTAATTATTATAACCCTGAATAGAAAAATCACTCTAATTTTAATTAGAATAATTATAACAATTTGGTGAATCCCTTAGGAAATTCAAACAACCAAGAAAATCCTAATTATTGACCTTATTATCCTCCTAGATTTAACTCTAACCCTAACCCAAAAATTAAAGAAAAGAAGTTGACGATGGAAGAAGTAATGTTGAACATGAGAAATCAAATACAAAATCAAGGGGCTGCTATTAAAAATATTGAAAATCAATTAGGACATATTGCTACTGAACTTAGTAATAGACCTTCAAAAATTCTTCGAAGTACTGTGGAAATTAATCTAAAAAATCAAAATAAGGAGCAAATTAAAGTTATTCAATTACGAAGTGGAAAAGAAGTAGAAACAATAATCTAAAGAAAAACTAAAGTCGAGGAAGAGATTGAAATCGATCATAATGAAAATGAACCAATATAAGTTCCTTTAGAAAAACCACTACCTTCGTTTCCTCAACGATTGAAGGAGAAGAATAAAAATAAACAATTTACAAATTTTTTAAAAATCCTTAAAAAGTTAACGATAAATATTCCTTTCATTGAGGCTTTGGAACAAATGTCAAGTTATGTGAAATTTATGAAGGATATACTAAATAAGAAAAAATAATTTTCTGATCATGGGATCGTTGCACTCAGTGAAGAGTGTGGCATTATTATTCAGAAAAAGTTTCCTAAATAGTTAAAAGATCCTAATAGTTTTATTATAGCTTGTACTATTGGTGAAAAGTTCTTTGGAAAAGCCTTATGTGACTTAAGAGCGAATATTAATCTTATGTCTCTATCGATTTTTAAACGTTTAGATTTAGGAGAGATTTCTCCTACTACTGTAACTCTTCAGTTAGCTGATCGATTAATAACTTATCCTAAAGGAGTTATAGAAGATGTATTAGTAAAAGTGGATAAATTTATTTTCTTGTACAATCTTATGCCTCTATCGATTTTTAAACGTTTAAATTTAAGAGAGATTTCTCCTACTACTGTAAATCAGCGGTTAGCTGATCGATCAATATCCTAAAGAAGTTGTAGAAGATGTATCAGTAAAAGTGGATAAATTTATTTTTCTTGTAGACTTTATCGTATTAAATATGGAGAAAGATAAAAAGATTCCTATTATTTTGGGGAGACCATTTCTTGCAACAGAGAAAGCTGTGATAGATGTGCAAAAAGGAGAATTAATAATAAGAGTCAATCATCAAAAAGTAATATTTAATATTACAAGAGCTATGAAATATCTTGCAATAGAAAAAGATAATGAATATTTTAGGGTGAAAGTTACTGATTATCTGAGTAATGAGCAATTCAAGGAAGTGTTTGAAGAAAAATTAAGGAAAGAAGAGTATTGTGAGAATGAAAATGAAATAAAAGAAGAGAATTTAGATTATGCTCATGACAAATTTGAAACTTTAGATTTGTTGGAAAATGATAATAAAAATCTTATTCATTCAAGTATTAAATCACCTAAACATGAACTGAAAGTATTACCTGCCCATTTAAAATATGTGTTTTTAGGAGATTCATCTACATTGCATATTATTATATCTTCTAATTTAACTGAAATTCAAGAACAAAAATTAATAGAAATGTTGAAAAGATATAAAAACGCTTTTAGATGGACTTTAGCAGATATTAAATGAAATTAGTTCTTCAATTTGTATGAACAGAATTATATTAGATGAACAATATGAACCTAAAGCTGATCCTCAAAGAAGATTAAATTTAATGATGAAAGAATCTGTTAAAAAATAAATCTAAAAATGGTTAGATGCTGGAATTATATATCTTATTTCAGACAGTGCTTGGGTAAGCCCAATTCTATGTTCCAAAGAAAGGAAGAACGACAGTTGAAATAAATGAGAAAAATGAATTAATTCCAATAAAACAAGTTACTGGTAGACGAATTTGAATAGACTATAGAAAACTAAACATGGTCACCATGAAAGATCATTTTTCTTTACCTTTTCTAGACCAAATGTTGGATAGATTGGCTGTAAACAAATATTATTATTTTCTAGATAGATATACCGGGTATCACCAAATTTCAATTGCTCGTGAGGATTAAGCGAAAACAATAGTTACAAGTCTTTATGGAATATTTATTTTTCGTAGAATGTCTTTTGGATTATGTAATGCATCCGCGACATTTCAAACATATATAATGTCAATTTTTAGTAACACAATTGAACATAAACTAGAAGTATTTATGGATGATTTTTCTATATTCGGGACTTCATTTGAAATAGATTTAAATTATTTAGAAAAAGATTGAGAATTATGTAAAAAAATTAACCTAATACTAAATTAAGAAAAATGTTAATTTATGGTTGCAGGAGGAATTGTACTTGGGCATAAAATTTATGAAAATGATATGAAAGTAGATCCTGCAAAAATTCAAGTTATTGAGAAATTACCACCTCCTACTAGAGTTAGAGGGGTAAGATGTTTTCTAGGACATGTTAATTTTTACAAGCGTTATATAAAAAAATTTTCAAAAATAACTAAGCCATTATGCCAACTTTCAAAAAAAGATAAGAAATTTGATTTTAATGAGGAATGCATAAATTTGAACTGTTGAAAGAAAAATTAATCACTGCACCTATAATAGTTCCACCTGACTGGGAGAAACTATTTGAAATAATGTGTGATGNTGAACTGAAAGTATTACCTGCCCATTTAAAATATGTGTTTTTAGGAGATTCATCTACATTGCATATTATTATATCTTCTAATTTAACTGAAATTCAAGAACAAAAATTAATAGAAATGTTGAAAAGATATAAAAACGCTTTTAGATGGACTTTAGCAGATATTAAATGAAATTAGTTCTTCAATTTGTATGAACAGAATTATATTAGATGAACAATATGAACCTAAAGCTGATCCTCAAAGAAGATTAAATTTAATGATGAAAGAATCTGTTAAAAAATAAATCTAAAAATGGTTAGATGCTGGAATTATATATCTTATTTCAGACAGTGCTTGGGTAAGCCCAATTCTATGTTCCAAAGAAAGGAAGAACGACAGTTGAAATAAATGAGAAAAATGAATTAATTCCAATAAAACAAGTTACTGGTAGACGAATTTGAATAGACTATAGAAAACTAAACATGGTCACCATGAAAGATCATTTTTCTTTACCTTTTCTAGACCAAATGTTGGATAGATTGGCTGTAAACAAATATTATTATTTTCTAGATAGATATACCGGGTATCACCAAATTTCAATTGCTCGTGAGGATTAAGCGAAAACAATAGTTACAAGTCTTTATGGAATATTTATTTTTCGTAGAATGTCTTTTGGATTATGTAATGCATCCGCGACATTTCAAACATATATAATGTCAATTTTTAGTAACACAATTGAACATAAACTAGAAGTATTTATGGATGATTTTTCTATATTCGGGACTTCATTTGAAATAGATTTAAATTATTTAGAAAAAGATTGAGAATTATGTAAAAAAATTAACCTAATACTAAATTAAGAAAAATGTTAATTTATGGTTGCAGGAGGAATTGTACTTGGGCATAAAATTTATGAAAATGATATGAAAGTAGATCCTGCAAAAATTCAAGTTATTGAGAAATTACCACCTCCTACTAGAGTTAGAGGGGTAAGATGTTTTCTAGGACATGTTAATTTTTACAAGCGTTATATAAAAAAATTTTCAAAAATAACTAAGCCATTATGCCAACTTTCAAAAAAAGATAAGAAATTTGATTTTAATGAGGAATGCATAAATTTGAACTGTTGAAAGAAAAATTAATCACTGCACCTATAATAGTTCCACCTGACTGGGAGAAACTATTTGAAATAATGTGTGATGCTAGTGATTATGCTATTTGAGTTGTTTTAGGACAAAGACACAACAAAGTTTTTGAAGTAATATATTATGCTAGTAAATCTCTAAATGTTGCTCAAATTAATTACACTACTACTGAAAGAGAGTTATTAGTCATAGTTTATACTTTTGATAAGTTTAGAACTTACTTAATTGAAGTTAAATGTATAGTTCATACAGATTATTCTGTTATTTAATATTTGATGCAAAAGAAGGATGTTAAACCAAGATTAATTAGATGGATATTTCTATTGCAAGAGTTCGATTTTATGGTAGTTGATAGAAAGGTAAATGATAATCAAATAGTTGATCATTTATCCAGACTCGAACAAGAAATATTAACTAATTTTGCAAATGAAATTTTGGAAACTTTTCATGATGAACAATTATATAATATTGATGTAATGAATATACCGTGATATGCCGATATAGTAAATTATATTGTAAGTGATATTCTACCATCAGATGTTAAGAATCAATAATTAAAGAAATTTATTTAGATTCAAAATTTTATTTTTTAAATGATCCATATTTATATAAACAATGTAAAGATCTAATTATTAGGTGTTACCTTGTTAAGAAAAAAACTCAACAAATAATTGAAAGATGTCATGATTCTGAATTTGGAGGATATTTTAGAACAAATTGAACTGTATATAAAATTTTGCAAGTTAGATTTTATTGGTCTACTCTTTTTAGAGATGTTAATGATTATATTAAAACATGCGATCGATGTCAGCGAGTAGGAAATATTTTTAAAAGAAATGAAATACCTCTAAATTACACATTAGAAGTTGAAATTTTTGATGTATGGGGATTATATTTTATGAGACCATTTATGCCTTTATTTGAAAATTTATATATTACTTGATGTTGATTATATGTCCAAATGGATTGAAGCTATTGTTGTACCTAAATGTGATGCTCAGAGTGTTTCAAAATTTTTAAATAAGAATATTTTTACAAGATATGGAATGCCGAGAGTGATTATTACAGATTGATGATCCCATTTTAGGAATAAGAGAATCAAGAAATTGATTAAAAAATATGATATTATGCATAGATTCTCTACTGTTTGTCATCCTCAAACGAGCGATCTAACAGAGATATCAAATCGTAAAATAAAATAAGTTTTAGAAAAAACTGTAAATCTCTGTAAATTGGATTGGTGTGCTAGATTAGACAATGCACTATGGGCATACAGAACTGCTTACAAGACTCATATTAGAATGTCCCCATATAGTCTTATTTTTGGAAAAACATGTCACTTACCAGTAGAGTTGGAGCATAAAACATTTCAGGATATTAAGGAATTTAATTTTAATCTAAAATATGTTGGTGAGAAAAAATTATTGCAACTCAATGAATATGAGGAGATAAGAAATGAAACATATGATAATGCAAGAATCTATAAACAAAATGAAAATATGGCATGATCGGAAGATTATAAAAAAGAAATTTAAACCTGGACAATAAGTTCTATTATATAATACTAGATTGAAATTATTTCCAATAAAACTGATATCTAAATGGTTAGGACCATTTAAGGTGCTTAAATTCTAACATTATGGAACTATAGTTATTAAAGATCATAAAACTGGAAAGATAATTAAGGTTAATGGGCGTCGATTAAAATATTATTATAAAAGGCTTATGTCGCAATTTAAAATAAAATTATGTTGAGTCATCCTGATTAAACAATGGTATGTCGGGCTGACGACGTTAAACTAAATGTTTTGTGGGAGGCAATTCATATATATCTATATATCTTACTATTTTGTTTAATAAGTGTTTTATGTTAAGAAATAATAATGTTTTTTAATCCTACACAATTCTATATATCATAAAATAAGATAAATATTGGTATTGAAAGAAAATTTGGAATTGAATTGAACTAAAAAAAAAGCGACGCAATATTGGCCTCTAGCGCCAACGGTGCCCGTCTACACGAGCCATGGTGCCGACAGCGCCATCAGGAGTGTCGACAGCATCCCGAGCAGTTTCGTGCATTCAGGACGAATTTGGCGGACTTTGGCGGAGTTACACTCCTAAATAACCGTCGAGAGGTGTTTTTAAAGGCCTAAAAAGCTGCCTTGGACGACCAGAAACTTTCAAATTTTGAAATCTATGGTTTACAATTCCAGAAATACTTCAAGGTATGGAATTTTCAATAGAAGAAAGTTAATCAGTTTTGAAGCGCAAAGATTATACGACAAATTCATGACGAAGAAGAGTCTTACCAAGTAGAGAGACTTCATCAATCATGGATTGAGTAATCTAAGTTCACAGATTGAGAAAATCATAGTACAGAGGTGTTGGGAAGTTCTATGCTACACTACCACTGCAGTTGTTGTACCAGTGGTAAATGAATTCTATGCTAACTTACATGGAATAACTCAAGGAGTCGTCTTCGTTCGAGGTAAGGCTGTACCATTTACTCTGTCTCGAATTAATGATTTGTATATGATAGAAAACATGTAAACATTATACAAATTTTATCCCAACGAGAGATGTGATGCAAGATGTATACCAATTTCTGACGGATGAAAATGATAATTGGGAAATCAGAGATGAGAGATACGTTACTTTCTCCGCTTCATTGCTTAATCCAATATCTAAACAATGATATTTCTTCATCTCTACAAAATTACTTCCTACCATGAAGATTGGTAGAGTTACAAAAGAAATGATAATTTTAAACTATTGCATTTAAATAGAAAAGCCCATTGATGTGGGATCAATTATTTTCAAATCTATTATGGATATTATTATAAATGGGTCTATACATGGACTGGGACATCCTTCTACAGTTTTCTTACTTTGCAGTTAATCTCAAGTGTCATATGAAAGTTGGGAGAAAATATTATTACCTTGGGAGCCCGTGATTTCTATTGATGAAAATTATATTGAGAATAGAAATAAAGCATTGGATATTATCTTGGATCATTCATCACATGCTTCGACACCATTAATACCACATACAGTTGGAAGTTCAATAATTTTGGAGAAAAAAATAAAGAAAATCGAAAGAGAACTTCAGAGTATTATGAATATAATAGAAAATCTTAAATACTTTTTTGATCACTTAAATTAGATGATGAAGGAGAACTTTGATCATACTTGAACAATTGAAGCAGGTTTAGTGCAGATGTTCAAGAAAAATGGATGAATTGATGAAAATTTGACTGATCAATTCCCGTACCAACCCTTATACAATTTGTACGCCCATTACCAGCAAATGAGAGATATCAGAGGAGGAGAAAGTACTGAAGATGAAGTAAAATAATTGAAGAAGTTTGACTCTCTATTATTTTAAAGTAATTCTGTTTTTTAATGTGATTGTGTTGGATTTACTTTGCTTTATAACTCTTTTAACTTTAGTTGTGTATATAGTTTTGTGTCATCGTTCTAGTGTTGTAGCTTGATTTCGATGCTGACTTATAACTTAATTTGATTTATGTATGTCTGAGTGCAATTAGAAAAGTGTTTGTAAAAATTTAGATTTTCATATATAAAAGTTAGTTTGGTGTTGTTTGTGAAAATACTTGTTTGTGAATTATTTTAGGATGAATATTAGTGTTTAGAAAGACTAATTAGACTTTAGAGTGAATTGAAAGAAAATTGAAATTACAAAAATTAAAAATATGAGATTTTTGGTACTGGCGCCGACATTTTTGGCACTGGCGCTGTCGGCGCCCATGCTGGCGTTGTCGGTAACATGGGCGCCGACAACGCCCTCGACCCAAAAGTACCCAGACCACTTAAAATTTCGTGATTTGCACAATAAAAACACAATTTTAACCCCTTCGATTATCTTCAACCTCCGATTTCTGCTCCTAGGGCTCACTATTGCTTGGATTTGAGGCGATTTGAAGACAAAAGAAGTTCGGATTTCATATTCTCTCAGTAAGAGCTACACTTTGAACTCAATTTTTTTTTTGCACCAAGGATTTATCTTACATTGCCGAGATCCGAAATTTTGAAATTTTTTAAAAAATTTTTGAGAAAATCCTTTGGTGAATAACTCTTACTTAGTAGATTTAAGTTTAGAACGTTCCACATTGCGATTTTCAAAATTTTGGGAATTTATTTGGATTTTCAAAATTTTTCTTAGATTACCATGACACCGAAAATGAGCAAGAGAAAGAGGAAAGTGGATTTTGATGATCAAAAGTTTGTCAACTAAGAAAGTAATTCTGGATCGAGCATTTAAAAATCTGGGTGGAGAAGTCGAAAGATTAATCATTGCTCGACAGTGGGAGAATTTTTGTTACTTTACTGTCGAGGCTATTATTGGTATACTGATGGAATTCTATGTCAACTTTAAGGGAACTTGGACTATGTTTTTGTTTGAGGAAAAATGGTAGAATTTACTCCAAGAAGAATTAATGAATTGTATCAGTTAGAGGACGTATATAGTTGTCAGTGCAAATCATTTTCTGCAAAAAATGAGACATTATATGAAGTTATTTCTTTTCTTACTGATAGAAGAGGTGCTTGGAAGATGAAGAATAATGTTAAGATAAACTTCACTTTTTCTATGTTAAATGTAGTATATAAGACCTGACACTATTTTATATCTGCTAGAATGATACCGATAAATCATCATAGCGAGGTTACAAATGATAGAGTCATCTTGAACTTTTATATCAAGCAGATGAGAATGATAAATGAAGGCTTTATTATTTATAGAAACACTCGTTCTATTGCTTTGGGTGAGACTACTGGTGGATTAGCACACCCTGCCATAATCTTCACACTATGTGAACAGACAAGAGTTGATTTTGGAATGAATGAGAATAGGATTGAACCTCTAAAACCTATTGGGCTTGCAAATATTAAAACTTATGAATCTCATGTTGGATGGAGATCTGGAAGTAGGAGTAGAGATATTTCTTCTACTTCTAGTACCCATACTCTCCAGGGACTTACGGAGCAACTAATGATCCAACAGGGAGATATCTTGAGGATGGAAAACAGACAGAAAAATATGGAGGCCCAAAATGCACATAATGATGATTTGACAAGGCAGAATTTTGAGTATAATGCTGCTTATGATGATGCAATGGTTAGATATATGAGGGGTGACCACTCAGTTCAGTTTCCTAGTCACTGTCTTTACCCCATATCAGCAGCAAAACTTTGATGTAGAAGAAGAAAATGATGATTATTGGTGATGTTTTAGTTTGATCTCTTGTTTGGTTTATAGTTGGTTGTACTTTATTGTTATCATTTGTATTTAGAGTGAATCTTTGCATTATTTTAGATGTTATGTTGTATTGTGAACAGTAGGATTGTAAAACTGTTTTTACATTGGAAATCATTTTAGTACTGTTATTAGTTTTTAGTATTTGCTTGAATGTAGTTGTAGTAAATTCTTTCTCAACAAAATTTTATATAAAGTATGTGTTATTTAATGTTTTAAGTCTTGTAGTTTTTCATATTAGCACCTGCAATATTTCAGAATTAAGTTTCAGTATCAGAGCATTCAACAAATAAGTCTTTTCTTTATATATTAAATATTTTCTTTCACCCTATATGATTTAAGTTTCTCATGCAAAATCTTTTAAAATATTAAATTTGGGGGGAAAGAAAAATTCTTTTTTAAAGAAAAAAACTTAATTTTATTTGTCGTCAATTAGCTATATTTTCAAAAAATTTTAAATTTAACATGAC
>NEWO01000572.1:84825-102062 GCA_003013225.1 Phalaenopsis aphrodite
TAACATTTATGTTTGGGGGATTTCGATACACAAAAAACATATGCATATTTAGACTTATATTTTATACTCATTTTTGGTGATATTGTGATTTAAAAGATGGTATTTTTCATGTTTTATTGCAGATTATTTATTTTTAGGACTTGAAACAAAAAGGATGGGATTTAAAGTGGAAATGACGTTTTTTAAGAAATAGTCATCGCCGATGGTGCCAGAATGGACGACGACGGCACCAGGTTGGACGCCGACGACGTCGACCTACAGAACAGAGGCCAGAATATACTCAGCGCCGACGGCGCCAGGCGCCATTTGATAGAGAGCACGAAATTAATTCATTGGGCTACTGGAGCCGACGGTGCCAATGTCGGTGCAAGACCTGTTTCTAGAAGATTTGTCGAATTTGGACGCTTTTTGAAGAGTTTTTGGATGCACCTATTGAAAAATCGACATTAAGCTTTATTAGGGCGAAAATTGATCGGAAAACTCTCTTCCACTCCCCCCCAACCACTAAAAGTCCATTAGTCATTTATTTTTTAGATATTTGAGTTTTTGTGGTGAGTTTAAGTGTGAATTATTTTCTAAGAGTTGTAAGAGAGGGAGAGAAGTGAGAGATTTCTTCTTCCTACATCTTCTAAGAGAATCAAGAGTATCGTAAAGAAAGAAAGAGTCCAAGAGAGGCTACAAGGGATTTATTTTGAGAAAAAGTTTCAGATAAATGTTGTTTGTTTATTATTGTGTATGAACTTTCTTTTATATATAAAATTTGTGTTTTGTTGTATTTTTCTCATGAAGTCTGAGTAGTTTCCATTATCTTTCTCCCTACTCTAAGATATGGTGAAATGAAGAGATAATTTGGATGTGTCAATTTTAAAATATAAAATAAATTGTGCTGATTTTTCAACTTTGTTGTTAATTTAGATTTCGATCTGGTCAATTGAAATGTTAAAATATGTTGTGAAACATATAATAGGTGAAATGGAGTATGAGTTGTGCAACAGAGTGAGAATCGCATTTAAATCCATGGAATACTTTGTTCATGGAATTAAGTGAAAATAAATAGGGAAATATAAATTGTTGGGCGTAGAATTGGAGATTTTAGAGTGATAGACTAAAATCCCCAATTTGGTCTTAGTGTTTAAGAACTAAAACGAGCGTTAGTCTTCAGGGGAAGGGAAGTAGGAGCTCTGAAGTGAGAGTCAGTATCCTCCCAACCTAACCACGGATTTAGAAATTAAACCTGATATTAGCCAAAAATTCTTTATAACACTGAATCAGGCTAGAGAATTAAGATTGTTCGTATTTGGTATAATACATATTTAAATCATTTATCTCATCTCAATTTACCAAAAACTCATTGTAGTGGGAAAAATGTTTTTTCAAATTAGATAACTTCATCACTTAAACATAGTTTGGTAGTTACTGTTAAACTTTGCATTTCAGCTTTGCTAGCAGTTAATATATTAGTTCTGATAATACATCAAATATTCGAAATTAGTGACAGCATTTTTATTTTATTGCTGTGAATTTTCTAGTTAATTTATCATTTCAAATTTAAACCTTCATCTTGGGATTGATATTTGGGGCTTAAACAGAAAGTCTTGTATTACTTGATAACGATACGTATATTTGCGTAGAATGCCTATATAAATTGCTTAAATTTCTTATTCATAAAATAACGCATCAAGTTTTTGACACCGTTGAAAAGCAGTGTCAAGTTTATATATTTGGGACAACTATATCATCGAAATCACGCACCTAGATAGGTGCGGTGTGAAAACGCATAAGCTGTTGAAACGCAGTTTACCCAAACAGGTCGGGTGCGTTTTCAAAACGCCATCGCCCCACATAAGCTGCCCCAAACAGGCCCTAAGTATAAAGCCATTCATCCACCTAATCATTCTCATCTCGGCAACACTTAACTTAGTATTATGCTTCTCTTTTAAAGGCCAACATTTAGCACTATAGATCATTACAGATCTCACCGCCCTCTTATAAAATTTTCATTTTAGTCTAAGCGTTACTTTTCTATCACACAAAAGGCACGAAGCATTTCTCCGCTTAGCCTAATCTTAAACAATAAAACAAGTTTAAATAAAATTTATTAACAAAATAAAAAAAATTTGCTGCACCAGTGTATGCATTTACAATCTCGTTGGCATTAGATGACCAAAAAACTAAGGGAAACTATAGAATCCAGCTTAGCCTAACCTTGAGTATAACAACAGCATTAAGTAAAACTAATAATGCCAGAATAATCAAAAAGGAAAAATCCATCCAAAAGCGTATATTATGAAATATATTAATCATCCCTATGCCTTACAAAACTTCAACTAAATGACCTATATGACCTCCATAACCAAAAAACATATCCTCCTTTCTTGCTATCACACACTGAAAAATATATGATGCATAAAGAAACTAGAGAGTTAGAACTGGATGTAACTGTTAAAAGATCCAACACAATAGCTTCCACAAGGTGCTAAGTGATTCAAGAGAGCTAAGCCTCACCAAGATGGATACCGGAACAAATTTACTAGGTAAAAATATTCTGATTCTTTGTTTATAAGTAATCTTTTGTAAGGTTTGCTAGAAATTGTGTCAATAAAAATACATCTAATTTTTTAGGAAACTCAAAGGTCGGCTTTAAATTATTTGTAGTTCCAAGGGTCCTAAATGATCACAAGAGGTCCCTATCCAACACCAAATCATATTTCTATTCATAGTCTTACATCAATATCCTTTAATGTAGCCAGAAAGTATATCTTAGGTTTCAATACAAGCTTCTTATGTGTGCTCCTTTCCAAATGCAGTGCTCATCGTGAATGGATGAATAAAGAAAGATATACATCTACAAACAAGAGAAGTTTCTCATTTATTTAAGCATGCTATGTTTTATATATACATCATGCAATTTTATCTTCAGAAAATAATAAAAAAGTTTTGGTAGTAATAATAAATCTGATTCACATAGCATAAATGTTAATATTTTAACATAGATGACAGAAATACAGATTGTGATGACTGATTATCCGTGCCTATTTTATTTAGGATTTCTCACATATCAATATGGAAAACATACTTATTTTTTCAACAAACATTATGTTTCCCTAAAGCAGTGAATGAGCTGAATGAGTGATTGAGGACTAGAATTTGTGGGAGAACGCAGACAAGCCTGCTATTATTCCTGCATGAGGCATTGCAATTAATTTGGTCGTCATGGAAGTTTCAAATCAAGAATTGCTCTCTAAGGATTACCAGCACATATTGGAATCTTCACACCATAAAAACATAATAATTAGGTTATCAACAGACAAAGAAATTAATCAGTATACCTTTTACGAAACCTTCTTCGTGATAATATATCAACAATTAATTAGCACAAACTGGTTATCTACTTCAGCAAGACTTTAAGCCAATTATTTACAGAAAAACATGAACCTGCACTGCAAAATATCCACCAATTGCAGAACATTTTCCTTCACATAAAAAATTGAACAAGCAGAAGAATGATCTATCACAGAAGATAATAAATGGGCTAAGTAAACCACATGAGCTAATCATTTGTTTGCAGGATTATCTAAATCCAAGGAACTGATGATTTTCATACAACGCATAAGACAATCCTAAGATCCCCAGACATATAATGGAATATAAAACCATGCATAATCCACTTTGGTGTTTAAAATGCAACTGATGTGGGGACGTTTTAGGCCAAGGTTCCCAAAATCTGAAGTAACATGCAATTTCCCAATAAGATTAATATGAAACTTCAGCAGCCAACATTAAAATTATTTACAACCTCCGATGAATAATAACAAAGAAAAAATATTTATTTCAAACAAAAGGATTTTGGACTTCTATTAAAAATTAATAAGAAAAAATTGAAAGCCATGCAGTTGATTGAAATTTAGCACAAAAAAATATATAATAATGGTAATAGATATGAAAAATTTCAACTAGCACTCAAACAATAACAATTAATAAGGAAAAGAAGAAGCAAGGGTGGCAAAAAGGGGAAGAATTCATAGATTAGCAACTCAGACTTTTGAACAAGCAAATTGTTTCCCTCAAAATACTTTAAATCTCACACTTCATCAAAACTTAAAATATTGGAGCCGGGATATTTATTGTCACATCCAAAAGTCAAATCTTATTGCCTTGGAAGCTTTTTACATACCTGATAACATATTTAGGAACCATGCAATTAAGGTTAGCAAAATTGAAGGTTTCAGCTGCAATTTTAAGTTTCATTAGTTCTGAAAAAAAAGTCAACATCGATCACTTCAAATGGTGACAAGGGAATAGGAATGTGGGCCAATGAAGGCATTTTGAATGTACTGCAAGCCACAAGAATAGGAATCGCCCAAGAAAGTCAGATGCCATGGAATGGGATAGCTCCATAGTTCACTATAAATATCTCATTTAAAGGAATTAACAAATAGCTTCTTAAAACAACAACAATAATAAAATTTTGTTACGGCCAAAGATTGCTAGAATCACTTAATGATATAGCAAAAAGAATAGAATGCCCTAAAAGAAAGGTCAAATTCCATCCAGCATATCTGATTTTCCTGCTCATCATAGGCACATGTAGAGAAGTAAAGTCGATTGAGGGTTAAATTACAAACTCTGAATCTCTCATCTAATCAATTACAATTCAATTTTTAAGCTTTAACAGAGTTAATGAAATCCAGACATTTAGCTTTTTCAACAGCTATAGCCTTGAGATTCACCAGTACTTGGGGGAAAATATTCATAGTAACAATATTAATAATTCAAAGCGAACAATATCACAAGAAACTATGATCAATTTGTAAACTAGTAGTGAACTAGATGTCGCACCAATTACAATATATTTGATATTAACCAAGTACTATAAGAGAATCTACTATGTTATCAGATTAGGAATGTTTTTCAAGCAAACACTTTCTAACAAGGAAATATGATAGAATTTAAGCAGCTTCATATTAAAATAGATCCTTTCATGAGAAAAAGGCATGATCAATTTCTCTATAGAAATTACGATGTAACAAAATAAAACATAGAAAATTGAATCGCATGGGGCTCTTTGCATAATGATAGCATTGTAAAATATTTCTGCACGGAACCAATAGTTTTTGAAGTACGTAAAATTCACTGAGATGAAACTTCCCCTAACATGAAACCAATGATTTTTGAAATACATACAATTCACTAAGATCAAACTTCCCTATTGATTATTTTTTGGAATAAACCGCTCATAAAGTTGCATCGTAAAAAGGCATCAAATAAAGCATTTTTAAGGCAAATTAACGAGCACCAAAATGACGCCAATAAAAGAATTAACTTCAGATATTAAGAACCGATGTCATGTACAAGCTCGTTGTTTCATGTCACAAAGTAAACACAGCAATGTTTACACACGCATCCTAAGCATGCTATATCATAATATGAAAAAAAAAAAAAGTATTAGATTCAGCAAAAAAATTTAAATGATCCATTGACTATTCATGGGGTTTATTTAGTATCATACAATATAAATTGTCCGATTGAGTTATCCAATTCTGGTGGGGTCCTGCCTCTAAGGACTTCGATTGCGCTATTATTCCTATTGCCTGTGTGGAGTAGGAGGCTCTAGTTGGATCCTTTGTTGAATTCTTTAGGGCCAGTCCCAAGGTAATATCCTAGCTGGATGGGCTTCCTACTTATATTTCTCTTTCTAACCATTACAGGATTTTAGCAAATAAACTTTATTTATTATATCATTTCATTGGCCTCGTCTTCAAATTCTCTCAAAAAAGCCAAAGAATATAAAAGCGAAATATTATCTTCTCCTGACAAGGGCAAAACATGTTTATTGTAAATGAGTTTCTTCAACGTCAAAGCCCTAAGCAAATCTATATCCATAACTCCGCTTGTAAAATTAGAATTCCTTAATAAAGTTCTTAAATCCATCTAAAATTCGTTAATACTATGTGTCTCCCATATCGTAATCATCTGTAAAAATACTGAGAAATGAAAACGACGCAAACAATCGTAAAAATGCGAAATAATCACAGAATCGAGTCAATGAACAGCTACCCATAAGCGACGCCTCGAGGATGTGGAAGCTCATGAGGACCTGTTCGGTAGGAGTAAGTCCTCCAATCTCGGTAGATCGATTCTTGATTCCGGCCATGCTGTAGACACTGGAGGAGAGCATGAGAAGCATAGTCCCCGCCACCGTCTTCAGCATCACCGGCCCGCGCCCGCGCTTCAAGCGGTCTAGCCCCATGACGGCAAGCTTTCGCAGCGGCGTCTTGAAGAGGAGGACGACCACAACCCCCACCTCCGCCATGAGCAGCGTGAACAAAACTCGGATCATCGTATACCTTCTTTAATTTCGGACAACCAAAAATCAGAAGAAGCTAACGAATCGATCCAGCAAAAACTTTTCTAGGCGTACGAAGGTTGTGATCGATCGATCGATATCGATCGAACACAAGGTTTGAAAATTTGAATCGTCTGAAAAGGATGGAACCACGGTAGTGCGTAATTTGATGACTTCGTGGCTGAGCTTAGGAGCGTGGAAGGAGACGATTTTCTGTTTACGACCCTGCCGACAGGCTTAATTGCAATTTCAGCGTCACCAGCTAAATTTTTGTTGCACGGTAGACCGTCTACGGCTAAAACGATGTAATATTTGATGACTTGCATAAGCCTGGTTCATTGACCAGATGCAAATGATGAGCCCAGCAAGGCTTCATTATTCTCATTTTTCTAATAACTTTTTATTAAGAAGATTGTATATATACATGCCATACAATTTTTAAATATTTACATATGCAACTTAAATTTTTATAATTATTACTTTGACGGTAAAATTAAATCAGATAAAAGTATTGCTAACATTTTTATAGATGAAATATACTTTTTCTTGTATATATTATTTTGGAGGTAATTTAAAAATTAAGATATTATTTAAGTAGATAAAAGTTTTTTTAAATTTCATATATTCAAATATAATTTTTGTTGAATCTTGATATGTTATCAACAAGTTTTTATTATCCAACGTGAATCTCGAAGTGTGACAAATCTTAAAATAAATTTTTCAGCAATGAATATTTAAGCTTCAGCTAAAAATTAATCAAAAATTGTATTTTAGCAAACTTACTGTCAAATTGATTGGTTCGATGAGATGAACATAATGACAAAAAAGTTGTTTCAGTCCGAGTAAAATCAAGCCAAGATCGAGCCATTATGTTGTTTTTTGGTGTCTGATTGGAAAGTCAAATAGATTCAAAATCTGACAAACTTATAGTTGAATTAAACATCTTGACGCATGAATCCAACGAACCCAAGATCACTTAATTTCAACATTACTACCTCACTCAAATTCTGCAAAATATTATTTGATCGAGGGAATCTCTTTGGGTTGTCTGATTGAGTGGTCAAGATTCCTTCTTTGTTTGCAATTAAGCCTCTCTCTCAAACTTCATGAAAGGAGACCAGGGTCTTAAAATGAAGAAAGAGCTGAAGCTAAAGCGAGATCTTGAGAAGGAGCTAAATTCCAGTATTGTTCTGCATTGAAGATTTGATGAACGCTTCTCGTTCCCTAGCCGCCAACCACCGTCGATCACTACTCATCGACCTTCGTCAACCACCATTGGTCTCCCCCTACTTATTGCAATGAAACCCTTTAAAAAGTCAGCATTGTGTAGTAATGAAACAACCTATAGAGCAACATACCTAGAAAATGTTGTGACAATGTACCCAAAGATGGTGTAAAGATACACCTCAAAGATGATGAAATAACATACCCCACATATGGTGTAATGACACACTTCAAAGAACACACCCATCATATGGTGTAAAGACATAATCCCAATACAATATCATGAATAATGTTGTTTCAAGGATATGATGAAAATTCCTTGCAATAACTACTTATAATTGTCTTACTTATAATATGATGACTTTCTCTTAGCTCATGAAGTTCTATCATCGCAACTTTCCACTACAATCTATGTGATCCACAACTTGCGCAGCTCCCAACTCCAGTCTCTATGGCTTACAAACATTATTACAACTCATGTAGCTTCCAACTCCAACCTCTGCGGCCAACAAACATTATCACATCTCATGCAACTCCTAACTTTGACCTTTTGTGGCTTATGGATGTTATCATAAATCATGCAACTCCCAAGTTTGGTCTATGCGGCCTATGAATGTTATCATCTCATGCAGCTCCTAACTCTGACCTTTGTGACACATATATTATCACAGCTCTTACAACCCCAACTCTATTCTTCAAGGAGTACATACGTTATTACAGATCCTCGCTACAACATATGTGACCAACTAAGACTTTTGTGTCTTATAGCTCATGCAGCTCCCATCTCCAGCCTCAATGACTTATAAACGTTATTGCGGCCCCTTACTACGACCTCTATGGTAAACTGATGCTATTGTAGGAACCATTTATGGCCTACATGACCAACTAATGCTATGAATTTCAACTACAGTTGCTACGACAGTTGGCGTTACTGTAATTGTCTATAACTTTCACAATGGACTACTGCCTTCATAGCAATTGGCTGCGACCTTCACAATACTTTACAACTATAATTGCTAAAATATCCATGTACATCAACTCTATAATTCCATCTTTTTTAACTTGATATGCAATCGCCAGCATGTAGAGGATTATTTCAACTAGGCTGAGCTTGGCTTTTTCTACGTTCTAAGATTTTTCATGTAAAATTTTATGGTATCTCTATCTGTCACTTTAAAAACCTGAGTTTATGGTGGATTTTCATGAAATTCTAAGTTGTTAAATAATCACTCTACCATCATGAATAATCTGGTGCACGTTAATTTGGTGTTATCTGTGGGAAACAAAGTCCAATTTAACACAATCTTCAAGTCCAATACATCAAGCCCTATTCATTTTTCAATGATATACATTATCCAAATGGCAAAAGAACCACTTTTACATCTCTTGAAGATTCATTTCTCTGCATTCTTTGATGTGCGGGGCAACCGTTACTGCAATTTCATAATGTAGTTCATGTTAATGCTCCAAACATGATTGTGATGGGTTAGTCCTCCCGCATCTTATTTAGGCACAAAGTTTATGAAAACTACTTCCAAACTCGAGGGACAACCTTCACTACATTCTTTAAAAGTCATTAATATTAACATCCCAAGTACAATTATGGTAGGGTAATCATCCAACATCTCAGTCAGACATCAATTATTCATGAATTGATTCTAGATTGGGTGCAACCCTCATTGCAAAGAGTGCTTCTTTAGCAACTCCTCATCATACTAAAGTTCCTCTTCAACTATATAAAAATGCTAATCTCTTTAAGGTTTGATACATGAGCTACTTTACAAGCTTGTGTGGACAACACCTCCATTGGGGATATTAAATTCAAGAAAAAAAATAAAGAGGTTTTCAAATTCATCCTTGCACATGGTCGCAATCATATTTCCAGTTAAAAATAGGGTCCATTTTGACCTATGCTCCAGTCTCGAGAAATTTATTTTGGGCTAATTTGTCTCAGGAGACTTGATTTGACCTCTTTCAACAAAGGTTATTATCACTAAACAGAAGCTTCGACTAACTGTCTCAGATGTAAAAAATCTTTGGATAATTTCATACAACTTCGTCCATTATAATTTAATGGCGTCGAGCGGATGCTTCAACTATACAAATTAGGATGGGTCTTATATCCTTAATAGATTCTCCAGTTAAATTTATTGCAAGACAGATTAATTCCATCAAACATCTCAAACTATACAACATATGATGGGTCTTATATCTCTAATCAGTACTCTTTTCGACTCTATTCAAATTAAGTCCAACTTCAAGAATCTCTGGCTATACAACTAGGATACATCTTACATCCTTCTTGGATTATAACTAACTTCTTTCATTGTAGGCCGCGGTCATTGAATGAACATGCTTTGACTAAATAACTTAGAAAAGTCAAACATTCTTAGCTATAATGTAAAAGTTGATTGACATCAACTCAGAAGTTGGGTGACAACAGCCTATAACACTCCGGAAGATGGGATAATGACTAGAGGAAAATATGTTGAGATTTTCATACATATTTTATACTGTTTTTTATGAAATTGCACTTTAAATAAATGTATTTGTTATGTTTTATTGTCGGAATGATGAATGAGGGTCATTGGAGGAAAAAGATGCAAAAAAGAGCGAATTTGGAGCGAAAAGGACCAACATGTGAAGAATTGAACTAGGGCACCGACGATGCCATCGACCCCGCCGACGACGAGATTTTCCCGAGAATCCAGAATTAATTCATTAAGAAGGTCCACCGACGGTGCCCTCGAGGCCGCCGATGGCAAGTTCGGCGGTTATGCCCAATCAGGCTTTGGATAAGGCCAAATTTTGAAGGGATGCTTAGGCAACTCTTGGGAAAGCTCATCCACAACTTTAAAAGACTATTTTGAACAAAAATGAGAAAAGTCCTGGAGGTTAGAAAGGTTCCAATAGTGTGTAAAATTGTGAGGAATTGTTCGAGAGATTGTAAGAGTGGAGAGAAAGTAAGAGATTTCTTTCTCCTTGCTGCTTCAAAGAGGAATTATGTGTGTTGTAAAGAAAGAAAGAGATTCAGAGGAACTTTGAGGAGTTTTCTTGGGGAGAAATTAGAGATAAATTATTTACTTGTTGTAGTTTGTATGACTTTGATTTTATATATCAATTCTGAGTTTTGTTACATTTTCCTCATGAGATATGGGTAATTTTCTCTTTCTTTCTCCTTGTCTCGAGATTTGTGAAATGGTGATTTGAAATGGTGAAGTCATGAAAACGTTTAAGAAATTGTGATGATCTTTTCACTTCGATCTTAATTTACTTTCAATCTGGTCAATTGATTTGTTAAAATAGGTTGAGTTTTACAGCTAAAGTGAAGATTACATCAAAGATTCAGGGAGGACAAAGCCCTTGGAAGTTGGGTGTAAATAAGTAGGGAAATAATATTATCGGGCGTAGAATTGAAGATTTTAGCGTGACAGACTAAAATCCCCAATTTGGTCCTATTGTTTGGGTGCTGAAGTGTAGATGTTAGCCCTCGGGTGAGGGGAACGTGGGAGCTCCGAAGTGAGAGCCGGTATCCTCCCAGCCTAGCCGCAGATTCAGTAAACAAGCGTAGGATTAGTCAATTTTCTTTATGCCTGGACCAAAGGATGAAGAATAGGTATGCTCCTATTTGACACAATATAATTTGAACTGATTCACTTTATCCATTCACTATAATTTCTTGACAAGGAGAATGATGCTTTCTTAAATATTGAGTATCACATTTAAACCTTCATCAATATCATTAGTTATTTAATAGTTATTAAAACTACGTAATTATTTCAATTGCCTATTAGTGACAGATAAGCAATTAAGCTTTGTTCATGTGATTAAAGTATTGCTTTTCTAAAATCTTAGTTCGTAGTTCTAAACTTACTCCCTATGGGATCGATATCTAGGACTCCATTAAAGCCCTATATTACTTGAGCGATACATATACTTGCGTTGATAAGTGTGACTTTACAATTATTGAATATTTAGTTCATCTATATTTATCGAATCTATAACTGTTATTAAGGATTTGGTGCAATTGCTGAGGAAGTATATCTTTTAGCAGCAATATTAAATACTTATATTTTTAAGCATATATAAAGTCGCGGTCAGACAACATCAGCTCAAAAGGAAAGATTAAATCAACCTCATAAGTGATTTAAGAAATTTTTGAAACATCAAACAAGCCCATGTTTGTACAAACAAATGGAATATCACAATATTAAGTAAAAGAAAGATGTACAGACAAACACACTATTACCAGACACATAATTTACATCAAGAAATCAAAAAGCTACAATGATCAACACAAACTGGTATAAAATTTACAACAAGACATCAGAAACAGAGCACTAATCTACTAAAACATCCTCCTTAACATTAGAAAGATCATACAAGTCACTTTCAGTTAAAATCCATTTTTGAGCTAGATGAGGGATCTTCGGGTGTCGAGATAAAAGACATGCCCTCGAGATCTGTTGCACTCCAATGCTACAGTCGATGAACCATTTTCCGGAAACATCAAAAAAATTCTCTTCCTCCATCTTGGGTACATATCCCTATGTTCTCTTCTTCAATAACCAATATAAACACTTCAAAAGCATGCAAAGTCTTTGCATTTTGATTAATTAGTTATTCACCTTCTTAAGCTCATTCAAGAGGTGATCGATCTTTTCATGCTCAGTCTTTCATTCCCTAAAATAAGGGGCCAACTCATCTTTGAAAAGTGTTGGCATCTCATCATCATGATTTTAGGATTTATGCTAATTTTTAGCAAGGCAAAATTCCATAAATATCAACATATCACAAAGTGAAGAATCCCCCTTGAATGTGCGGTGGGAAGAATCTATTTTTCTCTATAAAGAATACCATTTGGAATATGTTGTTGGGAAACACTTATTTTTGTCCCTGAAGAATTCCCTCCGGAATGCACAATAGAGATACTCTAATTATTTTCTCTACAAAATATTCCTTATGGAATGTATAAAAAAAGACTCCAATTTTTCTCTACAAAGAGTCGCTCCTGGAATGCGTGACAGGGAGACTTAATTTTTCCTCCATTAAGAATCCCATCTAAAATATGTGGTTGAAAAACTCTAACTTTTTCCAAAAGGATTTCTCTCAAGAATGCATGGCAGCTAGAGTCCAATTTTTTCAATGAAGATGCTCTCCAGATTGTGTGGTTGGGAAACTCTATTTTTTCTTCACAATAAGTCTACTCGTAGTTCATGGTGGGGAGACTCCAATTTTTTTCCATGAAAAATCCCCTAAAATGCATGGTAGGGAAAATATAATATTTCCCCACAAAGAATCCCTTTTGGAATGTGCGACTGGGAAACTCTAATTTTTCTCCATGAAGAATCTCTAGGAATACATGGTTGGGAAACTGCAAGATCCCCTTTATAATGCATGGTTGAGAGACTCTGATTCTTTCTCCCCTTTCTAGCTTTATTATTGGGTTAAAAAGCCAAATAATTTAAAAAAAGAAACCAAAAAACTATCAAATTTCAGTTTGGCCAATGGATCCCTATGTGAACTCTTCGATTTCACATAATCAACAGTTCAGTTCATGCATACAACTCATTGCCTTCTATATAAACCCAATTAAAAAAATAGAATTGCTAACACGATCTCCTTCTGCATCATCAAATCCATTACATACAAACAGACCGAGCTATCTGATCAGTACCAAGAGAATTAATGGATCCCATCGGCTATCACCTACAGTACTACATGTAGACCCACACATGTCCACACAACTTGCTCTAGCCCATCAGGTTATGCATTCGAGCCGCATTATCCTGCTCTTGAGCACAAATAAGGCCATCATCCACTTGAATTGTATGCTTCAAGGCACAACAGGATAGCCTGATAGCTGGCCCACCCTCTGAGTGTCAGTGAATGAGCTCCTCCTAGGTGTCTCTCTTGTCATTTGTTTTCTCCACTGTCCACACCGTCCTCCATCTGGTGGTGGTAGCAAAAACATATATGTGGAGGTTGGAGGATTTAATCTACAATTATTCCTTTTATAGATATATACTAATACACACACACATACATACATACATATGTATTAAAAAAATCCAAATTTTTTATATTTTTCGATGACAAAATCAACTTCGTCAAAAAATAGGGGACAATCAATATGTCATCAACAAATTTTTATTATCCAACATTGATTTCAAGGCATGACCTGAATCTCGAGGTAATGTTTTGAGTAGGCAATGTTCAAAGTTGACTTAAAAATCATCTCAGACTCCATTTTTACTAAATTTATAGTCAAATTGGTTGGTTCAATGAGACGAACAAAATGACACTAAATTTGGTCAAATCAAGTCCAAATCAAGCCATTAAGAAAGTTTTGTACGTTTCGAGTGCCTAATTGAAATGTTAAATAAATTTCAAATCTGATAAGCTTATAATTAAATTGAGTAAGTTGATGAAACAAATTCAATGAGCCCAAGATCACTAAATTATTACACTGTTAAGGCACTCAATTGTTAAATTTTTTTTGATAGATCGAAGGAATCTCTCTGAGTCATCTGATGGAGTAGTCTAGATTCTTTCTTTATTTATAAGGAAATGCAAGGTTAAGTTTATTTTCAGGAAACTTAAGTTCAGGTGGATGGGCCAATTTGTTGTGATAAAAGTTTATCCCTATGGAGTTGTGGATATTAAAGATCCTAAAATTAAGAAAATATTCAAATTGAATGGTCGCAGACTGAAACCCTACTTTTTAGGGGATCAATTTAAATCAAATGATCTTATGTTGTTGGGTCAACTAGAATAAGCATTGGTTATGTCGCGTTAACGACGTTAAAACAAGTGCTTTGTGGGAGGCAACCTATAGTTATCTGTGTAATTTTTTTTTATTTTGAATGTTATATTGTTGTGTTTGATTAAGAAAAATGTAGTAGTATTTTGAATATATAATGATTTAGTAATGATTCTAAGACCTTAATAAATGACTTAGACATGTTAGAATGAGAATTGGATGTTAAGCTGACCTGTGCTAAGTTAAGCTCAGACGCTTAAGCGCCAACATTCTGCACTTAAGCATGACAGTTAACTAAACAGGCTAATTTATGTTTCTAGAAGATTTAAAAGTGGTTTAGTGGGGTTTTATGTGGGTTAGTGGTTTGAGAATGTGTCTAGTAGTTTTAAGCTTGGTCTAAAGCCTAAAAATAGAAGATAATAAAGATAATTCTCACCCCACTTCAATTTTTGCCCTAAAATCTAAGTGAAGAGTGAGAGATCCTAGAAAAATGTCTTCTTAAGAGATTGATATGAAGAAAAAAGGAGGAAGCTATGAAGAAGAAGTTCATTAGCCAAAGTGCACAAGAGTCATACAATAGTTTCCTAAACTTAGTATAGAAAGAATAATGGAGAAAATCACAAAACCGGTTCATAAACGGTTAAAGGTGAAAAATAAACTCAAAAACACCATTTTTAGCCCCCTCGCCGTCGTATTTTTCGTTTAAGTTTGTGATTTAGGTTCTTCTATAGTGGAGATTTCTCAGTGGATTCAAGCCAAATTTGTTAGATTTGATCTTCTTGGGGTAAGAGCTTCACTTATATCTAAAAATTTTTTATTTTGACCATGTATTTTGAGCACATCGTGGATTTGACAAAAAATCACTATTCATGGTGAAAATTTTAGAAAAACCTATGGAAAATACATAGAAATGCTAGTTTAAGCTTTTAGAAGTTAGGTTTAGTGATTTAGTCTTGAATTTAGAATTATTGTGAATTTTAGGGGATTTTTAGAAATGGCCCCAAGAATGAAGAGGAGTAAATGGAAGTTCCATTTCAATTCGAGCAAGTTTGTTAAAACAAAAGCTCAGGGCAGGTATAACGACACACTGCAGTCGAGAAAATTGATTCCTGGGAGATATTTTAAAATTCCAGGTGGAGCATTGGAAGATTTGATTGTTAGCGAATAGTGAGAACAATTTTGTTGTGGTTGTGATTTCTGTTGTTCGGGAGTTTTAAGCTAATCTCCTTGAAACTGAAGAAGATCTGGTCCTGGTTCGAGGAAAATTAGTGTTTTCTCCCATGAGATAATAAATCTATTTTACCAGTTGCCCCTAGTACATTATGTTTTTATTCAAATTATAGTCCGACTGAGGAGTAGTTGGAAGATAACATATCATCATTGATCGGTGGAAGAAGACTATGGAAGATCACAAATGAATAAAGAGTCAACTTCCCTGCGTCAAAGTTAGGTGCTGCATCGAAAGCATGACACAACTTTATTTCTGCTTGTCTACTACCAATTAACAACCTCAACAAAGTTGCTCGAGATAGAGCTACCTTGAACTATTGCGTTTAGTAGTTTAAGTCAATTGACATTGGATCTCTGATTTATGAGACTATCATCAGTTCTGCTACCGCTGCCACTATTGCAGGTTTGGGATTTGCATCCTTGATCTATTCCTTAGTGAGCAGGTGGGTGTTAGATTCAATAGCCGAGTGGAGATATTGTAGCCTTTAAAGCCCATCACAAGTGTTAATGTGAAGTCTTATTCATAACATTCGATCTTTGGCTGGAGAGAAGGATTTTCTAGAAATTCAGGTGCCTCTACTTCTCATGCTTCTACCTCATGTGCACCCACATCACAAGTTTAGGCTCCTAGTTTTGATTCGCAGTCACACTTATTGCAAAGGATGTTAGATAACATCAATTATACTATGGACAAAGTATTAAATTTGGAGAATTTTGTAGATCATATTGATGGTTATATGAGAAGACATAGTGAATATGAAGAGATTTTACTCATCTTTGGAAAACCTTATTATGGGTGACTAAAGTGTAGTTTTTACTTCATATCCACAATATCTGTCATATGAGCCTACTGCCTTTAGGGATAGCAATGATAGTGATGATGACAATGAGGAGGAGGATTAAATTGTGTAGTTTAGTTTTTTTATTGTGAATTTTATGTGGTACTATTATATTGTACTATTAACTTATTTTGTGTTGTACTTGTTGATATTACTATTTTGTTTGTGTTTTGTTCTGTTAGACACTATTGTAATGTATTTATATTATTGTGAGTAGTTATATTTTATTTTTGTTGTAGTGTTGTGATAACTGTGTTGTCTAGTGTATTCTTTTAGTTTGTGTTGAACTTAATCCTGAATTTTAGGAAGGTTTAGAATATTACTTTCATTTAAGAACTTCATGTTTAAAATTTTCAATTTACCACAAGGTATATTCTTTATGTTGTTGTTGTGAATTTTTGTTAGTGTGTGTTTGCTTTTATGTTATCCTCCACTGCATAGAAGTCTAATGAATCTCTATATGTTAAAATTAAATTAAAATTTGATCAATTAATTTCTACTCCTATCTTTTAATTGTTGTAGTTGCATTTTTAGGATGTAAAAATTTATGTAAGCATGTTATTTTTAGTTTTCATTCCTGCCTATATACAAATATGATGTTAAAATGTTTTATCTTATTAAAAATTTATGTTTGAGGGGGGTGATGAAAAATAATTTCTAAAACTTAAATTTTATTTATTCTCAAATTTGTTACAAATAAATTTGATTTTGATTTTAAAAAAATGATTATATATATGAAGTTATATTAGGGAAGTAAAATTTTGAATATAAAAATGAGTAAGAGAATTTAGTTGAAACTTATAGTAATGAAGAAAAACTTAAAGTTAAAAATTTT
>NEWO01000572.1:134216-181119 GCA_003013225.1 Phalaenopsis aphrodite
ATTCCATCCTTTTGCTTCCTTTTTGCTCCAAGTCCTCAAAATCAACAACTTGCAATAAAACATAAAAAATACCTTCTATTAAAGTGCAATATCATCGAAAATGAGTATAAAATATAGGTCTAAAAATGCATATATTTTTGGTGCATCACATCACACTATCAAGCTTAACTGACTTGAGTTAAGAGAAAACAAATTAAGGTTGTGGACATTGATATTTTTTTTCTGATGAGCTAGGATCTATGAATATACAGTTCAATGGGGTACCATATATGATACAAGGTAAATTTATATAACTTCATTACATTAAATATGATGTCATTTCTCTTATTTATCATGATCTTACACTTGAGGAATGTGTTTTTCTTGTGATATGGATAATACATATGCCACTTGAGAGAGGAAAAGATGCAAAATGAGGATCAAAGAAGATGAAGATCAGGATTTTGGTGAGCATATGCTTGCCCTCTATGTGTGTGCACTTGTGTTTCATAACACATCCTGACCTCCCACACACTTGTGTGCATGCATGTGCCCACACCTGCTGTGCATGTTACCACACCCGCACCTCTCAACCTTCAGCACCTACCTGTGTTTGAGCATGTGTACGCACCCACTACACATGTTATTGCATTTGACTGTATGTGGGTGTGTTCATGCACCAATTATGCATTTTGTCTCTCCCACATATCCCCACCTCCAATGTTGGGTTGTGTGTAGGTGTGTACATGTGCTTAATATGCACACTATTTCATCCACGTTCTTCACCTCCAACGTCAAACACTTGCATGCATCTGTGCACCTGCTACATTGCACGTGCACACCCTCACATGAACGACCACATATGCGCATAAGCATACCCGCGACAGCCGACACCCCTAAACTCCTGAAATTTAGAAAATCACAAATTTTGAGAGTTTTTTTTCTCATTCTAGACCTTTGATGCCGCACCTAAATATTTAAGTTTATTTTTTGTCATTATGGGAGCACTTTTAGCCTTGAGGGCTGAGCCTCTAGGGTTTAGAGAAGGCTTTGGAGCTTTTAGAGTTTCTTCCTCGGGTTCGCTCAGAAGAGTATATTCTTTCTTATTTCTTCTCCTTTTTCATGTTTGTTTGAGGAGCTTGATGATATTGTAAGGTGAGACTGAGTGCACATGTATGAGAAAGATCCATGTATGATTGTATTGAGAGGAACACAAAGTATTGGAAGGACTGATTAGCTCTTTAGTGGGTTTTATGTACTTCTTGCGATGTATCCTTCTTATTTCAGCAATAGCAAAGTTCAAATTTTCTATCCTCTTGCATCATAGCTAATCTTAATTCATGCTTCTGTGATGTAAGATATGTAGTTTTTTGTGTTATATTCTATGATTTTTTTATTTATCTTGATTATTTTTTTATGCATGAATTTCTAATGTTGATGTGCTAACCTCCCAGTCATAATTTACTTTTTATCAACGTGATAAGAATGTCAAAATCCCTCATGAACAAGGACTTCTACTAGTTGCGTAGTGGAGGTTAACTACAAAAATCTGGTTTAATACGCATATTCTAGTTAGGATTTTGCAACAAAGATAGAGTATAGAAGAATCCTAGGAAATGCCTTAGGGTTAAGTGAAACTTAACTTTATGGGGTTTTATTCTTCTTTTAATGTTGCATAGGCTTAAAAAGAAAACTTTTATCCCTAGTTGTCAACAATAGCATGGTTTCTATAAGAAAACTTCAAGAAACCGCTTGAAATATGTCACAGGAGTATGAATCTTACATATTTGCAAATATCAACACTTTTTTCAATCATTTCTATTTACTACATTCTTAGGATTGTTAGAATTCTTTCTTAAACTCGATCGCTTCAAGCATGACCTATTAGTTCAATAAACTTGAACTTCGTTTCCTGGAAATATTTTGACACTACATTCGTGGGATTGATACACTGACTTATTTTTGTTTTTGTGTCCTTAACTGGCTTACTTCACAATAATTTTGAGCATCAATATACTAATTCCATCACATACAATATGAAGTTAGGCCCGAGCTACCCATAAAAAGGTTTTCATGGGTGAAGGAAATCTTAAGCACTTCTCTTGACCTAATTTTTAGTCAACCCTTCATTCACTTCAAAGATCTAAAATAAAATTGAAATAAAATATGCAAAATGAAAATCAAATGTAATTACCTTCAATCAAACTCTAATGTTGGATTGAAATGCTGCTTAACGGGTGAATATTCTGAAATTATCATTTTTATGCTTTAAAATTATTTGTACTTAAAAAGTCACTGTAGTGCTTGGAATTTTCATACTATAAGATACATTTGATTCATTATCAACACATGAATAGCATGAAATAAATTTCAGCGGCTATCAGATGACTTTTTACATGAAATTTTTTGTAGTAAACTTGCGTACATGAAAATTCTCCCATAAAATTTTTCAAATGGAGTTTCATTCTGTAAAATAGTCCCAAAAGATGCATCGAGGTTGTTGAAATCTTTCAAATGTGCCCCTCTACTCCTAAATTGAACTTCCTCTTAAGTTTCATTTAGGTCATAAAAATTTGAATGATAATTAGGATAATTTGGATCATAAATATAATTTCACCTTCAAAATGAGCTCAAATCAACTCCAAGTTGAAAATATGATCAAATTGTGTTGAGAACATCAAAATTTAGTAATTTGAAGTTCATTTGAGCTCTTTTCCAAAATCTTAATTTTCTTGGACTGTTATGCACAATTTCCTCATCTTAGGGATTACTCAGACCAAAGCCAACTCTATTGTGATTACTTGAGTTTATTTCATCCAAAATGGATTGAGGTTGTCATTTTGGTCGAAACTCCCAAAATTTTCACCCTCATGCTTACACAAGGGCAGTAGTGGCATTTGCATGTGTGCGCCCATGTGCACCTGTGCCTACTTAGGGTTCATTAACACGCTCACACCACCTAAGTGTTTTCCAGCATGAAAGTGTGCCGGCACACACATGTCGCCATGGTGCACACGTGTTGTAAATGTAACCAGTGCACACGTGTAAGTCTCTGCACGTGCCCATGCTACTGGTAGCCCTAACCATTTCTCTCTCATTTCTGACCAATTTGACATGTTCTTTTGCAATCAGGAGCTCTATTGGCAACTTATAATAGCTCTAACTATCAGAGAAAGTGTGGTGGCCAATCTCTAGATCGATCGACAGTCATCAGAGTAGATCAGTGGGAGGTAACTGCTCTCATCACCTCCTACAATTAGCCTCTTAATCCTCCTCATTTTGGCAACCCTTCCTTTCCTTCTCCTCTCTTATCATCTTCAGTGGTGCTCCGTTCTGCCTCCTCATCATTCTCTAAGTGCACTCATTCATGGTCGACTCTCCTCCTCTAATAAGTCTCTTTCCTCATCCTTCCTTATCCCATGATTTTTATTTATTGTATTTTATTTTATTTAAGTTAATTAGTTAAATGAAGAAATTAGGTTAGGCTAATCCTGACTTGAACCTGACCCAAACCCAAACCAACTAACTCGAACCTGACCAAACCAAGCCCAATCTAACTGAACTTAACCCAAACTAGCCCATCCTAACCCAATTTAGCCCAACCTAACCCAACCTAACCCGACCTAACCAAGCTTAAACTAGCCCAAGATAACCTAATTAAGCCCAACCTAACCCACTCCAATCTAAGCCAACCTAACCAAACCTAGCAAAACCCAACCTAATTGAGCCTAACACAATCCAACCTAAACAAACCTCACTCAATCCAACCTACTCCCATCCTAGCCCAACCTAGAATAACCTATCCTAGCCAAACCAAACCTTGCCCAACCAAATTTAAACCAACTCACCCAACCTTAATTGACCCTATTTAACCTTATTTTACTCAAACACAATCCATCCCAACCCTAGCCCAAGCCTTGAGCCTAAGCTAACTTTTTCATGGTAGTGTACATAATTCTTGTATAATCCAATTCATGTTTCATGTTGCATCCAATTCATGTTTTATGTATAGTTCAATTAAATTTCATGCTCTTCATATACCATGTATAGTTCTTATTGTATGTAAAAAAAAGGAGGAGAAGAACCTCTCATTAGGCTCTTCTCAAAAAGATTTTAAATACAAAATGTTAAACCTTGAAGAGCTTTGATTTTCACCATGACCAATAGGTTAGGAATAAAAAAAAAACCTTGAACTAAATTCTAAAAACTAAAGAAAAATTTTAAATCCGCCAATTTAAAAAATGGTAACCAGAACTCGGTAGAACCAATATGAACCCTAGGTTAGACAACATGGAAATAAAATTTAAGGTCACAAAAAACCTAGAATAGCCTAGTCTAGAAACCTAGATCAGTTTATTAAGTACATATGCCTAGAATTAAGGACTAGGACCTATAAAACAAATACCCTTATCCCTTGAAAATATGTAGGGCCTTAGGATGAAGTAACTCATAGTTACTAATGAAGGCCCCACTAACCACTTTAGTAAGAAAACCATCCATTTGTCATTACTTTAATGTTGAGTGAAGATTTCTAAGTTATAAGGTTGGTTCATAGTTGAAGGGTGCCAAAACACCTGAGATGATGAAAAGCCATGGACATCTTAACCAAATGTATTATTCCCAAATTTTAGGTTACTTCACATATTTAGGCTCCTTGTAGAGTCTAGTCTAGCTAGGATTCTCATCTCAATCTAGAAATCATTTATACCTGGCTCTGTTATTTAATTTAGAGATCTCTTTCAATTCAAAGCAATCCAAGATCAAACATTTCAATCAATCAAACCCATCCAACATATATTAAGTTATTTTGTTTGTACAATTAACTTCAATTCATGGTTATTCAAACATTGTCAAATCTAGGCCTTTTGTGTAAAATGTCCTCCTTGGGATGGTCAAATCCCTCCTTTCGGGCCTTTCCATGACACGCCATCATTAGATTGTATGTCCCAAATTTTGAACTTAATTCTTCTAAAACTCCAAACTTGGACCCTTCCATCATTTTGAAATCTTAACTTTGAATGACTTACCTTGAAATCCAAGTAATATAAGTTAATATTTTAATCAAGAGTTTTCTCTAGAGTTTATAACTTTATAGATGTAATTAATTATGAGGGCTTCACATTGTAGGGGTATTAGACCTCAAAATAAAATAAAACCTACCTAACATCCGTATAGTAGGAGACCCATAAGTCTTAAAAGATTTTCATCATTTGAATGATTAGGTCCATTTCTAAGTAATATTTTTTTTCTCAGGAAATTATGTTATGCTTTAAATGTGATATCTAATCAATTAGAAAAAAATTCTTCCAAGATCTATTGTGGACACACATAAAACCATCAAAGATTTCAAAAAAATATTCCACCACCATTTTTCTAGCGATTATGTTGAAGATGGTTCCTTTCTCCATCGTTAGTATTTGCTTATTCCATTTTTCATCAGTAAATTGTTTGTGTCTCTCGTAGATTTAGATTAAGTATCTCTTCCTATAAAACTTGTGAAGTCATGAAATGGTTCCACCAAACATCCTTGAACTCAGAATCCTCAACCTCACATTTATATCACACATAATTAATAGGTTTTAGGATCTTCTTTGTCAAACCACATTATGTTTGATTATGCATCTTTGTTTTAGTTAGAACTTCTTCACTTAACTATTCAATTTTAGCTCTATCATTTACTAGTTTTTTGTCAACATAAATCTTCATATCTAAAAGTCTCTAAAAACAAAAACTAAAGGCAACCTAAGAAATTCAAACTAATAATGAAATATTCTTAAAACAAAAATATTTTACCATTCATCTTGTGGATAGAGTTCAACCATAAAATCCTTAATTGAGTTCTATTTCAAATAAGTTTAAACTTACTTTCATTAAGTTTCTAAGATTCAATAGTCAAGCCTCTATTGATATCTTCTTGGTATTTTATTACAAGAAATATGTTGCAAGACATCTTTTTGGTGTCAGTATTATGAGTGTTGAAACTAGGTCTTCTATAAGGGAATGACAAGAGGATAATGATTCCAAAGATGTAATGGTTGAGGAAAGTATAACATCAGATTTTTTTAGCTACTCTAGCATAGATGCACGTGAAAGTAGAGAAACCAAAAGTTATACGTATAATTAAAAACCCAAAGATAATGATGGTTAAGGATGAAGTCTTTAAGAAAAATTTAGAATCACCTTTAATCTCATAAAAAGATCTGAAGTCCATTGTTGAATAACATGTAAAAAAGAGCTTTAGCTTAGGCTAGAGGTGGTTCGTTAATACTCAATGGAAGACCTTATCTTGAAAATTTTAATGTAGTATAACATCCTAAGGGGTTTGTGCCACCAGCCATTAAGGTATTTGATAGAATTGGTAGCCCAAGACAACACTTATCACATTTTTGTACTTGTTGTTGTAATTCCAGGGGAAGTGATGCCTTACTCTTTTGCCTACTTGTTAACAATCTAAGAGGACAACATTCTAATGTTACATGAAATTGCTTAATAGGTCAATTAAGAATTTTTCCAAACTTGAGGGGTTAGTCATTAAAAGATTTGTTGGAGCTTTGTATCATATCACTGTTATAGACTTGGTTGTTGAAAAATAAAAACTTGATGAGACTCTAGTAGAGTATATCTTAAGATAGATAAAATTGAGTTTGAAGTGTAATCTTAGTTACAAAAGCAAAGAGCCATTGAGGTCCTACTCAACAACATTCAAGGGTTAATCACCTTCCTATTCAAAGCATATACGACTAAGAAGTTTGAAAAATTATTTAACAAGACAACTAACTTATAAGAGGAAGTAATACATTTATCGTTCTTGAGTTATTAAATTGAGCAAAAACCCCAAAATGCTTGCAAAAAGAGAGCTGGGAATGTGTGTTCTATTGATAAATGAAAATAGCTCATGATAATACAAAATAAAAATGTTAAGAAACAATAGTGGAAAACACTACAAGAGCAACAACCACAAGAAAAATGACAATGATTGCAATAACCTTATAGGCCTGAAAAGGAAAGAATTTCAAAAACTCATTCAAAGAGAGGAAAATCAAGCTCATTATTTTAAATATGAAGTTATAAAAATGATGTTTAAAAATTTGGAGAAGAATCCAAATTTTAAGCTAACTAAACTTCTCAGGCCAAAAAAAGTTGGAAGAATGATGAGCCTAATTATTGTCCATACCATAGAATGGTGAGACACACAATTGAAGAATGCTTCCATTTGAAGGACTGGCTGGAAAAGAATTATAAAAATAGAACTATTATTATCCCTAAAAAATATCTGAAAGAACCAAAATAAGGATTCATCGGTGTTTTCTTTTTAAAAAATATGGAACCGCATGTAGAAGAAAGTGGTTAGAATAGTGTCTTGTCCAAGACCTCCCAAAAAAAATCTACATTTATAAGTTGTCAAAATTATGCTTGTAATTCAATTATGAGAAAGTATTTTTTTGTATAATAAAATCCTTCCTTTAAATCTAGTCTTAGCTCACACCTTGTTAATGACTCCGGCATCGAATTGGGTTGAGGCTTTGTTGATTGCAAATATTTTTAATGATAGTCCTTTTTGTCTTTTATGATGATAAGATTTTTGCAAATCATTAATGAACTTATATTTTAGTCTTTAATATTTTTAAACATTTTGACTCTAAAAAGTAAATAAATGAAGAAAATCTTCCTTAAAATAAGGAAAACCCCTTGAAATATCCATACTGAAATTAGAAATTCTTATAGTCATGTCTACAACAACTTTAACGACTTGGTTTGAAAATTAATCAATAGTTTTTTAAAGATAAATTAGAGAGATGAAATCAACCTGAGCTGGTATAAACTCCACCTTTAGTCTATACCAAACTCGTCTCTCATTTAAGGTAATTCTCATAATTCTAACACCTGAAAAGGAGAATATTTGAATGTCATTAGGTTTGAATAATTTTTCATAGTTTTCTTACATTGAGAATTACAAAATTCAAACTTCACAGTGGAAAACAACATCTTATCACCTAAGAGGGAATCTTAAATACAAAATAAAGTTATTGGCTTTGATAGAGAACATATGCCTTTATGAAATATTCCTTCATAAGATATATTTGTGGATGACTAAGGTCAAACATAATGACTCATCTAAAAACAATATGATAATATTTTCCTAAAAAAAATCTTGGAATTATATTCCTTCAATAAAAAAATTATTATTTTGTTGTGATAGTTAATCCAATTACCTCATTTTATATTCGTGTGAAAATGATTCACTTCAGATTTTTTGAATTTTTGGGAAATTGAGTCTATCCATCCACATACTAAGTCAAATTGGAGTTTTCTAAACAAGAATAAAATATAAACATCCTTTGAATTTTTTTTGAAAGGAGCATAAAATTAAATTCAGAGATATTTAAAAAAATAAAAAATTCAAAAGTTGGAAAAGAAAAGAAAAAAAGAGAGGAAAGGAAAAGATATATGAAAAAAAAAGAAAAGAAGAAAAAAAAAGAAAAAAAAAAGGAGAAAGAAAGATAAAAAGGAAAGTAAAGAAGAAAAAAATTAACTTGATTGATACATTGATCATAAAATAACAAGCATACCTATGAAGATAGATGTCAATAAATGCAAAGACTTAGGGAAGATAAAGGTTTGAATTTTAGTCCTTCACATTCATGAGATTATTTATTTTGATAATTTTTACTCCAATTTTTTCTATCTTTGAACCCTTTTTACTAAATTGGATGTTAAAACCACCTCATCATTTTGAATGAATCTCTAAAAATGGAATTCATCCTTGTGCTCAATTCTCTTAGAATTTTGAACCTAATCTCAAGATTCAAAATTTATTTTTTCTAAATCCATTGAAATTATTGAAGAAAAACATGTCAATATTGAAACAAGCTAAAATAAATCAACTTATGGAGGGAAACAATCCTGAACCTTCCTTTTAATTTTCAGTTTTCAAGTGAAAATATAGCTAACAAACTTGTTAGGTTGAGGAAATTTGTCATATAAATCTCAACTATATGTCGGAACTACCCTTAGAATGAATGTCCCTAAACTCAAAATATACCTAATATACTATAATACAAAGCAAGCTCTTTGGTGTGTCTGTTTGAAAATTGAACATAATATTTTCCTTAAGCATGGGTCATTGGATGCTACAGAATGAGAATCATAATTCATGTTTAATTTTCAGCAGAATTTATAACTGCAAGGTTATACTTTTTTGTGCCTCAACCTAAATTCTCAAATAGATTATTCATAATCAAATGCAATCATATGTTGTTATTCATTCTAAGAAAAGGGAAAATAGCCTTTAGGAAATTGAGAATTTCCTTCAAGTAATTTTGCTGCTAGAATTCAAACATGAACCCTATAAAGTGCATTTTCAACAAGTCAATTTATAGAAGTTTCTATGATTTTGGTTGTATCACTGTAGTATCAAGGTTTTTTTTTTTTGATACAAACAAATTTAGAAACCCAACCCTCAAAGAGTTGAGCTTCATTTGAAAATCATTTCAATATGTGTCGGTGTTTCTAAAAGAAATGTTTTATCCTAAACTCATATGATGGTTGTCTTTCATCTAAAATTTCATTTTTCACTTTAAGGTTTAAATAATTTTTTGATAACACCGCTTGTATTGGACATTTATATACTAAAGGATGTTACAAATATTCGACATTCTAAACTTTAACAAGTTAAAGGCTTAGAATAATGAAAAAAACAAAGTATAAATCAACTAAAAAATAAAATCTAAAAAATAATAATGCTTGGCTTCAGTCTTATCAAACTAAAATAAAAGCAGTACACATTCTCTTATATAAAATTAACATTAGGTCGGTCATGATAAGGATGTCATTCCACTTAAGAAAAGTCATTTCCAAGGCTCCCATGAGAATCTGATAACATCTGAATCTCTGAATCTTTAAAGGAAAACTTGAAATTTAAATATTTTAAATTTAAGATAAAACTTGAAAGAATTTGATTTCAATTAAACTTCAAAATATCAAACATTAACCAACTAAAAGTAATCAAATCTTAGACATCAAAATGTAATTAAAAAAAATCAAAATATGAATGTTTGATATGGATGTTGGACTTAGAACTTTTAAAAAAATCAAAAAGACAAACTAACAAGTAGAAACCAAAATAAAAATTAAAAATTGAAAACTCTTCGGTCTTAAGTAGATTCTCCTTAAACTGTTATGGATTTTATTGGGCAAGATTTAATTTCCCTCAGGGAGTCCTATACTTAATATACGAAGAAAAACACACAAAACTTTTCAAACAAATCAAATAAAAAAAAACTTTCAAACTAAAACCCTTCAAACAAATGAAAATAAACAAACGCTTTTCAGACAAACCAAATAAATAATGAATGAATGATGAACGAATTATGAATAAATGAATGAATGGATGAATGAAAGAATGATTAAATAAATTAATTTCCTCTTAGTTAGGTCTTGGGTTAGATGTGAGTCAGTGTGGTTTTCCATCCCAACTTAATTGTCATGTTCACATCTTAAGTTGGATATGAGTCTATATGATTTTCCATTCTAACAAATTTAAGAAAATTTAAACAAAAAACAAACAAAAAAACAAGCAAATGAACAAATAAACAAACAACTGACAACAAAACAAATAATGAATGAGTGTCTTCTTAAATAACTCTTAGGTTGAATGTGAATCCCTATGCTTTTAATCATGATCTAATTACCCTGTTCATTTCGTTAGTTGGATTTAAGTCCATGTGACTTTTTAGCCTAATGTTTTTGGGTGAATGAATCTAAATCACTCTATTTTTTAGGGCATAAAGCTTAACCGCACCATCCTTAGACTTTTTGTCTTAAATACATGAACTGTAACAACACCGCCAACATTTTTAAAAAGTGTTTTCTTTAAATTTAAATTTTTTAGAGATGTAATTATCTGAGGGCTTTCCCTTATAAGGACACCTAACTCTATAATAAAATAAATCATATCTTACATCTGTAAGTTAGGGGAAAATCTGGTGCATGTAAACCCACAAGTCTTATAGGATTTTCATCATTTGAATTATTAGGTCAATTTCTAAGGTAATATTTCTTCTCCTTGATAAATTTTATTATTATTTAAATGTCTTATTTGATCATTTAGATAGAAAGTCTTCCAATACATATGGTGGACACACATCAGCCCATCAAAGAGCTCCAAGAAAAAATTCTACTAACATATTGTAATGGAACTAATTCTTTAAGCTTATGCTCCATGAAATAGACTTAAAAGGCTCAAGGCTTTAAGTGAGCTTTGAAAAAATTCTCTTGAAACTCAAAAAACATCATTAATGCATCATATACACACAATAGTGTTGGATGCTTCTTGAGATGAGTCAGGACATTATAAAAGACTTTAACTGGTTATTATGACTTACATCTTGAGCTCAAGATGTAAGGGCATTCTAAATATTTTTTGTAAATATATCCTTCTCCTTATCCTAAAAGGAGGGCTTCCCTATAATAGGTGGGAGCAACCTATCACTCCTGAACCAAACTTGTTGGATATCCTTGATAACAGACCTAGAAGGATCAAACACATTAAGAAAGTCACATGCTTGATCTACAGATTGAGATCAAGATTAAGGTGAGGGACCCCTATTTCTATTAGTATTCTCCTCATCATATACTTGGAAAACACCATCCAAGGCGAGCATGAGAGTGTATTATCCCTATCAAATTCTGAACTATCATAATAAAAAATATGAAAGCATGAAAATTAATTAGTAAATGGAGTCTTCATTCCATTAGAATGGGTATAAAGTATATAATCATCTTCTAAGATATATACTCACCAAATCACCCATAACCTCTAATGGGACAGTACGTGCCAACCTTGATGTCACATAAAAAAACACAAGAAATTTTGATGGAGCCTTTGAGATGAAATTGGCCAATGCCTTCCCTGTGAGCTTCTCAAAAAAGGTTCTTAGTGATGTTAATTTCTCTAGCTTTATACTAGGTGGTCAACCAATTCTTGAAGGGATAAAGTTCCTTCAAGATATGCCCCAAGTTTTAGTGGCACAAATAATAATTAGGTATGAAGGTCTTATCCACCTCTATTAGTCTAGCAAGAATGGGTAGTTTCATCCCTTACTTTACTAAGTTTTTATAGAACATCCAGACACATTCCTTTTGAAAAGATAGCCACAACACTTCTTATCTTCATAGGGAGGGGTAGTTCACTTCCTTAGAAGGGATATTGAATGGGCTTGACTACATTGGCAGTTTTGTTACCTCATAAAGTCAAGCTCAAACTTTCACATATACTCTAAGAGGGACCAACAATATGAGGAATCTTTCTTCCCTTACCCTTATCAACATCATCTTTGAAAATCGAAGAGCTTAGAGTATCCTGTAAGCTAAATATCTTTGAGAGTGACTTCTCAAAGGTTCAAATAGAGTATAACTTTAAGAGTGTTGTGGTTGGCACTTTCAACCTGCCAAGAAAGTAAGAGACCATTCACTGCTCATGGAATGTAGGCTTGCATTGCATGCTAAGGTTATGCCCATGAGCAATAAAACTAATAGTTGACTCATATGAATTTTGCTGAGAAGTCATCAGATTGCTCATGGTCATCCAGTGTTGTGCACCAATGAACCTTCAAATGAAAGCATCATATAGATTAAAAAATGTCCTGAGTGTGTCGCTGGGTAACTTAATATACCACCTAAAAGATAATTTTTCTAGAGTAGACATGAAAAGTTACAACAATATGGTATCTTTATTACTAATACTACATTAGAGTGCTCTGTGCTATGTGATGTGTTGTGTGAGTTGTCAAGGGACTAACTTGTGCTCCTCATTTTATGATCACCCTCTCCTAGTAATAGAGGTCTTCTATTAGGTTGCTTGAGCTACTTTGATCTTCTCATCGATGAGAGATGATAACTACCTACTAATGTGATTGGAGGAGGTGATGAAGAATCCACTAAAATGACTAAAAGCACTAGAAAGGGTGAAACTTCTATTATCGTAAAGTGCATCACCGTTGATCTAACTCACTCATTTTATAATGTAGTAATATGAGAAGACATAAGGCTTATATTAGCCATCATTCATGACATCTGCCCTTATAAATGCACTAGGAAAGCATTTATATTTCCCTCGACATGTATAATTATAATAACTTCCTTAAACTCAAAAGATCTAAAAGCATCAACCAGATTGGACTTGGGAAAGGAATCATCAAAAGGGGCCTTCACTCTAGTAATTTTCAATCAAATGTGGCATGTCGATAAAACTACATTGAGAGGATTAACATCAATGGTGAGCTCTTCACCGAGCAAATCATCATCATCATGATTATTCAGATAACCTTCACAAAGTTCACTCGAGTCAACAACTGAATCAACTTTAGGATTCATCTCCTCATCTTCTGCAAGCATCACCTCAGATGGTATTGAGACATGGAAACTATCGGTAATGAATTTGTTGTATTGTCCTATATATAAATGGTGATGGGGACAAAAGATGGCATAATAATGAGTGTTGGCTCACAAAAATAATCACTCAATCAATTCCTTTTGAACCCACTATCTTTTAATCAAGATAGTTCGATAAGAGGGCTTCTCAAATATTAATAAAATAACCCTCAAGGGCAACCCTGGGGTCTTTTATCTCAAGTTTGAGAAAAAAATTTAGAATCAAAAGCAAATACAATAGAACAATAATTAGAAAATTTCTTTCACTTCTTCTTAACATGTACAATGAATATAGTTTTAACTTTGATTACATCAATAGAAGAAACAAAAGGTAAATGTGTTGTATGAATATCATTTGTAAGGGAAAAACCTTAAGGGCCAAGGTTAATGGAGTAGGCTATTGAGTAGCCATATGGGCTTTTCTTGACCTTCTCTTGGAAGGAATGCAGGACCAAGATGGTGTTGAAGCTTTTGGATCGAGTAATGCAAGTAAAGAACTCCTTGCCATCAACCTTAACCTTCCTTCTTAGAGATTGAACAACTCCCTTAATCTTTCTAATGATGAAATGGGTAGAATCATAAAAAAGATAGAACGCAGGCTTGGGCATGCCTAAGGAACTAATAGAAATTACATACCTTGGAGAAACTAGGCCACAAATAGGAGAAACATGTTCTAGGGAAAACCCGCTACCAACTGGGGCTATCATCAATAGAGAGATATATAAAAGGGTCAGAGAAACAGACCCCTTGACTATTCCATGAGTGAAATGATCAGAATATTCAATAACAACCTGGAACTATTTGTGCTCACATGCATCATTATGACCTCACAGTTAGGCTCTTAGATATGAGCATCTTAAGACGGTCTCTACCGAATGCGTAGCTATGCATTCAGGTTCCTTTTGTCCTTCCTGCTCAATTTTTTAGCATGAAAGGCAACATAAAGTGCATGAATGGTACTAGACAACTCAATAAACTTTTTAACCTCATACATTACTTGGGTAGAAACACAGGTGATGCCTCAAGAGGTGGCCAGGGTAGACTCTAAGAGTCTAGAAAAGGCAAAAGAACTCCCAGATGGTCGATTGAACGTATTAACTTGTGGGGCCACCTTACTATTGAGCACTAATCTATTCTTATAAGAGATGGCAGAGCCCATTTATGCAAGCATGATAGGGTCATTTGCATGAGCTTGACCTCCCTTTATCTAAGGAAGACATAAAGCTAGTGCTTCATTAGGAGTGATGTTCCTCAACAAAATATGAGTAGTTTGAATGACATGACTAAAAGTGTTTGTGCCTACATCAGTATAGAAAATGGCAAGGTCCAAGGACAATATGTCACCCTCAGCGGGCTTAATGGTGATCATCTTTAATGTAGTCATACTTATATGATGAGGAGGAAAAATGTCAAATTGTCTGGAAATATACAAAAAATCCAAAAAGCACAATGCTAAAAGAACACATAAAACATGCATCCAGGATTTCAAAGAAGAAAAAAAGGGATGTCACAGAATCTTGTATGCCCTTGAGCCATACATCTAAAATGGTGTGCAACATGAAGGATAATGACATCATGACACTTGAGGATTATGCCTGAAATGCAAAGAATGAAAATCTTAATCAACACCACGTTCACCCAAAGTTTACAACTAAAAAGGCAATGACACAAAAAGAGATAGGAATGACATAAACCATCTAACCTTAATGATTGTACCATAAGACAAAGCCACCAAATACTGAATTCCTTTGAGATTATCAAATGGCCTAAAAAACACTATAAATAAAAAAACTACATGCGAAGTAAGCACAACATCTGATATGGTAAAGAAGTCTTTTGCCTCAATAACTTACCAAATTTTGTTCACTCCTCATTTTTCTTGATCAAAGTGTCCTTCGTATCATTCGCCCTTTTTAGACCCCTTTTTCAAGGTCATCTCCCATTGGAAATGTAAATGAAGAATGAAAAGACTGAAGATCAATTTTTTTGCACTCCTTTTTTTGCTCTTTATTTTCCATCATAGACCCAGTGTGAGTCTGACATGGGTGCGTCAGACCTAAGATGGTCACGAGCAATATGGATCTTGGGCACAGATCAAAACATTTATCTTGATGTATGATGCGCTCTGAGGCACCCAACTATTTGTTTGTGAGTTATTGGGTACTCCAAAAGAGTAGAGTTCCATCATGTATGCCTGACATAAAAAAATGGTGCCAACAAAGATCTCTTTCACTTTTTCTTAATAAGTACAACAAATACAATTTTAACTATGGGTAAATCATTAGAAGAAATAAAAGTTACATGTGTTGCACGAATATCATTTATAGGGGAAACAACCTTAAGGGTCAAAGCGAATGGTGTGGGCTAATTAGTAGCCATATGGGCTCTTCTTAACCTCCAATTAAAAGGAATGACAAGATCAAAATGGTACTAAAGCTTTTGCATTGCTTCTCATAAGTAGGAGTAATGCAATTAAGGAACTCCTTGCCATCAACCATACCCTTCACTCTCTGGGAATGAACAAATCCCTTAATTTTCCTCAAGAGAAAATAGGTAGAATCCTAAAAAAAGAAAGACCACAAGCTTGAACATGCCTAGTTCACTAATAGAAATTGTATACCTTAGGGAAATGGCATGCATCAACTTTACATGATTTCACCTGTATTTTTTCTGTACTTTACCTTACATTTTACCTATCATTTTTACTTATGTATCACATATTTAAACTTGATAAAGGCTTTTTTTGGCGTTGTTTAGGTTATAAGTTTTCAACGCAAGGAAATTGGAATAAGAAAAATAAATGAAAAAGAGTCCTACAGTGGCATGACCCCTGACCACGCCAAAAATCCAGACTTGCAGTGTGACTAGGTTGGGATAAGGCATGGCCACACCAACAAATTTATAAGCATAATGTGACCACGCTAATAGTGCAAGAAATTATTTATGAATTATGATATAAGAATGTTTTCTAGGGCTTCTTGAAAGAATGAAGGGATCAGAAACGACTAGAGGTAGAGAATATGAGAGATTTTGAGTGCTTCCCTTTGGTTTTCTTGCTCTCCTTGGGTTGAAACCTTTAAGAGTTGGATATTCCACTTTGAGTTCTTGTGGGTTTGAGAGAGTTTTTATATGAGAGGTAGAGGTGATGCTCTTTTGGAGAGGACAAGCCTTTATTGTAAGTTTAACTTCTTTTTGTATGTTTCAATGAAGATCTTCATGGATTTCTTGTCTGTATTTTTCTCAATGCATGGTTGAACTCTTTTTCATGTCTTTTTGATGGGGTAGTGATTTCTGCATGATTTTCTGAGTTATTTTTTCTATAGCATTTTTGTACTTTCATGGCCTATGTTGTTGGTTAACGTTTGAATTTCATTAACTTATAGTCTGGCCAACTAAGATGTTAAAATATTTCATGAAGCTATTGCCTCTAACTTTTGCATAGAATAAACAAAAGGGTTAGCACAGAATCTTGAGATAATAAACATATGGAGATCACAAAAGTCCTGTGGAATGTCATGGAAGTCGAGGGAGTGTCAACTTCATAAATTTTTGTCTTCTTTTGACCTAGACATAGGTATAAGAATAACTTGCTATCCTCCATTGACAACTATCACATATAAAAATATTTAGTAACACTACAATCCACCGCAATCCTTAACAAAGGCACAAGCCTCATACTCTTGAAGTATTCCAGAGATTATCTCTATTTTTTTGTTTTCTACTACTCGTAATCTAATATGCTTTTATTAGAATTTTAGAACATAAACCTTTTTTGAAATCACGCCCAACTATGTTTACAAGATTAGTAAACTAGAAATTTTTGTGTATGAATAATTAATAAACCTTTCTTCATATGATTAATACACAAACTCTTAAATTGTAAATTATTTGACACATATACTTGTGTCGTATGGCCTACTTACGCACGGTAAGTTTTGACACATCATAAAAGTAGGCCCTTGAATAAGAGAAACACATTTAGAGGAAACTTCACTGCCAATTGGGGTTGTCATCCTAGGGGAAACAAAGGAAAGGGTAGGAGAAACCAACCTCTTGGATATCTGACGAGTGATATGATTAGAATAGTCAACAAGAACCTGGAACCTATTTGAAATCACAAGTATCATTATAACCTTGCATGTAGGCTCTATGAGCATCTTAGGATGGTCTCTCGAAATGCCTAAATATGCATTCATGTTTTTTTTTGTCCTTTTGCTCAATTTTTTAGCATTAAAAGCAACATAAAGTGCATGAATGGTAGTTGACATCTCAATAAATTTTGCGACCTCATACGAAACTAGGGTAGAAACACGGGGTAAGCCTTAAGAGGCGCCCAGCTAGATTTTAAGATTTTAAAGAAGACAAACGATTTGCTGAATGGTTGACTGATCATATAAACTCATGGGGCCACCTCACTATCGGGCACCGAACTCTTCACAGAAGAGAGAGAAAACCCTAAAAAGGTAATCACTATAGGGTCATTTTTATGAGCACGACTCCCCTTCATCTAAGGAGGGCATAAAGCAAACGCTTCTGTAGGAGTGGGGTTCCTCAACATAATATGGTTTAGCCGATTGACACGTCTAAAAGTGTTCTCCCTACATCAGTGTAGAAAACAACAAGGGCTAAGGATAAAATATCCCTGCTCAACAGACTAAATAGTGATCATCTTCTAGGTAGTCATACCTACGTGATGAGAAGGAACATTGTCAAAAGGTCTTGCAACAGACAAAAAGCCAAAATGCAAAACGACATCAGAAATGCATAAAATATGCATTTGGGATTTCAAAGAAATTAAAAAAGGATACCAAAAAATCATGTATGATCTCAGGACACATAACCGAAATGTTGTGTAACACAAAGGATAACAACGTCATGACACTTGGGGCTTACACCTGAAATGCCAAGAGAGAAAAGCTTAATCTACACCAGGTTCATCCAAAGTTTGCAACTAAAATTGCGATGACATAAAAAAGAAATAGGAATGACATTGGCCAGCTAATGTTAGTGGTCGTATCATAGAAGAAAGCAACTAAAAATTGAATCATGTCGAGATTATCAAATTGCTTGAAAAAAAAGCACTACAAATAAAGGTCTATGAAGTAAGCACAACATCTAATGTGGTAGGAAGTTTCATTCCCCAACAGAGTTGCCAAATTTTGTTCGCGCCCCTTATTTGCTTTGACCAAAATGACCTTTTTAGTGTTTGCCCTTTTAAATCCCTTTTTCAAACCCTTGGAAATTTAAATAGAAAATGAAAAGGTTGTAGATGCACAAAAACTAAAAAGAAGCAAAAAAAAGGTAGCTACAAAGATATTGATATAAAAAATCCTCATATCATAAACCGAAAAAAAGCAATCTAAAGAAAATCAAATCATACTTGGCCCAAGAAAATAAACGAGAAAGGTCCTATAAAAAGACATTTGTAATTAAATCGAAATACAAAATTAAATTTATTTTACTTTGGATTCAAAGAGAACTCCCATGACGACATGTCCTCGTAATCACATGCAGCTTATGGAATACATTGGAAGACTCACAGTAAAATGTGTTGTGTTTTCTAAATGATAGTTATGGATGTAAACAAATAAGCAGTTGTTTATGATTATTATTGGGAAAAATCCTTCAGGGCAAAACTAAGCCATCAAACAAAGGGTGAATCGCCATAGTCTGGTAGGTGGATGCCAAAACCACTAAGCCAGAAGAAGTTGAATAAATATAATCTTAAACTTCCATATTATGAGTGTGGATAAAGATTAAGTTGCACAGTAAATAAAAACTTGTGTCTCCCTCCCTTGAATTTAAAGTCTCTCTTGCCTTTACTCTCTTCACCAAGCCCATACTTCAATCTTCAACGCTCCCTCATATATTTAAGCAAGCAAAGAACCCAAGCTTCAACGCTCCTCCTGAAATATTGAAGCCAATACATGGAGGCAATAATGTCTGTAGCTTCTCTCCTTCCAGTCCTGAACTTCAAAATAAGTGCAACATATGGATAATTAAAATAGCCAAATTGTAGTCGATATATCCACTTTAAATTTTGACCTTTATTTTTATTACCTTTTTTTTTTTCCTCAAATCTTCAAATGTCAATATATTCTAATAAATTTTATTATGAGATTGTTGTAAAAAATAAATCTAATAAAAACTTAATTACTTTATAATGTCTGAACAGATCTTGAAATAAATTCGATGGTTTTAAACTCGTCCTAATCAATAAATTAATCAGCGGACCATAACCCACAAAAATTTCCCAAAATGATAAATAGTGTAGCGTTTGAGACCTGCATGATTAAGACTTCATTTGAGGCAGCTTATCTGCTGCGGCGGCGTAACTGTTTGGAAACTGAGTTTGGATGATTTTTTTTACACAAAACGTCGAACGCGGGTCGCACCTCGCGGTCTGCGTTTCCAAATAAGCAGCTTATTTGGATAAGCACAAGCTGTCTTAAAAGTCTGTTGCTTCCAGGCCGAGAGCTTGTTCTCCCACCTACCTTTCCTGACATCTTCTTTCCAGCCACCGCCTTCTTCGTCCTCTTACAGCTTTATCTAGATCAACGCACTGCTTAAAATAAGATAACTCACAAGTCATCTAAGTATGCCTAATCCTAATCAGCCTATCGAGTCATTTAATTCTTATGTCACATAAATGTATTAATTATTCAATAAATGAATGATCTGTCGCAATAAAATCATAAATGTATGTCCACATTTGATGAGAAAGTTTGCCACACAAACAAAAATAGAGAAGTTTATATACATGCCATAAAAGAGATGTATTTACTTATCAAATATCTAAAGTTTGATATTTAGACTTGTATTATTTTATTATTATAAATTTATACAAGAAAAGTGCTTTTTCAGTTTATAAAGTAAATAATTTTGTTATTTTTATGCAATGTTAGGCTTGAATGTTACATATGTAAATATAAAAATTTAGATCTTAGACATATAAATATGAATTTGGTCGATCTTCTGCCCCTTTCGACACGTTGAAATTTGATTTGTATTAGGTTTGATAAGTTAACAAGTGTAGTTTTAATTTTATTTTTTTGTTCATTAATTCTGTATGAACAAATATACCTCGGTTTATGTATCAATCAAATATATGTATGCTTTAGTAGAATTTTATTTTATTTTTAACAAATTTATAGTCATGATGAATGTTCTCATCTTATATAATTTGAGTTTCAGAAGGCCTAAAACATGTACTATGAAGCAAAGTTCAATATTTCAAAAAATAAGTAAAGAAATCAAAAGATCGTAGAATATTGAATGTTTATAATTGAAATTAAGGCCGTATTAAGATGAATCTAATGAGGTTTTGATCTTCCCATTATAATATCATTATACATTGAAAAGATTAAGAAAAAAAAATTCATATGATCAAAGCACCAACCCCAATCACCTAATCGAATGCCCTTATATCTAGATTAGGGCACAAAAATTTGTTGCCTCGGCCTCTCTTAAAGAAAGAAAGATAATATAATGAAAGAGAGATGAGGGGTTGTCTGGGCTTCACAAGAGATAGAAGGGATACTCGTGAGGGAGTTGCGGAAGGTCGTGGAGCTCATTTTGGTGGTGCCATGTGAAAGGTTTGGTTGTGTGTTTGGTGTTGGGTTGGCGAGAACCTCCAAGCAAGTTCGTGAAAATATAAAGAAGGAAAGTTCGAGTTTCAAGGTTTAATCATCATTGAACCGGAACACATAATAAATATATAAATTATTTTAATATAATTCAATTAATATAATAATGATGTAAAAATATATTTTACCTATTCAATAATTAATATTTTAATTTAAATAAACTTTTTTAATATTTTGAATAATATTTTAAATTAAAATTTTGCGATATGAAATTTTTTGAAATATTTATTTAAATATTTTATTTCTTGTCATTTAATCAACATTAAAAGACTAAAATTAGTTAGTATTTGAACTAGTTGTTTCTTTAAAAGTCAAATCAGTGCGCCAGTTGGCCAGTTTAGCCTTGATTTTAGTTGGTTCAATCCCAATTTGATGTGAATAGGGTTGTCCTTGTATAAAATTCTATGAAAATGTCTAAAATAATGCATTGTAATGATTTAGAGTGAATGAGGGTATTTTGAGAGGATTTGGTATGTTGTTCTAGTAATAACTAGTTCAAATTTGGGCATAATTGGTCAATATTTGCAATTTTGTTTCTTATTTTGAAATACAAAAGATAATTTAAAATTTTCACTTGGAAATAATGAAAAAAAAAATCCAAAAATATTTATCTAAAGATTTTTAATTTTTTTTATTTTTTGGAATTTTTTTTATAATATGAACGTGGAGAAACCAAAATAAGAACATGTATAGAAAGCAAAATATAATTTATTATTTATATTTTGGGCTGAACCAAAAAAGATTAGGAAGGTGAATTTATACGAAAATTAATTTACTATGGATGTAGATCAACTATAACAAAATTTAGTTTTTTGTCTAAGTTAACTAGACAGAGCCAAAACCTTAACAAGGTAGGACTAGGAAAAATTTTGGCCTACCTTTGTAAAGGGGATTGAGAAGAGATTTAGGTGGATAAAATGAAAGAAAAAGAAAAAAATAACATTTCTTAACCACACATAAACAATTCACCAAAAAGAGACAAAAAAATTGTATCTATAAAATAATATAAATCACCAAACTCACCAAAGTCAAGTGGTGGATCATGAACCCCAAACCATTCTTCTTAAAGAAGCCACTAAGCCCCTCCATCATTTGAGTCTTACTCAAAATTTTAGAATTCTCTTCACACATCACATCACATCACATCACATTTCATTCAGCATGTTTAAATAAAATTTATAACACATACAAACCCATATAACTCTCCATTACTCCGCTACTCTAGTAACTACCAATTTTCCTACTTATCCACTCTCCACTTTCTTACATGGTCACTCGCACACTTCCCCACTACTATGACCAACCATAAGGAATGGACCACCCATGGTCAGCCCACAAATCAACCTACCACATTTAGGTTAATTCAAACTAACTTATGCACATGCATAATAAACAATTTGCACAAAATACATAAAATAAATAGAATACAATTTTAATGCATATAAAAATATATAAAATCTTTTAAAGTTTTAAATCTCTTTATTTGGCTCCTTTAATTGGTTCATTAAAATTTGAAGCATCTCTCTTGGATTGTGCTTTAGTTGTGGGTCCCACCCAGGTTCTTATGGGACTCATCTTGAGTCCACCACTTATGCTTGCGGACCCCACTTAGGTAATCTCCTATTTTTGTTTGCCCCAGCTTGGGTTCACCTTATTTGATTATGGGTCCACCTTGATGTCAACATGATGTGCAACATTATTTCCATCAAACCTTAAAAAACTCTACTTCAAAGAGTTATTATGGCATGTATTAGGTCGTGGAGTGGTTTTATGTGTTGGTGCTTCATTATAGATCATCATCATCAAAGAAAAAATTTTACTTAATGAGTAAACTTAAAAGTATTTGCTAACTAGTAATAATATTGGCATAATCATAAAAGCATGTTGTCCTTATGGAGTTAATAAGTGATAATTAAAGTTGAGTACAAGGCCATGAGAAATAAATAATAGTGATTTTTGGGTTAATATATTGACAACTGTATCATATTTAATTATGATTATACAGTTTACTTCATATAGTTCAAAATTCATCTTATTTTCATTTGTCTCATGTTGACTAGTAATTGGGTGTTCAAATCCTTGAGTATTTTTTAATCTCTTACATATCTTCACTAAATTAAATATTTGATCTGATAATATCTCACTATTATACATAAAAATTTATTTAAAAAACCATGATGTGAAGATATCATGTCATTAGAAAGGGCCATTATATTTTAAAAAAAAGTAAAGAAAATTAGGTTGATAATATTAATGTCTAAATGCAAATATGAAGTTTCAATAATAATTTGTTTACAAATGATTTTCTTGCTATCTTTCAAAATGCGTATCTTGCCAAATTTTTGAATATTCATCTAAAATTTGCCCTATCTTTGGTCATTCTAGGATTCAAATTTCCTCACTTGTAAATGATTTCTCCGTGACTCTTAATTGAAATGATGAACTAGTTAAAGTCTCCCACTAAATTTTTCATACCAAGTACAAAATACCAATTCGAGCACTCCTCCATACGAAGTAAATTCGTTTGCAAATGTCTGAGTGATCTCCAATCTCCTAATTCTAAACTTGCTCTAATACCAAGCTTGATGTGTTCGGGGAAAAATTCTTATGAAATATTAGTTTAACGTTTAAAATGATCTAAAAGAATATTTAAAGTACATGGGGGTCTTTGGAGAGTATTTGGATGGGACGACTGAGTAAGAAATATTAACTAGGTCAAACCAATGCAGAATTGGCTAAGATTTGTAACTTTGTTTCATATTTTAAAATATTAAAGAAAGTTTAAAAATTCCACTTGAAAATGATGAACAATCTAAGGTGGTACATCTCTTATGATTATGGATCTTTTTCAAGCTAATATTGCTTTCCACCCTAATCTGTTATGGTGAATGGAATTTTAATTCCGTCAGTCTTTAGGATCTGTGTCACTGCACCATCCTTAGATCGCCACCCTTAGATAGTTCATGTTGCCTTATTTAGGTGATTTTGCATAATATGAATGCTCAAGCTAGGTACGAATAATCATAATATGGAAAAGGTGATATGTTAGATGTATTATGCTAGGTGCATGTTCTCACATCAAATAACATGTAGAAGTACATGCAATTTACCTATCAAGCATGATTGTGCAAGGTGAAATGATCATATGCAAAAATAAGCAAGAGCAGTGAGTACACAATCGTGCTACGTGAAATGATTGTGTCAACATAACATGATATGTTTATGAAAACACTAGGTGAAAGCATACATGCTAGGTGGCCTGACTCATGCTAGGTGGAGTGATATGATGCTATATGAAGTTATATCTAATTCTATGTGACATGACTAACGCTAGGTGAAGTCATACGCTAGGAGACAAATTTCAAAAGAGGTCTTAGAATAATTTTTTTCTTTGAAGGTAACCTATTGAAAGTTCTGTTTAATTGGGGGCAAAAACATGACATATATCCACTATTAATTTTAAAAGAAGTTAAACATGGACTTAATACAGGTTTTATTAATTTTGGATTAATCCCACATGTTTATTAATTAAATAAATAAATTTAAATAAATATTATTATGTTAAAATATTTGAAAAAATATTTCAGTAAAATATTAACATATCATAATAAACTCTTAAAATAAAAAAGACAATATTTTAATTAAATGATATTTTTTCCAAATTATAAATTATCATAAAGTTATATTCAATGAAATTTTTTAAATAAATGGTTTTTTTAATGAATAATAATAAAATAATATTTTAAGTTAATAATTATATTTATAAAATGATGTAAATGATGGAGAAATTAGTATTAATTCATCTAGAGCTATATGTATTAATTAAATAAGATTTTTAAGAGCTATATTAATTAATGATATATATGTAACATAAATTTTTGACATTAATTAATTATTTATTTAAGTAAAATATTTTTACATGAATAGTTTATATAGTTAAAAATTATAAAATTATGCTAATAGAAGGAAAATAAGAATTAAATTTTTTAGATGATATTGAAATTAATTTAAATCAGAATTAAATAGGTTGCTATTCACAAACTTCAACAATCAAAATTAGAAGTTTCAAACAAATCATTTTTTGAAATAATTTCAAGCTTCATTAAAATAATATTTGACAATATGATAAATTTAAAACTAAGACAAAATCTATTTTATTCGGTGTGATTATATGGTGCTTGATCCTGGAATATATCTTGATAATGCTTGGAGTGGTCGTTCTCATAATTGATGTTCCTCTTCGTGTTCTTCTTCCATCTTTTCACAAATTGATGCAACAACTGAAGTCTCATGTTGCTTGTAGAGTAGTTTTCACCATAATTCAGACACAAATTAATTTGCATATCAAAATGTTCATCCTTAGAAGTAGTCCAATCCATAGCATAAGATGGACCCTCTTGTGATGTTGAAGGTTTTGCATATGTTAAGGGTCTTGCATATGTTGAGGATTCTACATACGTTGAGGGATCAATATAAGCAAAAGATCTTCTCAGAGCATCTACAACCGATCTTCTTGAAAAGTTTGCTAGTGATCGTCATGGGATATCTAAAGTTGATATCCGATAAGTGTGGTTTTTTGGTTGGTCAAACACATTATAATTAATATTGAGTGATTGATCAACTATGTTGGAAAGCTCAGAGAGTTCATTACAACCTTCTTGTATTGCCGTAAAATCTTTGTCATGACCACCAACAAATCTCCTGGCAAAGCCCTTTGATAGTAAGTAGTAGTCCACCTATACAAGTTCATAATTAATTAAATAAAGACAAGGTAGATAAAAAATTAAGTATAAAATTATTTTAAACTATATACACACCGTTAACCTCTCTCTAAGTGACATAGGGTAGTAAGTATCTAGTGGTTCAATAAACGACTGAGCTTGAGAGATCGATGCCCATGATCTATACCATTGTAAGTAATACATCAATTTTGCACGTCCATCACAAGTAGGTGGGTTCAATGGTAATATGAGGGCCCGATGATTATTTTATAAAGCAATATAATTTTGATAATAATGCATCTAGTCTCTGTTCAATTTCCCTCAGCCATTGACCCTCCCAAATGATCGATTTGTAGGTTTAATCGTTGTGGATTGTATAGAAGAAAACTATTACATTACCCGATCTAAAAGATGCCACTCCACGCACTTTCAGCTAATGAAAGGAACACGAGCTGTCATATTTCTATATTCTCAAGACAAATCTCAAGTAATCAAACTAGAATACCATCAAGATACGGTGCCTAAATAACTTGTTTGTTTAAATCTTATGATTTATTGTAAAGTAGATAAACAATATACAAGTAAATATGCATAATTATATAAAAAGAAACATGTTTGACTGTGCATTAATCCATCAATATTGTTTCTATACATTTGTAGATTTCTTCGAGGTACTTCTCTTACTCTATCCTCGTTCCAACTGGCATTATAGATGAATTATTACGAACTTTTCAGGCACATATTAAAAAATTATTAGTTCGCATTAAATATACTTGAATCCCAATAACTTGCAAGATAAATCTGTGGGAGTAGAAGCATGGAAAGTAGAAGCATGGAGAGTTGGTGCATCTACATGCAAATGCTCCCAACACCACACTAGTAAAATGTGTAAATATCATGCTATTTTAACAGAGGTAAGCTTTGTGGATATATCTAACTCCTTATACAAATGTAATAACACAAAATCTCCTAGTGAGTATTGTGAAAATACAACTAAATCCTCAAGTAATGGTAAATATTATAAATGGGTGTGTGATCCTAATGCATTAGAAAGTAAAAAAATAACCTTACATATATAAAATATACGCCCTAACATGACACAAAAAACAAGGATAATCTAATCTCGTAGGATTCTCTGTAAAAAGTCTATAAAAGCCAACAAAGAGGTATAACTATATGGGATTGAGAGTGGCCCAAACGAATGTTTGCCATGATATATTTGTTTTCAAGCTGATGAACCTAGTCATATACGTTTGGATGCCCTCCTATTAAATCATCACAACAATCTAATCAACGAGACTAGCGCAACTCCGGGTAAACAGCTACATGACCAATTAGAGCCTTTCCATCCACTCTAATGCCAAAAATAATCTGTACATCCTGTAGCGTAATAGCATCTCATCTACAAAAAAAAAATTCTTTTATCTTATTATTAACAACAAATTAATGAATAACATACAATTTAATATGTACTTATCTTACAAATAAGTAAATTAAATGTATTAGTCAGAGGACACCACCGATCTACCATAAAAAAGTTACAAACAAAATCAAGCTGTTGTGCGATATGTACTTCTTAGCATAGAAATGAGACGCAAAGAACACAAGCAAACACAGATCATTTACGTGGTTCGATCTAACTGGATCTACGTCCATAGAAGAGAATCAATCAAATAGTTCACTAAGGCAAAAGAAATGAAGAATACATAGCTTATACATAGAGATGAGCCCTCATCTTCCTTCTGTGGCCTCCCTCTCAAGCGACACATTGATACAAGGCCTCAAGATGCTCTCCTCCTCTCTAACTCTCTAGCTATTCTCTCCTCCTTTGTTGTAGCTTTAGATCTATTCCCTTTGCTCCTCCTTCGTGATAGCTTAAGATCTCTTCCCTTTGCTCCTCCTTTGTGATAGCTTAAGATCTCTTCCCTTGCCCTCCTAAGCCTCACACCCTCTCTATTTATAGAAGCAAGAGAGTGGTAGGTGGGAGGTAGGTGAGCGGTAGGTGAACGGTAGGTGAGCGGTAGGTGAGATGTGGTAGGTGAGCGGTACCACATTACAAAAATGCCCTTTTACCTTAGTTCAATAATTGGGGGTCAAAATAACAATTCTCCACCTTGACCCTCAATTGAAAAGTTTCAAAGTAAAGATTCTCTCCACTTGGCCCCTGAGGGGCCTTCAGCCCTTGCTTGAGTTTGCTAAGTCCAAACAGTACATGGACTTAGCAATCACGGTTCTTCCGATAAGAGAGTACAGCCCCTTTTTCCTGACTCCTTGTATGACGACACGAGGGCCTTTGGTTACTCTGATGCAGCCATTCTCTGCCTTGAATGAGCATCCGCTTGACTCCAGCGTATCTAAAGAAATCAGATTTCTTTTGAGCTCTTGTACGTACCTGACATTTTTCAGTACTCGTTCAACTCCATCAAATATCCTTATCCTGATTGATCCACTTCCAACTACCCTATGGGCTTTATTGTCTCTCAGTAGAACGAACCCATCATTTTTCTGTTGCAATGTCTCAAACCAGTCTTTGTGAGGACACATGTGGAAAGAACACCCTGAGTCGAGGATCCACTCCTTACTGGATTCAGATTTTGTGATCACTAAGGCCTCAGCGAAATCGTAGTCATCAGAGGCTACGCTTGCTTCTCCTGTTTCTTCTGACTTATCTTGGTACTTATTATTTATGTCTGGGCAGTTCCTCTTGAAATGATCGTCCTTGTGACAATGATAACACTTAAAAGATCCCCTTGATGACTGATTCCCTCCATCCTTGCTTGACCTTGATATGTACTGACCACTTCTTGTATCTTTCCTGTCTGATCTTCCTCTGACAATAAGACTGCCTCCGCTGACTTTCTTGTCCCTGTCATGCTTCCTCCGAAGCTCTTTGGCTCTAATAAGAGATTTAACCTCCTCCAGAATAATAGTCTGCACCCTTCCATAGAGCATCACATCCTTGAAATGCTCGTAGCTCTTTTGAATAGAGTTTAGCAACAGCAGTGCTTTGTGCTCATCGTCCATCTTGACATCGATGTTCTCGAGGTCGTCGATGATCTTGTTGAAATCGTCGATCTGCTCTGAGACGGATTTGTCTTCATGCATTTTGAAGGAGTATACGCGCTGCTTCAGAAAGAGCCTATTAGCCAGAGACTTTGTCAGGTAGAGTACCTCGAGTTTGGCCCAAAGTTCTTGAGCCGTTGTCTCCCTCGACACCTCCCTCAGAACTTTATCGCCCAGGCTCAGGATTATCAAACTGTGAGCCTTGTCCAGTATGCCGATCTTCTCCTTCTCGGTCATGTCGGCCGGCAATGCCGCCAACCAGTGCAAGGCTTCTGCAACACCCTGCTGAACCAATAGAGCTCTCATCTTTACTCTCCATAGGCCGAAGTCGTTCTTCCCATTGAATTTCTCAATGTCGAATTTGACGAAACTCATTGCAGTGGCTAGGATTTCTTCCAATGAATTCTACATGCTGCCCTTCCAAGAACTAGGCTTCTCCTTGTGAACTCCACTGCCTTCGCCAACCGAACAGAGAGCTCTGATCCCTTCTGGCAGAGTTCACACCTATTCACCGAAGAAAACTTCATGTTCTGTGCTTGCGCCTCCTTCCCGCAGGCGCTTCTCTGCGTCAAGCGAAACAAATCAGGAATTTCTCCTCTGCCTCTCGCACGAGAATAACTGCCTCTCCAGAGCCGTCGCGCCTCGCCAAACTGCTCAAGTCCTCCTGCTTCGCAAAATCCTGAACAGGGAACTCCCAAACCCTTCTCTGCGCGATCTCCACCTCTTCCCTCTGGCCGAGCTGCTCGCAAGACCGAACTCCTACTCTGAAATTCTCTGCCGGCAGCCCTGTCACAAATTTTCAGCCCTTGCTCGCGGACTGTTCCTCTCCGTCTCGCCAAACTGCACAACCTGCGGTGCGAATCCAGTCGATCAAAGCTTCCACTGCTCACCGAATCTGTCGCGATTTGGCTGACTGCGATGCGATCCACTTGCTCCTCTATTCTTGAATGTCGAACTCCTCTTCTTCGTCACTGGCCGTGAACACTTTTACACGGACACCTCTAGCCAAGAAGTCTGGATCTTCCCACAGACGGCGTCAATTATTGTGAGATATGTACTTCTTGGCATAGAAATGAGACGCAAAGAACACAAGTAAACACAGATCGTTTACGTGGTTCGATCCAACTGGATCTACGTCCACGGAAGGGAATCAATCAAATAGTTCACTAAGGCAAAAGAAATGGAGAATGCATAGCTTATACATAGAGATGAACCCTCATCTTCCTTTTGTGGCCTCCCCCTCAAGCGACACCTTGATACAAGGCCTCAAGATGCTCTCCTCCTCTCTAACTATCTAGCTATTCTCTCCTCCTTTGTTGTAGGTTTAGATCTCTTCCATTTGCTCATCCTTCGTGATAGCTTAAGATCTCTTCCCTTTGCTCCTCTTTCGTGATAGCTTAAGATCTCTTCCCTTGCCCTCCTAAGCCTCACACCCTCTCTATTTATAAAAGCAAGAGAGTGGTAGGTGGGAGGTAGGTGAGCGGTAGGTGAACGGTATGTGAGCGGTAGGTGAGATGTGGTAGGTGAGCGGTCCCACATTACAAAATGCCCTTTTACCTTAGTTCAATAATTGGGGGTCAAAATAAAACAAGCTCTGCAATATGTAATGCTTGAGTGAATCGCAGGGCACTGAACTGACCACTCGATTGCTCTGCGTCATGATTGGTGGTCTCGTATACAAGATTTTAATTAAGACAATATTATATCTATATTTCAATTTTATTAAGAAGAAAATATATGTACATTTTCTCATTAGGATTTGAAACTCAATGAGAAGCTCCTAATGAGATTATGCTCAGTGGTGCTTCTGCTGCAGATGGATCAACTCGTACTTCTGTCAGATTTTGTTATTTTATCACTAAAATCGAGAAATTAATCCACGTTTAATAAACACATGAATTAATTTCATGTTTAACTTTTTTTTGAATTAAAACGTAAATATAAACAGAAATTTTGAACTGGTTCCTTTCAGTTTATTTGCAGCTTCTTTTAAGAATTTGTCCCACCCTCAACGGTATCGTCACGTGACCTCGCAGCACAGCTACCATGGCGGGTCGTTGCGCACCAAAAGTCCAACCGCGCTGCGGTCTTTTTAGGTTTTGCCCGCGAAGTCGCTGCAGTCTCTGCAATTCCCTTTTTCTTTCTTGGTTCCTTTCTCTCCATTCATCGGCTGTCTCTTCATCAACTTTCTCGGCATTCGCTCCTCTTTTGCCAACGTGAGGCAGAACTACACTTCATTACCTTTTCTCCTCTTTTGCCAACGTGAGGCAGAACTACACTTCATTACCTTTTCTCCATTCAGGCTTCCTCCTTCGCTACTTCTTTTTTTTTCATCTTAATTTTGTTGTTTTTTTTTTTTGCTGTTATCCGAAGAGAAGAGTATAAGTTTTATAGTGCTATAATCTATTGAATTAATTCGCTTATGTTAGGGCTTTCTCATCTGCTTTCTATCGAAGCATGCTTCAGGTTTCTTTGGGCTTGTGATCATGGATTCATTTGCCATGTTAGTTATCTGTGGTAATAATGATTGTAGGAAATATCAAAATTTGGCTAACTTGATTAACAGTGCTGATGTCCTTACTCCTGTAAAAAACGTTGTCTGAGCTACTCAGGATTGGTGAGTGGTGACTTCTGCTATAATTGTTTTTAACTGACGTCTAGATTTTTGTATGAGAAATTTTTAATGCCGAGCTATAAGTGGAAAGTAAGGCCTTATAAAATGCTTAAAACTTTGTGTCAATTGAACTTTTGTTCTTTTATGTAAAATTTTATTCTTGTAGAGAGAATTGGAGAGCTTCAATTTCTGTTTCAGTTTTTCTTCTTTTTTTTTTCTTTTTTTTTTCTTTTTTTGTGAATATTAAATATTGAAGACCTTTTATTGATTTTCACTTGCGGTAGAAATAGTTGAAAATATGTGCAAGAACATACAGCTATTCACTAATGGTATAGTATATCCATGCTACTGCTTTTAGTGTTTCATTTGTCGTGTAGGGATTGGCATAAAATTCATGGAGGACATATGGTTTTGCAGGTAAGAAGCAGTGAATTCATTCCTTAACTTGAATTTTAAGAACTAGAATATAAATATTCTTAATTTAAAGAGTGATAAAATAGTTTGTTATATATGAATGGGAAAATCCTATACTAGGCTTGTGAGCTTGAAGTCCAAATCTATTTTTTTTTTACAATAATGCTACCTAGGCTATTGCATAAAGTAATACTAACATATGTATAGTTTCATAAGTTTATAAATAAAAGAGGAATGCAATTGTTACATAAATGGGAGTTTGAAGTTTTCTTTTCTTTTTCGTAAAATGTTTAAAAGACACGATGTAATAATTGCACCCCTCAGATTGTTGTGGCTCTGCCATTTACTTTTTATGCTGAATGATAAAGCTCATTGGCTGCTTAAGAACATGTTTTGAAAGCATTGAAGTTTGACAATTCGATCATTTGGTTAGAGGTAGTTAGTGACAAACATGGATATACATTCTACAAACTTTTGAAGAACTTCAAATGTGATAATTTTATTTTCCCATTCAACATGAATGACAATGAAGTCACAATTTTCAAAAACATATTATCTAAATGCTTGAAACCATTTGATACTTAGGTGGCCCATAGAGAGTCTAAGAGAATAATTTGTACACTAAGAATTCAACTTTTAGTGATCTTTAGAATAGAATAGATAGAAAAATGAGTGAAAAATATATTTATAAACTAGCCAGACAAAGAGAAATGAAAAGTAAAGATTTTATTATAGTGTATTAAACATAAAAATCAAAAAGTGCTTTTCTTAGAGGAAAATATTGAAGATAGGTTGGTCTGATATTTTGATAAGCTTTTCAATGAAATTTCTGAAAATGCTTAGTGATCTTAATATCATTATTAATAATAAAAATTGTTATTTTTACCATCACATTAGTGAAAAGGAAGTTGATGAGGCTTTAATGAAAACTAAGGGTGGAAAATCAGTAGGACCCGATGATATCTCAATTGAAGTGTGGAAATATTTAGGAGATTTGACAGTTTCTTGACTTACTAAACTCTTTAATTTTTTTTTAAATCAAAAGGATGCCTAGGAAATTGACCCTCTAACTCAAAATTGGTCCCCATTTTTAAGAATAAAGTGGATGCACAAGAGTGTGCAAATTATAAGTAAATTAAGTTACCGTCATACATTAACATTATGAGAGAGAGTAATTGAATATAGATTAAGACATGATACTAATATATCTGATAATTAGTTTGGATTTATGCCAAGAAAGTCTACTATGGAAGATCTACATTTATTGAGAGGTTTGATTGAGAAGTACAATGAGAGTAAGGTGGATCTACATATGATTTTTTATTATATGGAAAAAGCTTGCGATAAGGTTCCAAAAAAAATTCATTGGAGAGTTCGAGAAAAGAAAGTTGTTGATATGACTTATATTCAAGTAATTAAAGATATGCATACTAGAGCTCTTACTCGTGTTCGAACAGGTCAATTGACCAAATATTTTTCTATTTCAGTTAGATTACATCAGTGATCAGCTTTAAGCTCTTTTCTTTTTGCTTTAGTTATTGTTGCTCTTATTGAACATTTATAGGAGGATATACCTTGTTGTATGCTTTTCGCTGATTTTATCCTTCTTGTGAAGATGGCTAGAGAAAGGGTTCGGGAAAAACTTGAATTATGGATGTCTACATTAGATTCTAAAGGTTTTCTTTTGAGTAGATTTAATACCGTATACATGGAATGTTATTTTAGTAGTAGTAGATCTAGTGGTTGCCGTGTAACTATGGATGATCAAATTATCAAAAGGTGGGAGCATTTTAGACATCTCATGTCTATTGTTCAAAGTGGTGGTAATATGGATGGGGATGTTATTATTAGAATTCAAGTTGGTTGGTTGAAGTGGAGGAATGCATCAGGCTTATTGTGTGATAGAAAAGTACCGCTTCTTAAAGGAAAATTTTATATGATGGTGGTGAGACCTGCAATGCTTTATGGCACAAAATGTTGGCCTTTAAAAGAGAAGTATAAAATTAAGTTAAGTGTTTTTGAGATAATAATGCTTAGGTAGATAGGTGGCTTGACAATCAAAATGTGAAATGAATGTTTCTGAGAAATGGTTGGTGTAACTCTAGTTGCAGACAAGATCAGATAGAATTGTCTTAGATTGTTTGGTCACATTACGCGTCGACCATCTGATGGATTGGTCACATTAAGCGTGACCATGTGATGGTTTAGTTACATTAAGCGTCGACCATTTGATGGTCCGATTAAGAGAATAGATGTTTTAGATTCGACTTATGTTAAGAAGAGTAGAGGTAAACCTAAAAAGACTTTGGCATATTGTATAAAATATGCTCTTAATTTATTAGAATTAAATGAAAATATGACACTCAATAGGACACAATGGAGAAAAATGATACATGTAGCCAACCCCACTCTGTGGGATAAAGGCTTGTTGTTGTTGTACCATGCCTTTCCAAGAGAAAAAAAACCCATAAAGAACAAAGAAGGATAATATAAGTTCCTTCCACTTATTGAGCTTTAGATTCTCGTGGTAAGATAATTACTGATTTTCTTATCAAATTTTGTTTGGCACAAAGTATTAAAGCAGATTTTGAAATGTGACTGTGCTTCAAGTTCTGAATGCACGAATAGGGTCAAAGTTTCTCTTTTAATATATTAAGAAAATTGTTGTCTTTTTCCTGAGTTTTGAACCTTAGGCATTCATTTTATATGTTAAAGTTAGTAATACTCGAAACATGTAGTAGTATTTTTTATTGAACATTAAGAATCCTTGTGGCTATTTTTGAATGTTTTGTCTACTTCAAAATAGTATAAATTCAAGATTCATTTTTTATAGTGTTTGAACATTTTTTCTTTGTTTATTCTTAGAAGTTCAAGGTAGTCCTTGGATTTTTCTTTTAGTAGTGTGTATGCATGCTAAGCACACTCAGCTCACATGGTTAGAATTTATGATAAGCTATATATATAGACACACAGACACTTCAGTGAGTCTCTTTCTAATAAAATTATATAAATTAGATAGGTAATTAGGAAATTATTCAGGGGTTTGAATAGGAAATTAGATGAAAGAATTATAATTTGATTTAATTGTATTAAGAAATGAAAATATAAAATATTTATTTTAATAATAATTTATATTGAGAAGATGTGTTTTTTTGTGGATTGTCATTGGAATATCTTCCTTATTAATTGGTAGTGTAAATAATGTACTACGGTTTATATGATAAATCAATTTAAATGACTGTTTTTTATTTTTAGCATATACTTGTCACTTCCATTGAGAATGCATAATTTGCTAAGAAGATATATTAAATATTTTAGCATTTCAGTATTGTTGTCCCCTGCATGGTATTATAGTTGCACTCCTTTACAACTAATACTGTTATTGTCGTCAATCCACATAATACTGCAAACAGGACAGAGGTGTGCAATTTGTAGTGCCTACATTTCGGAAGAATCATTACTACCATTGTTCTTTTGTTTTTCAAGTGTCGATTCTTTTTCAAGTACTTCAATGTTGCGATCTGCACTTAATGAGGTGTCACCAACTGGTTCATTCATCCGAAGCCCTTCAACTTTTCGCAATTTTATTTCAAAAGATCCAAATGCCCAGTTCCCTGCAGTATCAGGAAGATACCATCTTTATGTATCTTATGCATGCCCCTGGGCATCTAGATGTCTGGCATATTTGAAACTCAAAGGGCTTGACAAGGCCATTGGTTACACGGTGATGCTTTCCTGCTCCGGCAGAATTGACATAATTTTATATCATTACATATTTAAATCTTAAAGATTTCTAATTCCTTTAGGCTGTAAAAACAAAATGGGAGAGGACCAAAGTTACTGATGAGCATATTGGCTGGGTCTTTCCTGTTTCCAGCACGGAAGAACCTGGGGCCGATCCTGATCCTTGTAATGGAGCCAAGAGTATCAGGGAACTTTATGAGCTTGCAAGTTCAAGCTATTCAGGAAAATATACTGTCCCAGTGGGTATATCATATTTTGATTTTTGTTCTTTTACATATGTTTCAAGCATGGCAATCAATTTTTTCTTGGTTAAGTCACCAATTAATTATTTTTAAATTATGTAACAGGTCCTTTGGGATAAGCAACTGAAAACAATTGTAAATAATGAGAGTGCAGAAATAATCCGCATGCTCAACACAGAGTTCAGTGCGATAGCAGAAAATGCTGATTTGGACTTGTACCCCTCTCACCTGCAATCAGTAATTGATGAGGTCAATGAATGGGTTTATGATGCCATAAACAATGGTGTATATAAGTGTGGGTTCGCTAAGAAACAAGGGCCTTATGATGAGGTAATTACTATTTTCTTAATTTGAATGAAATTTACTTCTCTCTGACTTTTATTTTCTCCTTTAACCTAGGCTGTAGTCAAGTTATATGATGCCTTGGACAAATGTGAAGAGATACTGAGCAAGCAACGCTTTATTTGTGGGAATGAGTTGACAGAAGCTGATATTCGTCTTTTTGTAACTCTGATTAGGTTTGATGAGGTAAAAATCTTCAACTCATAATAGGTTGCGTGATTTCTTAATTGCAAGTGAAGACTAATTTTTTGGTTCTGCCAGTCCATCATATACACGTCCTTTCTAATGCCATTTAACAAAGAGTTGTATGATGAAATTGGAGTTTTTAACTTGGAAAAAAATGCACACAGTAAAACATGAACATTTCAAGACTTCCTTCCACATGTAATTGGCTTTATGTTAGCACCATAGATAGTACACATACACCTCTGTTACACAAGGAACTGCATAAGGTCAGCTTTGTTTCTCAAGGCTATAATCATTGAGTAAAAAGAAGTTCACGAAAGTGCAAAGCTCCTTTCATCTGGACTCTGCTTCCATAATCTAAGTAGAAACACAATAAAAAATAGAAGAAAGGTAAATTTTGATAGCATATATGAATTCTTGTCCTCCATTGATTTATATTGGGTGTTACATGATTTGGTTATTCATGTTTGCAGAAAAATCTACACATTCTATTATTTAGTCTGTTGCTTTTTCATCCTGTTCCTTCTAATTAAATTTACTTATATATTTATTGCTTCATTTTCTATCATACATTGCTCATGATAAATCCATTTGAAGCTAGCTTATGTTCTAGAGATGCTACTTTGCTCATTTCTTTAGTAGAATCATTTTTCCATCAATCATCTAGCTTTTTACATAAATTTATAGTATCATTCTCATTTATGCCACAGTCAACTTATCTATTAGCAAATTTTTTTGTTGCATGTGCACGGATCAATTTTACATAGTTTCTTAAAATTTTTTACTTAAAGTCTTAATATTATTTATGACATATGTACTAAACTTCCTAATAATATTAAATTAGATAAATCTATTATGCTTATTTATTACAGTATTTTTGTAACATATTGATTGATGATTTCTTTAGATTCATTAAAATAAATATTATATACTTGGTCTTTATTCTATTACCTTAAGCTCCTTTTCTCTTATAAACTTTTTCCATTGCTTAATTTTATCGACTTTTTGAGAGATTGTCTCATTGGGATTTCAATGCATATTGAATACAATGAGTTACTTCCCAATAAATATCTTTTATTAGCATATTTATAACTATAACCAATGCAAAAGCTTGTATGATGATCTATTAGTAACCTCTCGATGGAAATTATTTGATTCATCTACAATCACTTGTAATGCTGGTCATTGCCCCATTGCATATATCCCTAACTATTTTATTATACATTTGTTATTGATAAATCAAAATTTTTTTATATACATGCGCCCTTCGAAATTCTTGCCTTTCTTTCTTCAGCACATACAAATATATATTTTTTTCATCCATGGTTTTGTTGAGGGAAGGGGGGTGTTAGAGATCATTTTTAAAGATTATAAAGTCGCACATGCATTGGAAAGGTTGGGATACGTCTTAACAGTTAAAAGTTTACTCTCAGGAGTACTATTCTGCGTTCATTGTTTCTTATATTCCATCCTATTGTTCCTTGAAACCGCATGATTGAACAAATTTTACCTAAATTACTTGTGCAGATTTTTTTTTTTTGTATTGTGTTAAAGCAATGAATAGTTAAAAACTGAATAATAAGGCTATCCAAACGTTTCTTACTTTATAATACAGCAAAATGCAGTCACACATATCGGAGAAGGATTATCAACTTTTTGTACCATGACAATTTTCACTTGAATATCTAACCATATTTGTTCTTTAAGCAAATTTGGCACTCATGATTATGTCCAAATTTATTTCTATTAATCTGTACTAGAATTTTGTTTAATTTTATAATATGTATATTGGCTCATATAGGGGCGTCAAAAATTGACCCAACAAGCTAGCTCAACTCGAAAAATTCGGATTCGGATTGGCCCAATTAATTTTCAGGAAAGGTTCGGGTCTAAAATCCCATCATGTTTAATTTCTTAGACCGGGTTTAGGTTGTCCTACCAATCCGAAAATTGGCTCAAAAACCGCTAACTCAAAATTGACTTGAAATTAAGCCGCCATTCCGAAATTGACTCGAATATGACCCGCCAACCCGAAATTGACTCGAATATAACCCACCAACCCGAATTTGACGTTAACATAACTCAAAATTAACCCAAATTTGTCTTTAATAACTATTATGCATATATTAAATATTTTATATGGGTTGCATTTTGGGTCAATCGGTTGAAGATGGGTCATGCTTTGTTAGACTTTCTAACTCATCAAATATTTGGGTTGGGATCTGTTCAATTTTGGATCAAACCTGATTCAAATCCATGAACCTGATTTGACACTTCTTGGCTTATTCAATCTCTAAATTTTAATTTCATTCTCTTACGCTCTCCTTATGTAGTATATAAAGACTTGCGAGTAGATGTATTAGTTTGGCTTTCCAATCAACCCTTACACATCTTGTTTTTTATTGTTGATAGAAATATCAATGATTGGGGATCTTTTTTGTTTTTTGTTTTTTATTTTTAGTTATAAACATGTTTGATATGTTAAAACATGTTTTATCGTTTTTAAAAATACTCAAAACACGTAAAATTATTTTCAATGTTTGTACGAATAAGGTGATCTGTTCTTAATAAAAATATTAAACAAAAGTTAATTAAAGACAAAAGAAAAAAAGTAAAAATAAGATAAAAATCAAAAGTGACGCCAAATAACCCCATCTGTTTAAATATAGTAGTATTCTAAATTATTGATATTCATGATGTGATAGTTATGTTTTGATTGAATTAATTATTTCAAAATCCTAAGTACATCATAAGCCTTATTCAAACTTAAATTTATGACATGCATAATGTGTTCGTGTTGAAATTATTGATGGAAAAGAACTTCAATAGATTTTATTTATAATTGTTGCATAAATGTTGCCAAATGCAAACATTAAATTGAGAAAAAAATATTATTGCGTATATTCTCAATTAAGAACAAAATATCCCCTTTACTGATCGCTCAATCTTGTGTGATAACAATTTTCTTGTTGGAGCATACATATATATGTGTGTGTGTGTGTGTGTTTATGTTTAATATGAGATCTAACTTACTATAACTATTGCAGAATTGAAATGGCTTGAGCACTTCTCAAGATATTTGTTGATCATTCTTTTCTAGAGACATGAGAGCGTTAATCTTCTTTAATGGAAAGTCATCTCCAATAAAAAGATTATCTACTTTAATATATTTATTCTTTCAAAAAAACTAACTCCTTGTAATATGGATTACTATTTGTTTATCACAGTTAAGAAACATATGTTGAATAATTAGAACATCAAATTCTTGAATAAGATATCTATCGTTATTATTTCATATGAGGAAATGCCATTGCTTCATATTAGCTTCAATATCACATCCAACAACAATAAATTCTTATATTTTCTCCACAAAACAATATTCCTCCCACAAAATTCAGAAACAGACCTCTGATTTTTTCTAGAATAATCATCATTAGTGTATGATTCAATTCATAATTGGTTATTCTATTGATACACCAATTCTATCATTTGAGATTTCTTAATATACTCTAAAATTTTAAAGGAATCTTAGTGCTTATTTTTGAATTTTGTGTACTCTATTTTATCATATGAACAACAAAAGAAATAGTGTAGTTGTATGGATTTCCATTCACATTTCTATCAACATGAGAGAATTATTGGAATCTACTCAAATATTAGAGACCTAGATGTTATTGAGTTACAAGAGCAACAACAACAAAGTCTTTATCCCACTAAGTGGGGTCGGCCACTTAAATCATTTTTCTCCATTGTTTCCTATTGAGTGTCATATTTTCATTTAATTCTAATAGATTAAGATCATTTTTTATACAGCATGCCTAGGTCTTTTTAGGTCTACCTCTAAATTTATTATTAGATGGTCGACGTTTAATGTGACCAAATCATATCTAAGACTCTTCTCTAATCTTGTCTGCCCTACCATGGATATATTCGTTTTGCATTTTGCCTCCAAGTGTAAAGCCACCAGTCCACAAAGCATTTTCATCTCAAAAACACTTAACTTATTTTTATGTTTCTCTTTTATAGGCCAACATTTTGCACCATAAAACATTGCAGGTCTCTCCACCATCTTATAAAATTTTTCTTTAACCATCCAACTTGAATTCTACTAATAACATCCCCATCTATATCACCATCACTTTGAACAATAGATCCGAGATATCTAAAACGTTCACTCTTTTTAATGACTTGATAACTCATTGTTACTACCACACTACTAGTTCTACTACTACTAAAACTATATTCCATTGTTACAACCGCACCACTAGATGTTACTGAGTTAAACACTCATAAAATCAGAGTAATTTTAATCTAGATTGACCCAAGCCTTCAGCTCTTACTCAATTGAGCACTCCTTGTACCATTCCAGTGATATGAAGTGACTGATTTAGAACTGATTCATTTTTGTGCTCTTCTATAGCGCCTTGTCAGCTTGTCTCCTAGTCTTAAAAAGATTAATTTATTTAGCTTTTAAATTTTAATTAATTATTCAACAGGATTTTAAAGGTGCCAACAATACTTTTGTCATAGTTATGGTATTTTTAGAGGAGTCAATTTTTTGAGACGTGAGGAACGTTACTCAGCGGCGTTGGTCACCAGAAACATTATATCACGACGGCTCTCACAACTTTTGTCAAAGAAACTCCCAAATGAATGATTATTGGGTATTATCAAGGTGGCGGTGACCTATTCTTTCTTTTTATTTTTGTTATAAATTTTGTTTTAGGTCGACAATCATGGTGTTGATATTGTTTTTGATGGTGATGCTGTTGATTGTTAGAAAGTACAATTTTGATGTGACATAATGAATGTGTCAGAATGTGTTAGGCTCAGGCTTTAAGTTGAGATATAATGCTATGAGAAATGTTACATTTAAGTAATACAAGTGAGACTACACTATAAGACTTAACCAAATGTTTATTATAAAATGAGTAAATCTAGCTAGCTTGAAGCCATCTAATTATATAGATAACTCCCAATGAGCTCCGATAAGAGAATTGGATCTTTGATATGGAAATTTCTGAGGAAGTCATCGATGGCTTCACTTTGAATTGATGAGTAGCTTTGTATACTTAGTGAGTTCAATTGGAAGTTTGTCATCATGGGGTGACTAGCCTTTGATGATTTCAATTGAAGGATACATTTGCATATAGAATGTTACTTTAACGAGTTCAAATCATAAATGGCAAGCTCCCTTATTGTGTAAAAAGACGATTTCTCTGATAATTTTTCTTAAAGACTTTGTTTGGTTGATGATGACTTCCTGAAACCAGTACAAGATCATCACAAGATTTGGATAACTTGGCTTTGGTGACATTTCTGTATACTAGGGTTATGCCATTTAAAAAAACAAACTCTAAATTACTTTTTGTGCTAGCTTGATGCTGCCTCATTTAGTTTACTAGATTCACAGCCTCAGAGTGCCCCTCAATCCCTGAGCTTCATCTACAAATAGAGCTTATACTGCTCATATCTATTCATCATATTCATTCTCTTTATTTGGTTTATGAGGGGATAATGTTGAAGTAACATCCTTGTGGATTTTGTAACGTTTATTTCTTGCTTGTGTAAAAGCGGCTTCAGGAAACAATGTCAGAGTTAGACTGCTCGGCCAACACAAGGATCCTTTCCAATCTGCAACATTTTGTATCGCCTTAATATGACCTTTCACTTGAGATGTTGAGCTTATTTGCATTAAGCCCTAGCTGTCTGATCCTCCCGTGTCTTTCTGAGACTCAAGTTCTCACTTTGACCTCCTTGGATTCCTATTTCTATTAAAACTTGGATCCCTGGTTCCCCTTCCCAGTTCACGAAGCAGAGCTTAACCAATATGGCTAGCAATAACACTTCCAAGCATCATCAAGTCACTCAGTGCTTGGCAAACTCTTTTAGACCCCCAAATTTCATATCAAACACACGCGCACGTAGCAGTTTCATAGCTGTTTGCATATGCAGCAAGCAAGTCTTCATACTGATAGTGTCATTTCCCCACCTCTCTAATCCATTCAAAATAAGCAAGTCTTCATCTGCAATTATTGACCATCTACGAAAAACCTGGTAGGTCTTTGATCCTCTAGTTTCCACAATAATGTAATTGCAAGGATTTGATAGTTAAATTACTATGTGCTTTCGCTTAGTACTTCATGCTTTTTCCATTTTCTTTTTAATTAAAGATCAATGCTGCTTATTGTATACTGGTCTCTGGCCTCAAAACATTTTTGGAAAGTATTTTTTCCATGCAGTTTAGAATATTTGTCAAGAAACTCAAGCTGAATGTGTTGCTCCAAACAAATTCTGCCTTTGTTTACAATAAATGGGGCAAAAAAACAAGTTGTAGTGATTTATGTTCTTCTAGTTCCTTCATTTTGCTAATGATTTGATTACTAATTAATTTATTGCTTAAACAGGTGTATGCTGTTCATTTCAAATGCAACAAGAAACTCATCCGTGAACATCCGAAACTCTTCAATTACACCAAAGATATTTATCAAATCCCTGGCATCAGCAGCACCGTTAACATGGAACACATAAGGAAGGGCTACTATGGAATGCTTCCTCTCAATCCCTATGGAATTATACCAATTGGACCCAACATAGATTATTCCGCTTCTCATGATAGAGAGGTTTATTAATTTATTAGGTATGAGCAATTTTCTTTTTTTTCGTTCTTTGGCTTTATGGAACTACATTGTGCTGAATATCATTGTGTTGAAGAGGTAATCAATGCATGAATGGACTGGTTATATTGAGAAATAAGCTTGTACCGGGTTGTGTGCCCAATCTTAAGAGTTTGATTGATTAATGTACATGATATGCTGTTTAATTTGTTGTTCTCATTGTATATGTTATCATGTTTCAAATGTAGCTTGCTTTATGGATTTCTCTTTACCAGAAATTATTTTTGTTTTTGTGTCTATTAACCATAAACCACGTTTTCACCAAGAGTTGTATCTAACACCCTTTCAAAAATTCGTTTAAATTCATTGAATGATCAAGTAACTACCTATGACGCTTAAGCATAAGGCATGTGGTGCTTATGTATGACTTTCTCTGTTACCTTGGTGCTTAAGCGCTGGTCCTGGTCATTTAGGCGCCACAGTTTATTTCCACACATTCTTTATTTTTGCTCCAAATTTGATCATTTTTTACTCATTTTATCATTTTTCATCCATTTTACTGTACCTGAAAAAAAAAAGCATACAAATATCTTTCATTAAAGTGCAATATCCTCAAAAATAGATATAAAAATGTGTACATAAATGCTATATATTTTACGTGTATCAAAATCCCCCAAACTTAAAATGTTATTTGTCCTCAAGTGACACTCCAATCTTTCAAAACCATAATAAGTAGATTATGTAAATGAGTTTCTTTAGGATATTTTGAAATTTTAATCTAGAAATATAATAGTCCAATTTAGAAAAAAAACTTTAGTAAATGAGACCAACTTAGAGTTTAGAAATTTTTAATGTAAATAAGAATGAAGATATGAGTTTCTATCTAGTTTAAAAATACTTGTAAAATATAGAGTTTAGGCATTCTATGTTCTTCACTTAAAATTTTTTATTAAGAATAATTATACTTACTATGTTATATCCTTAAGTTTGAGAGTTTCTCAAATTTTAAAATTTAAAAAGATCAGATGTGGAACCAATTTTTGATTAGACACTAATCCTCAAGCTTCTTCTACCTTTTTCAACTTTACTTTTCTTTTTCTTTTTTTTTTCTTTTTGGTGAGAATTACTATATCCGGATAGGTTTTTAATGATTTTGAATTCTGCACATTCTTTCCTAAATCAAAAGTTTGATATATATCCTTTACTTACAAATATAATAATAATTTTGAAAATTATTTTTAATAAAATAAATTGAAGTGTTGAAAATAAAAGTCTAATCTTTTTACTTTTTCAAAAATACAACTTCTCCTACCAAAAATAGTTACACAATATTTATCATTACTACACTAAAAAATTTTAAATTTAAGTTTTTCTTAATTGTTATAGGTTTCAACTAAATTTTCTTACTCATTTCTATATTCAAAATTTTACTTCTCTAATATAACTTCATATACATAATCATTTTTTTCAAATCAAAATTAAATTTATGTGTAACACATTTGAGAACAAAAAAATTCAAGTTCTGAAAATTATTTTTCATCCCCCCAAACTTAAATTTTTAAAAAAATAGAACATTTTAGCATCATATAGACAGACAGGAAGGAAAACTAAAAATAACATGCTTACAAGAATTTTTATACCGTAATTATACAAGTACCAAAATTAAAAACACGAGCAAAATTTAATTGATCAAATTTTTACTTATCTTTAACATATATAAGATTCATTTGAATTCTATGCAGTTGATGATTGACCATTTATAACAATCAATTTGGACTTAGCCTAAGGCTAACCCAAGCTGAACCCAAGCCTACCCCAACATGACCAAATTGATTAAAGTTCAAAATTCCCTCAAATTGACCCTTCAATTGAGTTCAAAACCACTTCCATCCTTCACCAAAGTTGTTCCTTATGATCATCTACACCAAATGCGACAATTAATTAGGCCAATTAACATGGCTAGCCTAGCCCAAACTCAAGCTTTGGTCATTTGCACTCACTTGGACTCTTTCACCAAAAATTGACTTAACCAGGTCTAAGCCACCAAAGTAATGATTTCACAGCCACCAAAACCTTCCTAAAGACCAGGCTAAACCCTCCTAAAATCACCATGACAAGCTATGGACCAATGGATCCCCAAATTAAGGGATTTTACCCATTTTTTGACCTAACTTGAAATATCTCCAACATCATCACTTACCCTTGGGAGATAATCATAATTAGCCACCCCCTGACTTCCTTGAGCAAAGAGGTGACCAATGCCTGGCCGGCTAGCCACCTTGGTGGCTTGAAAATGGCCAAAACCATGGCCAAGACAAGAGATTTTCACCCAATTCAAACCCAAAGGCCAAATCAGCCCAGCTGCTCATTGGAGTTTCTCTGCCCTCCACATAAGCAATCAAATGCACCCCTCAATTGGCCCTGAGAGTCAGCCTAGGCCATTTTATTTAAACTCCCCCTCCATGGCAAAAGAGAAAGAGAGCTTGAAATTCTTTGATGAGACTCTGTAAAACTTCTTCAGGAGCTTTCTATAGACCTCTTGAGCTTAATTAAACCTTCCTTACCCACTCAAATCCATTGCTTGAGTTCAATTTTGGAGCTCAATTTGCCGAAACAGGACATCCTTCAAACCTCCACCAAATTCAAATTAATTGTACCCACACCATCCCAACATCAAGAGAAGAATATCCCCCATAAAAGCCCCATCATCCGACCACCCTAAGGTGAACTTCAACCAAACCCCCAAATCAGCCTTGATCGAATTTGGGTCTAGGCATTTCACCATGACCATAGGCTCCATCCCTAGGCTTTTGGCACCCACATAAAGCTTCTACAAGCATCCAATCGAGGCTACCCCTCTTGGACCAAGGTATTCAAAGTTAACCCTAAACCGAGCTTCTTTTAATTATTCGTGAATATAATGTCAATTTAAGGGTTTATTAACCATATGGATGTGTTCTACTAGTCAATACGAGCATTTTAAAAAAAAAATTCACTCAATTTCGTTAAGAATCGAGTGAGTTATTAGCGTTTTAAAATGAACTATTTTTGGGTCCAATTCATTTGGGACGATGGCCCGTGACCGTCAGATAGAGCGGGTATTGATCGGGTGGCCCTGATCTCGTCGGACAGACCGCGACCCAACATGGGCAGGAATGAGCTGGTTGGCGGCGCCAATCACACAGCGACATGTGGCCTATTCGACCCGTACGAGGTTGACATGGATAAGTAGGAAAATAGGGACCTTTTCTTATTTATTTAATCCCCAAAACTTTAAAAATACATAACTTGGTGAAGAAAATTCACAAAAATAAAATAAAAATACCCTCTTGCTCAGTGAATAGAGGAGAATAATGTGGAATAAATTTGAAGTTCATTTGATGCCTAAAATATTTTTAATTAATTAAACACTATTTGGAATCATTTGATTCTCCATTCATATTGACACATTACCTTGACTTGAAATTTTGGCATGGTGTAGCCTCTATCAAGGAAAACATCCTCTGATTTTTCCAAAGTCAGAGGAGGTTCCTATAGAGAGATTCATATTTTTTTCAAGTTTTTGCACATTATTTCTTTAAAATAATTATGGAAATTATCATATTGATTTGAAAATTCTAAGAAAATTTTGGAAGGTCCACCATGACTAGAGAAGCTTTTGGTAATAATTTCATAGGTCAAGTCATTTAAAATGCCCTTAAATTTTACAAACACTAAATCACTAAGATAGTTAATTTTGGAAAATATAAACCTTTAAATGATTTGATTTTTGACCTTCACTGTGATTTATGATGCATAGAACTCATCATAAAAATTTCAAAATATTTTGAGTTCATTTGACAACTTAAGTTGATTTTTAAAGATAAATATTACTTTTGGCATTTAAATAATTTTTAAAAATCAA
>NEWO01000572.1:200104-210753 GCA_003013225.1 Phalaenopsis aphrodite
AGAAATAAAAAGAAATAAAAAGCCAAAAAACTAATTAAGAAAATATTCCAATAGTTTGAAAAGAAAAATCCTAAAAAAATAGTTTAGATTTTTAAGCAGGATAACAACACATTGATGGCTAACCTTTACATTCTTGACCCCCCCACAACATAGCTTAGTTTGATCAGTATGTTTCTAATGCCTACAACCCCAACTAAACTACTTACCCAAACTTTATATGGAACATTAATGTAGTAAACCAACATTGGGGGAGAACTCAAGCCAACCTTATAGAAAATTGGAACAAGTTGGGCAGGGGACACATTTGCTAAACTCAAACGTTGAACTTGAAACCTCAATTTAATGAGGATGACTTGTCATTAGAAGAGTTGGTAGTAAATTTGAGATATGAATCTAACATTTACACCCAAAGTTGTTTGACCTACCCAAGCTTCAATTGGAACAATTGACAACCAACAATTGGAGAGCATCCAAGTCAATCCTATAGGAAGTTTAAATAACCAGTATAATGACTACCCTAAAGAAATTGTGCATTTGGAGGAATTAGTTATAAACTTGGGGAAATAGTTACAAAGCCAAGCTGATACCCTTAGAAACATAGAAAATCAAGTGACGCAATTAACTAACCTTTTAAGCAATGAATCCCAATGGATGTCAGGGGTAACAGGGGGCCACAACTTTGAATTTGGACAGTTGATCCTTAACGAGCATGTCGAGTTAGATGAATTTGGGTTGAACGATGACCGAGAAAGAATGTGCTCTTCTTTTCAAGCCACACCTTTGCATCGCGAGGGAGATAATTGAGCCTATAGTATCACCCGTAGGAGTGCCCCAAGCAGGAGAGTTGGAAGATAGCTCTAAGTAGGAGAGTGACCCGGCAGAACTAGATCCAAAACATGAAAAACCTAAGGAGAACCCAACCCAAAATTTAGGAGACCTTGAATTATTTTATAGGGATCTATTTCTTGCAACTTAAGAGGAAAAGACTGATATGCAAAAAGGGGAGCTAATTAAGAGGAATTTGGATTTAGAAAATAACTTTATGAATGCTCATCTGAATAAACTCATTACATACACTCTAGAAGACTTCTATAAAACTAAGAGGGAAAAGTTGCAAAAAAAATTAATTTTTGAGGACTTAATAAAAACTCTCTTTTGTGATCATGCCTCGCTAGGTTAGTTATATTAGTAAACTAGAGATATTTTTGTGGAAACAATAGTTGCACTTTCCCTGTAGGATCAAAGTGTGGTACTCTTTAACCACATTACTACTTGACTCATGGATGTGTGTTATATGCCCGACTTACCCCATGGTAAGTTTTGATGCATCAAATTTTTGACACTGTTATCAGGAAAAGACATTAATAATTATTTCCATTTTTAGGAAAACTTTAGTCTAAAAACTTAGGATCTAAATTTGGCACTTTTATTTTCTTGTTTTTGTTTTGTTTCTTTTTAATTATTGTGTTGCATCTATATTTATATTGTGTTTCATTACAAGTGCTAAAAAAATTAAAAACCTGAAAAAAATAGAAAAAAGGCAAAAAGCAAAAAATATTTTGTTGTAAATTTAATTTTGCTTCGTTTGTTTTCTTCTGTCTATTGTGTTGCATTTTAATGTGAGTTTGTTTTCTGACTTGTGTGGGTCAGTGTGATTGTCCACCGCATAATTTCTTTTTACAGTCTTTTTTATGCATAGGGAAGCTGAGGCTGACCTCACCCCTTTCAACCCTAAGATTGATCGCACTTTTAGACATCTTAGGAGATCACAATTTTTTCTGAAACATCTTTTGAGATGACTGACCCTAACACCCCAACTTGAAACCACTTCGGCAGTATGTCAACTCATATGTTGAAGAAATCCACATGAGCATAAACTAAGATCTATAGAAGACAACACCTTAGAGTTATGACCTGCATAATCCACATGGTTCAAATGGTCTTGTCTTCAAAATTATGTTAACTCAGCATAAAAATTTGAAAATTATTTGATTAAGTTTGAGCACTAAAGTTGATTTTCTAAGAAACATTGCATTTTTGTACAAAAATAATTATATGAAATTAAATACACTTAGGAAAATTGTGAAAAGTGGTTTTATGAGTTTCTTGTGATCAAGAGCACTTAGGAAAAATAAAATTAATTTTTGATTAAATATTTCATTTTTGAGCTTTAGTTTGAATTAAAAAAAATAATTTAAAAAATAGTTGAAAATTTCAAAATAAAAAATATTTAAAATATTTCTAATAGTTTCCTGATCACTTAGGACTCATTAAAATATTTTTCATAATTTTTCAAAGTTAAACTTATTTTAAAGGCCTTATAAATGAATTTTCCTTAATTTTTTTCATTAAAATAATTATAATAAAAAAATTAAAAAAATCATAAAAAATAATTTGGACTCAGAGGGGTTTAATAAAAATATAAAAAATAATTTTTTTGTAAATAAAATATATTTTCTCATTTAAATTAAATCATAAAAAATCATTAAATAATTATAAAATAAAATTAAAAATCTGATTCAAAAAATCATGGAATTTTGTCTAAGTATTTCTGTGACCTAAGGAAACCTCTAATAATTTTTCCATAAACCAACAACTTTATTTTGATTGCTTAAATAAACAAATTTTAAAAATCCTACTTTCTAAGTTAAAATAATAATTATTAAAATATGAAAACCACATTTTTCTCCTCCGATGTTTTAGCTACCCTATGGACATGGTATTTCAAAATCTCTTAAGTCATTTGAATGGTGTTTCATGAGTTATGTAAATTTAGGATTAAGCAAAGGGAAAATGGGTAACTTTGATCATAATGAATATGTTTGGATGATTGAAACATAATAGGTTAAGAGGTAGAAACCAACTTGCCACCTTCCTATGATAATAATAAAATTACAACTTGTTAAATTATTAAACTTTGAAGTTGATCAAAATCAAATGATTCTCAAGTGATGGATTTAAACTAAGGAGATGATGCTTCACTTATGATCAAGTCCATAATTAATGATGATCTGACTACTTTTAATCAGAATCCATATCACCTAAATTAAATTTCTAACATTTGTCAACTTTTTCTCATTAGATTCATAAAGGGGCTTGGTAGTGATATAGACTTAATCTTAAAACTTCTTTGATGGGATTTAGAGGATAATATGACTGATGATTAGCATTTCAAGTCCAGCTTTAGTGGTGGGTACAAAGGTCTTTAATGGCTGAAACTTGCATTAGGGAATTCAACTACATAACTTTTAAGTGAAATATCAATTAATCAATTGAGTACCATGTCCTCGGAATGATTAAAATGTCAAAGTTTACCAAGTAATGGGGTAATTTTAATTTGACCTAGGATGATTAGTAGAACAATATGATAAGTTCAAAATGAACTTAAATGTTTCAAATGATCTTTAAAGCAGTTCAGGGTCATTCCTCAAACACCTTAGAATCTCTTAGATTTTTTGAAGAACAAATTGAACTTGCTATATTTTGTTCTAAAACCATCCATTAAGATCTTTCGGGACTCAATAAGTCAATTTGGAGTTTTCTAGATACACCTTCATTTATTTACTCTTGCAATTTATTTAAATTTTTGCAAAATTATATACATGTTGCAAAAGCTAATCTTTCAGCGGGAATACCGAGAAGATGACAGATACATTTTTTCTGTGTTATTTAATTCTTGTCATTTTACTTTTGGCGCAAAATATCATAATTGCTTGGGTGTGTACTCTACTTTTCTTGCAAAAGCAAAACAAAATTTTCAAAAGTTAATCAACATTTTCAAAGCTTAAAGCAAATTGTTTCAAAGGTAGCCATAAATCTTTTGAAATTTCACTAAACATAAAATCCTCTTTTGAATTTGCGGGAGTCCCTCAGAGGAGGTAACCCATAGTTGCTAACGAGATCTCCCCAGTTTAAATGAGTTTCATAACTCGTTTAAGCTAAGTAGATTCAAAAGAAAATAGTGATACCAGAACGAGGGAATCGTGGGATCCTAACTGGTGTCCCTCTAATCAACTTCAACCCCCCATAATATTTAAATAACCATAATAATAAGAAATATTTGATTTGACACTATAATTTGACAAATTAGAAACTTAAACTTGCCATGACGAGGAGCTTGGAGCTAGTATTGTGAGCAGCACGACCATCTTCAACAACAAAACATGTCTACACCAGTTAAACCATTCATTAGAATTAAACAACGAGCCATAGGACTTTGAGATTGTCCGCTTACTACGACATAAATACTCAACATATCTTTAGACCTTTGTATAAACCTGCTATACAATTTAAGCCCTAACCTGTTTTAGGATTCCAAGGTTATCGTTTGTCACAACCTAAATCCTTACATCTTCCAGGTCATTTTTGTGATCGTTTCACACGAATGTAAGCCCTAATTAATAAAATTAGCAGAATGAAACAATTAAATATTTGTCCTCTAAATTAAAGCCAAATAGTACGATAGCTTGGGAAATCACCGAGGTTCTCTTCAGGATCTGAGACATCTCCTTGTTCTTCTTCCTTTGGATTCTAAAAATAAAATGTTTTAAGCTTGAGTCATTCTCATTTCACACATCTTTGTCTGATCTCGTTGAAAATTTCTATCCTTTGAAATTCTTGAATATAATATCCCCTGATTCTTATCTAGAGTTTTCTTAGGTGACTTCGGTTATACAAGATGTAACTAACTATAGGGGCTTACCCTTGTAGGAAGTTTTTNTTAATCAACATTTTCAAAGCTTAAAGCAAATTGTTTCAAAGGTAGCCATAAATCTATTGAAATTTCACTAAACATAAAATCTTCTTTTGAATTTGCGGGAGTCCCTCAGAGGAGGTAACCCATAGTTGCTAACGAGATCTCCCCAGTTTAAATGAGTTTCATAACTCGTTTAAGCTAAGTAGATTCAAAAGAAAATAGTGATACCGGAACGAGGGAATCGTGAGATCCTAACTGGTGTCGCTCTAATCAACTTTAACCCCCCATAATATTTACATAACCATAATATTAAGAAATATTTGATTTGACACTATAATTTGACAAATTAGAAACTTAAACTTGTCATGACGAGGAGCTTAGAGCTAGCATTGTGAGCAACACGACCATCTTCAACAACAAAACATGTCTACACCATTTAAACCATTCATTAGAATTAAACAACGAGTCATAGGACTTTGAGATTGTCCGCTTGCTACGACATAAATACTTAACATATCTTTAGACCTTTGTATAAACCTGCTATACAATTTAAGCCCTAACCTGTTTTAGGATTCAAAGGTTATCGTTTGTCACGACCTAAATCCTTACATCTTCCAGGTCATTTTTGTGATCGTTTCACACGAATGTAAGCCCTAATTAATAAAATTGGCAGAATGAAACAATTAAATATTTGTCCTCTAAATTAAAGCCAAATAGTACGATAGCTTGGGAAATCACTGAGGTTCTCCTCAGGATCTGAGACATCTCCTTGTTCTTCTTCCTTTGGATTCTAAAAATAAAATGTTTTAAGCTTGAGTCATTCTCATTTCACATATCTTTGTCTGATCTCGTTGAAAATTCCTATCCTTTGAAATTCTTGAATATAATATCCCCTGATTCTTATCGAGAGTTTTCTTAGGTGACTTCAGTTATACAAGATGTAACTAACTATAGGGGCTTACCCTTGTAGGAAGTTTTTCCGAATCCAGCTTAATATAAACCCTATTTATTTTTTCATATTAAGTTGGGGAACTTGTGAGCTTATAATAAAATAGTTTCGCAAACCAAACAAATGTCATACATTTCTTAGTTTGTTTGATTGAGCCACACCGTCAAACCATGTGTCTATCATTCAAGATGAATATATAGCTTGATGTGTGGGCGCCTTTTCATTTAAACTATGAAAGATATGAGATCAGTTTGATGTCATATTTTTTTAAAAATTAAAATTATATATATGTAAATTAAATGTTCGTCCGAAGCGAGCGAAGGGATTCTGATTCCGACGACCGACAGCTTCCATAGGACCTCCTATAAAATAGTGCCGACAAACATGAATAATAATATGTTTTAACAAGTCGAACATAACAGCCCTGGGCTCCCCCCAATCTCGACCAATTTACACCACAACGACGCTCATTAAGGGTGTAAACGAGCCAAACACGAGCGAGCCCAGGCCCAACTCGTGCTTGGCTCGTTAAATAAAGGCATTGTTTGTGTTCGACTCGTTTATATTTCTAAAAAAATTGCTCTTGTTCGACTTGTTTGCTTGGCTAGCTGAACACGAGTTGTTTGCGAATAAGGAGTTGTTTTGACAACCCTAGTCTCACATATAGTCATTAGGGTCTGTAAACGAGCCGAACAAGAGCGAGCCTAGGCTCAAATTGTTAAAAAATATCATTATTTGTGCTCTACTCATTTTTATATTGAGCTAAAAAAATTTGTTAATATTTAACCCTTTTATTTATCCAGCCGAACACGAGCTGTTCACAAACAAGTTGTAGAATATCAAGGGCTGGACAAGATTTAAATCACTTTTTTTTACATTAAAATATTCATTTAAATAAAAATTAATATATTTTTATTTTATTTTTAATTAATAAATTTAATTGATTATAATTTAATACAATCTTGTAGTTACTTAAATTATTTTAAGAAAATACTAATCACACACACAAACAAATAGTATTAAGCTCCGTTTGGGATCGCAACATGAGAGCATTGCGACCCGCCCCCGTGAATTTCTATCGTTTGGCGTGGCGTCCCGCTCACCGCGGGACACAATTCGGGTAAAAAGCCGGCTGCAGGATGGATTCCATGACACAGCTTTCTCGATCGACTTTTTATGCATTACCCCTTATCCAACCTCCCCCTCCCTCCTTCGTCTTCTCCTCCTCTTTTGTTTGGTTTGTTGCACGAAGGCAAGCGTTGCGATCCTCCCCCTCCCTCCTTTGTCTTCTCTCGCGTTTCCCACATTCTCAGTTCGTCTTCCTCCTCGTCGCCATCGTCTCCAAGCTCTGGTCAGGTTTGTCTTCCTCCTTCGCCATCATCCTCTTCTTTTCGTTCATCTTCCTAATCTTTTCTTCACTGAGAAATGCAGTTTAATTTCCTCCTATGCACACGAGGTTTATCTTGCAAGCAGAGCACGCGACCAGTACAGTGCTTAATGTGTTCAACTTCCTCTACAAACACAGTGCTGATACGTTAGTTATTAATAGTCGTTTGAGCAAATTTTGTTTAATCAATTATAAAAGTTTGATGAAACTATTTTTTAAAGACTATTTTTTTATCTTTAAATGCAGTGTCGAAAAGTGTTTATAATAAATCAGAACTTTTAAGGTTTAAAGTTGAAGGGACAAAAAGATTATCCAAGAATTTGTTTATTTTATATATATATATATATATATATATATATATATATATATATATATATATATATATATATATATATATATATATATACAACAAATATTTGAATTTGGTTTTATAAGATATTTCTTTGTCCTGTTTGAATTCATTCATTTATATGCAGTGGAAATTTAGCAAAAAAGTTTCTGAAGTATCAAATTGATGACTATTAGAGCTCAGTTTTAAACATTTTTAATAAACAGAGGCAGAATGATCAATCTTCCATAAACAGCTCCCTCACATCTGTTTTTGCGCAGCTATTAAAAACAGATAATCAGCTTCCCCGCAACTGCTTCCTGGGACAGCTAAGCTGTAAGTGAAAAACTGAAAAACTAAAAAGCTGAAAAGCTGCAGCTGCACCAAACAGACCTATAGTGGAATATAAAGCCCCTGCTAAGTTTTGATCAGTCAACATCCAAATATTATATGCGAGATTTACAGTGGTCTTACCTGTTTCATCAATCACAGTAGGTGCAGGAGGTTGCAAGGTGCCATCAAGAAAGCCCAAAAATCCATTGGCTTTAGTTAATGATTTGCGAACGCCAGAGTCAGATAATTATCAATGGTTAGGGCATTTTTCACCATTGACTTCAGATTCAGCATGAGAAACTTCAAGGAAGGTGGGATAGGATTTTCGACAATACGCAGGGAGGCCAAGCCTTCGCGAGTTTGAGAAGATACGAAATCGTCCATGACTGCTAAACCTTGAGAAGCTCCGATACCATGAAATCTTGCAAACTGATGAAGAAGACAAATGCGAGAGAACAGGGAAGAAAAGGTTTAGTAGTAGAGAGAACTTGATCTGTTAATATCAATTAGCCTAATAGAAAACAGAGAGACAAATCTCTATATACTTGACAAGTATATACTAGGCAGGAAATACAAGGTTCGGGCCACATACGCAAAATAGAAGGTGGACCCCAGCTAAAGTAAATTTAAAAAGTCCTACCACTCAATTCTTATGTATTTACATATCTAACACCAAAATTTTACAGTTACATTTAAAGCATCCAAATCGTTTATATCAAATTAAAAAAGACATTGCTATTTTAAATAAAAAAAGGAAATACTGCTTTGGGTGGAATGTATATATAAACATTTAAATTTAGGTGTTCAAGGTGTAAATATATATGAATTAAGTGGTATGTATGAAAATCTTTTATATTAAAATTATTTTTATATAATTTAAATATATAAGAATGGAAAAATATTACATCAGGACTCCTAACGTAGAGTGGACACATGACTTCAAGGAAACGCGTGTGCTTTCCTGTGATCCGGCCCGATAAGACAGAAAAATATCCATTCTGTGTTATTCTGTATTATTCAGGTTTTATTGTGATAGTAATGATTGTTATTGTGTTATTATAACTTAAAAAATATTTCTAGAACACAATAATACATGAATACCATCATAATAATACTTGAATAATACAGAATAACACCGAGTGGACTTGAACTAAAATGAATTTTTTTATTTTTATATCACCTCCAGGTGACGTCAGCAATTCAAAATTTCAACGTACATCAGCTTAACAAGGCCGGGTATTGACGCGTGTAGAAGCCCGAATGTGCCGGTTCCTCCTCGTGGATCGATCGCCATGGCGGCTCCATATACCCAAAGGTTAATAGGGAAAACCCAGGCTTGGCGGCCCCTAAAGGACGACCAGGATGATCCTTTTCCTATTTAATTATTCCTTTCTTACAAGTTGATGGTCTCTTCGCCTGCAATCTCTAATCGTCTCTTTCATCTGCCAACGCTTCGTAGACAAGGTGAATCAGTCTTGTATGGTTGAAGAAGCCTCTTCATTGCTGAAATTTGATTGCCTTTATGTTGTTCTTATTTTAGTTGTATAATTTAACTTGGCATAAATCATAAGACAAGGTATAGGGTTTACATTTCTGTTCAATTAGTTTACTTTTTATTAGGATTTTGTCTTATGTTTTTCATCGATGCTTGTTCTGTGGTTTCATATGAGATTGATCTTCCGTTTGAGCAAAACATTTTTTTATGTTTTGAGTCCTGAGCTTGTAATTTGGGGTTCACTTACCATTTTAGTTATACTCGTAAGTAGTGAAAAGAGGGAAAATCCAAATTGGACAGGCAAAGCGTTTCTTTATTCTTTAAATTTTCTTACGCAGCCTTGTATGTAGAGTGTAGAGTCTGTGGCAAATTGGACAAAATTGTAAGGGTAAATGACTTTTTGTTGTTATATTGTAATCGATTTTCTCTTGAATTAAAGAAAGAAAAAGGACCGACCAACTTAGATATTCAAAAATATGATAAAAGAGCTTTTGGTAAATGAGCTCAGTATTGTATTACCATGATAGTTGGCTTAAAATGTAAATTGAAATTTCTTTAATTTTTTTTGTTTTGCGGGTAATACAAAAATAATACTGCTATTGTCTGATTAAAAGTGATAACATCTTATGAAAACCTTAAAAGTTTTATACAGAAAAAAAATGGGTGACAATTGTCATATACGTAGGAGAATGATTTTTTTCTCCTGAAACTTCTAAAAGAATTGATGCAATATCCCCTCACCGTTGACCTTAGCGCACTTCAGAGCCAATTAATGAAATTTTTTTCTTTGTAGTATATCATCCCATAAGAAAAGAAATGCATGTCCCGCGTACGTAGCGATGCATTCATCATCCAATGGGAGCACGGCACATCAACAAAACTGGTCCTACCACTTAGATTTTAAATATTCTCCGCGTGACCCGTCAACCTGACCCGCACGGTATATATGGCGGTAATACATGAACAATAACCGCCCCGTTGGATGCCGTGGTACAACCCCAATAACTGACCTGTAACTCTGAGAAACCGCAGACCCTCTGTACCGCGGCTGTGTAACTGCGCGGTAACTTTCAGACGATATGAACCGTGCGTGTAACGTTGCGGCAACCTCCAAAGCCCCATACCGTGGTTTTGTAACTTTGTGGTAACCTCCGGACCAAATGCACCGAATGTGCAACGTTGCGGTTAGGGGTGTAAACGAGCCGAACACGAGCGAGCCAAGCTCAGCTCGTGTTCGGCTCGTTTATATTTCGAGCTCAAAAAGTGTGTTCGTGTTCGGCTCGTTTGCTTAACGAGCCGAACACGAGCTGTTCACGAACAAAGAGTCCTTTGAACAACCATGATCATGTTGCCATAAGACAATAAGGGTTTGAACAAGATTGAAAAATTATTATTTATATTAAAAAATCATTTGAATCTAATTTAATAATTTTTATTTTATTTTCTTAATCAATATTTTAA
>NEWO01000572.1:216442-262468 GCA_003013225.1 Phalaenopsis aphrodite
AATCCTCCCTTTCCTCTTTAAGCCCTAACTCTCCACTCTCCGCGTCCGAGCTCTGCCTCCCTTCCTTCTCCCGTTCGCGCGCCTGGCCTTTCCCTTTCTCGGTCTCGAGCCGAGCGAGCTCTTCCTCCTCCACGCGAGAGAAAGTTGACCTCGTCCGTCCTTGCCTGACATTCTTCTGCCCGCGGCCTTCCTTCCTGAAGCCGTGCCAGTCTCTCTGAGCTGTGGCTTTCCTTTTCTTAGTAGTTTGACTCTGGGAAGCTTGTTCCCTGGTACACTCGAATGACAAATCTTCTCTTCTTCTCGATGCTTCCCTCGCTGCCACTATGCTTGCCGCTCGGTCCAAGATGCTTCGGTGGCTTCGCCTTCTGTGAGCAGGGAGCACGTCCCTTTTCTTCTTTGGCTCGATTCGAGTGCCGTGGACTGTTGGGGGTGGTCTTCTTTCTCTTCTCCTCTATTCTCTGCCTATAAACACAACTTCTTTTGATATTTTTGGGGTTGTTGAAGAAAAGTTTGCGAAAGAGGAGAGTAGAAATTTTGGCTGTGAGGAGATTGGAGAGGGGATTTCTGTGAGAGCTTTTCCTTGAGGTGAATTCTTGTGTTGCAGTGCTTTACATTGGCATTAAGGAGGTACCTCTTCTTCCCCCTTTTCTTTGGTGCCCTGTTTTCTTTCTGTTTTCCTCTCTGCCGAGCCTTTGAACTTGGTTCTGTTGGATGATACAGCATGCTGGTTCACTTTACTTTCATATATTTTTGAGGTATTCACTTTAAAAGCATGTGAAGGATGAAATGTGAGCATGTTTTAGGATTTAGATTTGGATATTTGCTTAGAGCGGTGGAGATATGACATGTTTTCTGTTTATCGCATCACATTTATGTTGGTAGCGATTTGGATAATTAAAGCACGATTTTAGAACAATTTTACTCCTCTCGCAAGCATGCTAGAATAGGGAGATTATTGCTTGCCTCATTCCTAAATATGTTCTTACTCCTTATTTGTACATCTATTATATGGGAATGACATTTAAGGGGCTAGGAGATATATATTTCCTTCTCCCCTCCCCTTCCTCAATGCCTTGCTTACTCACTGTTTTGCTCTCTGTCGAGCCTCTCTTGCTCGGCTCAGTGGATGATACGGCATGCTAGTGAAGTTTGTTTTCTTGTATTTTGAGATATTCAACATGCTTTACTTTCATGTATTTCAAGATATTCACTTTGGTAATTCTATTTTGAGAGGTTTTAAAGGCATGAGGACATTGCTCTAGCTTTCATTATGGCTTAATATTAGAGGTCTTAGTTGCAGCTTGATTTCTGACCCTCACTTGGCTCAGTTTTGGCTTGGTTTGAAGGCTCGGTTTTGGTTTGAAATGGCTAGAACCCTATATTTTTTTGGAAGCATGGAGTTTGATATTGCTGGACTCGGTTTTGGTCCTTGTTGGGCTCGATTTTGGGGTTTGGAGTCTCGGCTTTGGCTTGAAATGGCTAGAACTTTATTTTTTTTAAGGAAGCATGAATTTTAATATTGCTGGACTCGGTTTTGGTCCTTGTTGGGCTAGGTTTTGGCTTGATTTGGAGTCACTACTTTGGGCTTGAAATGGTTGGATCTTTAATGCTTTATGGGAGTCTGGATTTTAATATTGCTGGACTCGGTTTTGGGCCTTGAATGGCTCGGCTTCAGGCTTTTGTTGGTGCTCGATTTTCATTGCAGAAGCATGAGATGTTGACCTTTTGTTGAGGTGTTGAAGTTTTCTTTGCTAGCTTTAAGAGGCTCACTTTGGGCTCTTACTGATTTTCGATTTCTTTAGAAGTGCCTGAGATTTTAATTTCTATTAAAACTTGAATTTGTATCAATGTTTGGGCTTTGTTTGGCTTCTGCTGGGCTCGGTTTGACTTTAGTTGGGGGCTGTGTTTGCTTTGTTTGGCCTCTGCTGGGCTCGGTTTGGCTTTAGTTAGGGGCTGTGTTTGCTTTGTTTGGCCTCTGCTGGGCTCGGTTTGACTTTAGGTGGGGGGCTGTGTTGCTTTGTTCAGCCCTTACCCGAGAGGTGGTTTGGAGGTGGTTGGCTGACCTTGGTTCCTATTCCTACCCGTGAGACCCATTGGAGCTTCTTGAGTTTAACTTCCCCCCCTCTTGTTGAGTTTAAATCACTTGAGCGTTTGTAGATGGATCAAACTTGTTACTTTGAGAGATTGATGATGTTTTGTACTCTCCTATGTATATCAAAACTTGTAGAGAAGTGATTTGGGTTTGCCTCAGCCGCGAGCTTCCTCTCCTTCTGTGCCTCAGGTTGCCTTGGCCGTGAGTCTTACCTGCTGTTCATTTCTTTGTAGTGATCCCGATCGTGAGCATTTATGTGGTTTTATGGGAAGATTTTTACGCTTATTTGATATGTGAGGTTATGGATTAGTTCAAAAGTTGGAAGATTTTGATATCAACTTTGGGATATGGGGAAGATTTGAAAGTTTTATTTGGGAGAGCATTTGGTTGATTTGATTAATCCTACGTTTTTGGGGTTTGAAAAATCGGCGCAAAGGGATATTTTATGTTTGTTAGGAAAGACCTCGGGCCCTACTTTTCCAGGTCTTTTCGATAGGAGTTTTTGAGAACTGACCCATTCTCCTTTTCGGTGTTTTAGATGGATCAGTATCTCCTCTCTCTCACCCCATTTTTGTTCTTTTCTTTCCTTGCTTCTTGGTTCGGTTTTTCGATGCTTATGTCTGATGCATAAGTGTCCGCGTATAGCCTTTTGCTATACGTAAAACCATCAAGTGTAAAACGTCCTTCCGAAGTGGGCGACGAGATTTTGATTCCGGCGACCGACAGTTTCTTACGGGCAACCCCAAACAACTCTTTTTAGTTGCCGACACTCATACACTTATAAAAAAGATTAGTGACTATTTTATTCACCACCCTGCAGTGAATCTTTATAGTCAAATTCTTATATATGTTTTTCTGACATAATTAATATCGTGTATTTGACAAAATTTGTTTTATGACTTTTCCCATTGTCCGATCTTGATCAGTGTATATTGTAATTGGATGATTATTGCCCATAATATGGAAAAAAATTTTAAAAAATTATTTAAATGACTCCGACGTCTCCTCTAATAAGAATCCAACGCCAAAGAGAACATTTTGTCAATTGTGGTTAATACCAATAAAAGGAGTCAACACAAGTTATATTTATTTATTCTGCAGCAAGTATAAAAAATAATAATATCACCAAAGCAATCATAACCATGTTTGGTCGTACCATCACTCCAAAAAAAAAATCAATCAGTTTACCACTCCCATCAATTTCGAAGTCCCACTCAAACATGCTATCCTCAACACGTCTCTCTGTAAACAGTTACAATAAAATATTAGCATCGCAATTTTCAATTCTACATCTCTTCTTTCTATGAATGAAATTGTGTCATCGATCTAAGTACATCTACATTGCATCTTTAGGTCTTATCCCTGACTGTGTCATCGATCTAAGTACATCTACATTGCCTTCGCTTATCTTTCTGTTGGAAGGCAAGATGTGCTTATCACTAGGGTTTGCTAATGAATGGTTATGAGATTCAATGAATTTTTGAACTGCCCAATTGCCTTCAACATCAATTGCGTATCAAATCATTGCCGGACAACCGCTTTTTGTGTCTGTTCTTTTGTACTTAACAGTTTTTGTGATTTTCAGCTTTTTCTTGAATCATGCTTTTCCACATACAAAGTCCTTCGTCTTAAGATTCCTGGAGTTAGGCCAGAAAGTGTCGCGCTCCTTACGAACACTGAATCTGATATGATGAGCATAAGCACAATATTCTTCTTAAGCTTCTTTCTCATTGTGGACCACCGTTTGAAGTAAAATATTTGCAGTTTGCTCCGTACATTTAGGTTCACTTTCATCAAACTGCACAAAATAGAAAACTATATTAAATTCAATAATAGGTGCACAAACAAACAACCCTAAAAAGAACACCCAACAAATAAGAACACTATATTATTGTAAACCCACAAATAAGAACACTATATTATTGTAAACCCACAAATAAGAACACTACATTAAACCTTAAGAATCATAGCTCAACAAACAAACCAAAACAAACATTCGCCTCCAAAATATTCTTGTAAACCCAACAAATAAGAACACCCTAAAAGCAAACAACATTTTAATAAAAACTGAAGAAATGTGTACCAGTTAAACCTCGAAACACACCAAGGAAAATACAAAGAAACACAACAACAAACACACCAAGGAAAACACTAAAGAAACACATAAACAAACACACCAAGAAACGAAGATATACGGGCGGACAAACACAAAGAAATTTGTCAAAAAAAAAAAAAGACAAAACTACAAATATACAACTAATACACAAACACACCTCAACTTTAACATCAACTTCTTTGTTGGTCGGATATGTTTCTTCTCCTTCCCCGTCAGACATGAAATGCCAGTTTGCGTAGTCCATCTTTAACATCAAAATAGCGTCGGATGGGAAATAAAACAGTAAACCATAGCTGCTTAAATAACAACATTCGTGCGCTGTGATTTTTAAAGAAGGTTATCAAGCTCTGTGAATTGACGAAAGGTTCTCGGAGATTATCGCAAAGTTACAAAACCGTGGTACAGGGCTTTGGAGGTTACCACAATGTTATACGCACGATACATATCGTACGGAAGTTACCGCGCAGTTACACAACCGCGGTACAAAGGGTCCACGGTTTCTCTTGAGTTATAGGTCGGTTATTGGGGTTGTACCACGACATCCAAGCAAGCGGTTACTGCTCGGTTATTGTATGTGTATCGAATCGGTATTACCCCCATATGTACCGCGCGGGCCTCGTCGACAGGTCACGCGGAGAATATTTAAAATGTATGTGGTGGGACCGGTTTTATTGATGTGTCATGCTCTGATTGGATGACGCACGCAGCGCTGCGTACGTTGGACGTATGCAAATTTTTTCCCATCCCATAACACCCTCCTTTGAGAATAATGAACCCCTAAAAAAGGAATGCTGCTACAGGTGCCTTGGTCTCATTCAGGAAAATCAAACATGAATGCCATTGAATTAGTCCTAATATAAACTATTTCAACATTGACTTTTGCTTTAAAAAATTTTGTGGAACTAGCCCATTTTTTAGAATTACATGTCTTTAAAGTTATTTTTTCAGATTCCTGTAATTTGATGATTTCTAATTCACTCTGCAATTTTTGCTTGGCGTAATGGATCGAACCGACATTTAAAGCTTATTACACTTCCAGTTTTTATTGCTTTCACAAAACAAGTCTATCAGTATTTGAAGAATTTTGTAGTTTTCCTGACTATTATTATACATTTAAGTTGGAACAATGCAAATCCTTGTGGTTACTTGTGAATATGAATAGCTGGTCGTTTGCGGCTATCTTATAATTTCAAACCGATTTTCAATTGTTTTGAAACCCTTTTTCTTAGAAGTAAAAATTTCTTGCTTTCCTTTACTAATTAAAGATTTATTTCTGCAAATATTTTAATGTCACAAAAATTTAACGTTTATGTTACATGAACATGTGTTAGCATATATGTTTAGAAAACATAATTCACAAACAGGAGAGATTATAGATGTCATTATTCTAGTCTTATTTTCCCCACATGTTTCAGTTATATTCTGTTTTGCATAATAATACTTTGTTGTTGCTTGATGTAACGATGGTGATTTTATACTTCATGTCAATCTTAGTAATAGGATGAAACTGTGCACAATTAATGGCATGCTCGCTTTAGAAATGAATCATTATTATTATCTTAATACTTTATTTGTTTTAATAAACATCTTTGTTAGCTTTCAACTAGCTACTGCTGTTCTGATTTTCAAGTTATGGACTCTTAGCAGACCCATCAATGTCTTCTAGATTTGCGCACGATTTATTGTCAGAGGCTGGTGCTTTTGTCCGTGCACCTTCAAGTTTTCGTAATTTTATTTCAAAAAATCAAGTTTCTCAATTCCCTGCAGAATCAGGAAGATACCATCTATATATATCTTATGCATGCCCTTGGGCTTCTAGATGTCTGTCATTTTTAAAACTCAAAGGACTAGATAAGGCCATCAGTTACACGGTGACTTTTCCTCTCTGTGACTCTTTTAAGATTTTTTCATACATTAGTCTCTGTCATTACATCTTAAGACCTTATATATATATACAATTCATCATTTAGGCAGTGAAATCAATATTGGAAAGGACCAAAGAGACTGATGAGCATTTTGGGTGGGTCTTTCCTGCTTCTAGCACAGAAGAAGCTGGGGCTGAACCTGATCATTTGAATGGTGCCAGGAGTATCAGGGAACTTTATGAGCTTGCAAACCCAAATTATTCAGGAAGATATACTGTTCCTGTATGTGCATGATATTTTTGTTTCTTGTTCTTTTGAGTCTATTCCAGCAAGATTTCTTATTTTTTTTGCTTGAGGCACCATTGAGTTAGTTTTATAATTATGTAACAGGTTCTTTGGGATAAAAAACTCAAAACAATTGTAAATAATGAAAGTTCAGAAATAATACGTATGTTCAACACAGAGTTCAATGAGATAGCTGAAAATGCTGACTTAAACTTATATCCCTCTCACCTACAAGCAGCCATTGATGAGGTCAATGAATTGGTTTATAACGCCATAAACAATGGTGTTTATAAGTGTGGGTTTGCTACAAAACAAGGTCCTTATGACGAGGTAATGATTTTCTTATCATATTAAATTAAATTTGGGTTTCTTCTGACTTTTATGTTGCCCTTTCACTTAGGCTGTAGTGAAGTTATATAATGCCTTGGACAAATGTGAGGAGATACTGAGCAGGAAACGCTATATTTGTGGGAATGAATTGACGGAAGCTGATATTCGACTTTTTGTAACTCTGATAAGGTTTGATGAGGTATGGATCTTCATGGATGTAGGGCACAAGATTTCGTTATTGAAAGTGGCAAAAGCATGGCTTACTAATTTTTTAGCTATGTCAGACCATATTATTATTTTTTAATGCCATGCAGTGGAGAACTACATGATGAAATTGAAGTTTCATTGAACTTGTTTTATAACTGGTCCTGCAAATTTTGTTTTGTATTGAACATAGATGTACTGGAAAGGGGTTATATAAAAAAATGTTCAACAGCCTTTTAAATTATTAATGCATATAAAGCAGTTTATTGCAATAATTAGCAAATTTATATAATTTTTTTTCTTATTAATGATATCATCAATTCATATATGTATAATGTAAATCTATTACGATTGCTATCAACAATTTGATCTTTTGGATTAAATTCCATTATTTTATTAATTTAATGAAAACTGCAGGATCATTTAAATGGATTGTGCCAGTTTTGTTCTCAAATTAGCAGGTCAATAGTTGTGGCATCGAGTAGGCTTACTTATCGATCGTTTATAACCAAATTTCTTTTATTATAACTTCTTGGCTTACTCTTTTAAGAGCAATTCTAGTCCTGGATAGACATGTTCTTTTAAGTGAAAGTTTGTTGTTTATGTCATTTGCTCTTTCTTTTGTCTGATTTGAGTGTTGGATAGCTAAAAAATCTTAGCTCAAATTAGTGTTGTAGAATTGAGTATGTTAAGATATATGTATGAATTTAACTAAAAGTATGAATTTATTTTTGATAATATTAGAGCATTTTGGTTGGAGAGGAAAGATATGGCAATGAATAGAGATAGCTGGTTTTTACATATCTAGCAAATAATAGGAATTGTACTATTAGACGAGTAGATAAAATTTATGTTGGAGGGTTACGAAAGCGAAGGCCAAACACAAATTACATGAAGAGAGATGTCCAAAATGATTTAGGAGGAATAGTGTCGACGTTAAGAAAGGCAAATGTAGACCTAAAAATAATTGGGCATATTGTATAAAAAATAATCTTAGTATATTAGAATTAAATAAAAATATTGCACTTAATAGGACAATAGAGAAAAAGGATTCATGTTACTAACCCCACTTAGTGGGTTGTAGTGTCGAGAGTTCACTACAGGAAGATACAGAAGTGCAGAAGGAATAACAGAGTTTGGAAAAAAAAAGGCTGTTGTATAATTCAGCCTTACCTTTCATATGAAACAACTTGGTATTTAATACAAGAGAGAAGAATGTAGAAGTTAGGACCAAACCTGTATGGCAACAGAGACAGTTATAAAGGTAAATGATATTAAACCATTTGTTACAATCAGAAGGTGCAATTTTATCTAGTGGAGTTGAGAGGTAACATATGACCGAAAGCTTTGTTAATTGCAACATCTTCTATATATTTTTCACCTCCCCTCAAAGTGATAAGGCCAATCTTGGACTGTAAGCTTGCTACAAAGATACTGAGACTGATAGATTGGAAGTGATTTGATAAAGATATCAAATATTTGATCTTGGGTGGTAATATGATGAATACTACTCTCATTAGACTTGATGCAATTTCGAATAAAATGAGCGTCAATGACAATCTTGGTGTGAGAGTGGAAAAGAGGATTGTTTGCTAAAGCTAAAGCATAGATATTGGCACAAAACAACACAGTAGGTTCAGGGACAAGAATGTCACGAAGAAGGCTTCTTAAGCACATATATCAGTTGCAGCAGTAGCAAGAGCTCTATACTCAGCTTCTGTAGATGAACAGGCCACCGTTCACTTCTTTTTAACACCCTAGACAATAAGAGTTTTACCTAGGAAAGAGCAAAAACCAATAGTGGATTTTCGATTGAAAATATCACCTGCCCAATCAATATCTGAAATGATTGCAAAATGTGAGGAGAAGCATTGATAGGTAAACCATAATGGATAGTTCCCTAAATGTAAGGCAATAGATGTTTAAGAAGCTGGAAATGAGCTGTGTGCGGATTATGCACATTTTGATAAAGTTTATTTACAACCCATGCGATATCAGACCTCTTTAATGTGACAAATTGAAAAGAACCAACTAAGTGGCTATAGAAAGTAGGCTTCGAATGTAGTGCATTGTTCAGGTTCAACAAGTAATTTTGTAGGAGTTCGAATAAGGACTGATTTACAATCAAGCATGCTACATCAGTTGAGAATCTTCTGAGCATAATGAGCTTTATTCAAATGTAACCCGTGAACATCGTTTTCCACGTGCATATCGAGAAAGTGGTGTATAGGACCGAGGTTTTTCATATGTAATTGATTTGTTAGTTTAGTGAGAATGCCCTGCTTAATAGTATTATTGCTGCCAGAATTTAGGATATCATCAATGAATACAATAATGTAAATAATCATGGAATTGACTTGATATATCAGGAGAGATGCATCTGCTTTGCTGATTTGAAACCCAAGAGTGTGTAGTTGGTCAACATGGCAAACCATTGACGCATTGCTTGTTTTAGTCCATAGAGGGCTTTGTGAAGCTTGCACAAATGATTTGGATATAGTATCCAGAAACCCATGTAGTTGTTTCATATATACTGGTTCATCAAGATAACCATGCAAAAATGCATTTGAAACATCAAGTTAGAGTATGATCCAATTACTTGTAGTGACAACTATGAGAAAAATACGAAGAGTTTGAAATTTGGCAAATAGAATAATTTTTTCACTGTAATCTATTCCTTATTTTTGTTTGCAGCCCTGAGTGACTAGATGAGCTAATGAGCCATCAGATTGGATTTTGGTCTTGTAAATCCACTTGCACCCTAAAAGTTTCATATCAATAGTGGGTGGGACAAGGCACCAAGTGCCTTGAACTTGCTTGTAAGGCTTGAAACTCAAGAAACATGGCCTTCCTCCAATGTTTATACTTGTTGCTTGAGTAAAACAGGTAGGATCTGATTCTGTTAAAGAGCGTTGTCTGTCAAAAAATTTTGCAAAGCTTTAATGTCCAGTTTGTAACCTCGTTAGCATATGATGGCATGTGGGAAGCGGAGGTTCAGGAGAAGTAGAGGCACTGGCGGTTGATGCAATGTGACAAAGCTTTCTGATAAGGCACATGTAATGGACTGTTTTGTAAAGAAATTGTTGTAGAAGTTGATAAAGGTGACATGGTATGGCTTGAGTCATTGGGTTGAGTAGGAGGAACTAATAAGAGAGGTGGAATGTATTCAGATTTAGAGTTTGTTGAGGTTTTTGTCGAAGTGTGATAGGGAAAATGACCTTTATAAAAAATAACACGTCGAGAAATGTAAACGCGCCCAGAGAGGATCAAAACTTTTGTAACCTTTATGGGGGACTGCATAGCCAATGAAAACTCATGCAGTGGAATCGACAAGTTTATTAGGGGAATATGGCGTTATCGAAGGATAAGAAAGCCATCAAAATATCTTAAGATGATTATAAGATTGAGGATTCTTGTATAAGATTTGAAAGGGAGAGATTATTTGTAGTTTTGGAAGGGACATGGTTGATAAGGTATCTAGTCGTAAGTAGTGTATCATTCCCAAAGTGTGGAGGAAGGTAAGCATCAATCATAAGTGTTTGGATTGTCTCAATTAAATGCCTATGTTTTCTCTCAGCAATACCATCTTGAGTAGGTTTGCAAGGACAATTTTAATGTTTTGAGTAAATAGGTTGAATGCCTATTTCCTTTGCTTTTATTCCAATAAATAATAGTCTGTACAATATATTTTAGGTACATGATAATGCATATTCTTAATCTAGATATTCAGCTAAAAGGAAAGAGTATGTACAATTAAAATAAGAAATTTAATGCAACAATTTAAAGAAGGAAAATCTTAAATTTTGCCCTAGTTGACTTATTTTGATTGATATCCCCTCTCAATTGATGCTGCTAAATTGATGCTAGCAGCATCAATTTGTCAACAAGGAACTGATGACGTTGCTGAGAAAGAGCCTTAGTAAATATATCAGTCGTTTAAAGATCAGAAGATATATGAGGAAGAGAAATAATACCATTATCATAGAATTCTCGAATAGAATGACAGTCCACTTCAATGTGTTTCGTCCGCTCATGGAAGACAAGATTAGCAGTAATCTGGATAGCACTAGTATTATCTGCATAAAAAAAAGTAAACTCAAGTTGAGGAAAACAAAACTCAACCAACAATCCCTAAAGCCAAATGATCTCATGACAAGCAAAGCGCGATATTCAGACTGAGTAGATGATTCATACACTCGATCTTCTTTCTTACTCTTCTAAGAAATTAAAGTGTTGTCGAGAAATATACATTAGCCAGTAATAGATCTATGTATGAAAACAACCAACCCAATCAACATCAATATAGGCTGTTAAGTGAGTAGGAGACTCCGTAGAAAAGAACAAGCCGTGATGAGAACTCTTTCAAATACATAACAATCCGTCAAACTGCAGCTAAATGAAGATGTGTAGGTGCCTGCCTAAATTGACTAACTTGTTGCACATCAAATGAAATATCAGGGTTTGTGATTGTTAGATAATTGAGACTCTCAATAAGTTGTCGATACAAAGATGAATCAGATAGGAAGTCACAATCATTCTGTTGATATTTAAGATTCACTTCGAAAGGAGTACTCTGTTGGAGCCCAGCCAAAGCAATGAGTTCCTTAGTATAGTTATGTTGGTGAAGAAAAATACCAGCGGAAAACGAGTGAACCACAAGACCTAAGAAATATGTTAAAGACCCCAAGACTTTTATATGAAAAGAACCCTGAAGACGTTTCTGTAACTGAGACATCAATTGAATTTCAGATCCTGTGATGACAATATCATCAACATAGACTAATAAGAACACAATTCATTTGTCAGTCTTGCAAAGAAATAATGAAGAATCATACTCATTCTGAATAAAAGAGAAGCTAATAATAGTATTGCAAAACTTTTCAAATCAGGCCCGTGGAGCTTGTTTCAAACCGTATAGAGATCGTTTGAGCTTACAAACGTCATGTGAGGGTGTAGAAAACAAGCCTGGAGGAGGAGTCATATCGATATCTTTCTTGAGGTCCCCATGCAAAAATGCATTTTTAACATCCATGTGTCGTAAGGATCAACTTTTAGATGCAACAATAGATAGAACAAGCCAACAGTTGTCATATTTGCCACAGGTGCAAATGTCTCATCATAATCAATCTCATATTCCTGTTAATTGTTAAGGGATACCAATCTTGTCTTATATCTGTCAAGGGAGCCATCAGATCGGAGCTTAAGACAATAGAACCTTTTCAACCAATGGGTTTAACGTCTGCAGGGGCATGAAATAATATCCCAAGTGTGATTAATTTGAAGTGCCTGAAGTTTTTCTTGCATGACTTTTATCCAACAAGTCTGTTTAGCGGTCTGAGAATAAGATGTAGAACCTGTAGTATTAGTTAAAATTGCAAAATAGCCATGTCTATTCGGATGACGAATGTGTCAAGTTGATCATCAAAGAATCATTGGAGCATTTTCAGGAGTAAAATCGGGAAGGACTGGAAATGAAGGGGCCAGGCGTCGTGTATAGGCAAGGTTAGACTTGAATCGTTTATCAAAAGAAGAATCATCAAAGTGAGGAAGTATAACAGTGTCAGATGTCGAAAAATGGTGCTGAAAATAGTCTTCATGTTCAAAGAAAATCACATCCCGAAAGATACGCTATTGATTATTAATTAAATTATAACATAAAACCTTTATGATTAGGACTGTAACCCGTAAAGGCACAGATTGTGCTGCCAACTTATGATGTTCATGGGCACATAAATGAATAAAACAAACACATCCGAAAGTATGTACCATATGATAATTAGGAGTTTATAAAAAATTCAATAGTAGGGAGAATCAAACTTTAATTGTTGAGATGGTAAACGATTAATCAGTTGAACTGCAGTAGATAGAGCTTCTGTCCAGAATGTAGCTGGAACAAAAGATTATAGCAACAATGTACGCACCATATCCAACAAATGATGATTTTTTTCGTTCGGCAACTCCATTCTACTGAGGTGTATAAGGACACAAACATTGTGAGATAATTACATTGTTATGAAAAAATGCTTGAAACTCATGAGACATGTATTCACCACCATTGTGAGATCGTAAGGTTTGTATTAAAGTTTTAATATAAGTGGAGAACTGAGTTTCAACATATGTCACAATGGTTTGAAACACTGTAAACAGTTCTGCTTTGGATTAAGGTTTCAATATATTGTGAGACCTTAAGGTTTGTATTAAGGTTTTAATATAAGTGGAGAATTGAGTTTCAATATATGTCACAATGGTTTGAAACACTGTAAACAATTCTGCTTTGGAATGCAAAAAAATAAATCAATGTGAATCGACTGTAATCGTCAATAAATGTCACAAAATATTTATACCGAGCATGTGAAATAAGCGGTGTAATTCTCCAAACATTACCATGAATAATGTCAAAGCATTTATTGACACGACTGCCCATAATAGGAAAATACAATGTCTTACTTTTGCCCAATTTACAATAAGAACAGTTGGCTAATAGACTTTTATCTATAAAACCAAAAACGACTTTGCAAAAAATGATTCAAAACAACATTATTTGGATGACCTCATCGTTTATGTCAGATGTCAGCCTTATTTTCAACAACTGAAAAAGCTAATGACAACGTTCGAGGAATGGTAAATTGTAATGAAAACAACATGTCCAGTTTAGGCCCCTTTACTATCACCTTTCGCGACATCTGATCCTGCACAACACAACTATCATGAGAAAAGTGTATATTACAGTTATTATCCACCATTTGACCAATAGAAAGTAAGTTTGTAGATAATTTAAAAACCAAGACATGTCAGAAGGAAGGGTTAATATCACTAATTTTCGTAATTGGAATATTATTTTCATTAGCAATCTAAATGTATTTAGTATCAGTATACGGGAGTTGACTATGCAATAAATCAGATGTTCAGTCATATGATTTGTGGTGTCAGAATCAACAAATCAGGAGAATAAACAAAAATAATAATCTTACATCTCTCTTGAAGACCAAGAGCAGAAAATGTATAGAGAATCATTTGTTGAACCATATATGGTGTGAGAACAAATTGATTATTACCGGCAGTTGTGGATGTCGAACCAGGATTGTGAGAGTTGGATACTGTGGCATGAAGGGTTTGTGATTTGCGGTTTTGAGGACTTGTAGGACACTCCTTAATAATATGCCCGTTTTTCTTGCAATAATTACAAAACTTTGTACTATACTAGAGAGTTATATGAACAAATTCCTTCCAGCTGTAACAGTGTTTTGTTTCCTTTCCTCAGGTCTGAGCAGCATATGCAACATTAACTATTTCTGATGATCCACCAACTGCACTGGTAGCGGCCTTTCGCCAATCTTTGTTCTCTGCCCATTAATTCACCAAAACATACATCCAAACAAGGAACCATATCTCTGTTCAACAACCCAACCCGAGCAGTTTCAAATTCAGGTTTGAGCTTCATCAAAAACTGATCACAACGACTATATTTATGAATAGCCTGAAAACTAGCTAAATTCTCCTTTGACATCTTAGCATAGATAATACCAGAATATTCAATCCACAAATTAAGAAACTCATAATAATATTGTTCAATTGAGAGATTACCTTGACTATAATTACTCATATCAAATTTTAATTGAAAGCGTATTTTGATTGTAGACGCGCTTCAAGTACTTCCATATTTCTTTAGTTGTGTCAAAGAATCGTTAGTTGTTCATTATATGAGCCTCAATAGATTCCAAAATTCAGGAAACAATCCGAGCATTCTTTACCTCCCATTGACCAAGATCTTTCGGCTTTGTAGGTGTTGGAGATGATCCATCAATATGTCCGCAAAGCTCATTCTCTTTCAAAAACACCTTGAACTGAAATTCCCATGATGTGTAAATCTTTTCCATAAATCTGATAGCTAAGATTTCATGTGTTTTCTCAGAAGACATTCTAACAGAAGTGTCACTCACGATTTTATTATCCAGAAAATTATTGATCGAAATTGATCAACTTAAAACCAAAGAAAACCAAGAGATCCAAAAAAAAGACCAAAGAAAGCCAAATTATCCGGCTTTCTGGTACGTGAATAGGGACGCGTGGCTCGAGTGGTGCACCAAGGAGCGACGACTCTGACTAGCAAGATTGGATCGCTGATGAGGCTTGGATCACGAACGAGACGGACGAGATCTTATTCTTCCGCGAATCACGATGGACACAATCGCGAATGAGGTTTGGATCGCGAACGAGATGGGTGAAATCATATGCTTCCGCGAATCACGACATACACAATCGGTGCCTACAAAAGGATCGATCTTCCTCTCCTTCGTGAATTGTGACAGACAAAATTGCATATCTCAGCAGACGGGCACTGGGAAGGCTTCTACAGGATTGAGGACGAGACTCTCGGCGATTTGCGGTCGAGGACGTCGAAAACGTAGGCAGCATTCGAAGATGCAAATGATGATGTTGTAGGAAGCAGTCGGAGATGTCGGAGAAGATGGAATGAGCTCGAGTCGAAGATGAAGATGAACGATTCCCAAAGGCTAGCTTTGAAGACGACAAGAGATTCAAATTGGAATGATTCGACGTGGCTCTTATACCATATCAATGTTTTGAGTAAATAGATTGAATGTCTTTTTCCTTTTCTTTCATTCCAATAAATAATAGTCTGTACTATCTATTTTAGGTACATAATGATACATATTCCTAACCTTGATATTCGGCTAAAATGAAAGAATGTGTACAATTAAAATAAGAAATTTAATGCAGCAATTTAAAGAAGGAAACTCTTAAATTTGCCCGATTTAAGTTATTCTTAATTGATAGACAACTAATCTGGTGATGTGGTGCAATGGAGAACAAAAAACTTTTGTAATGTATTTGATTTGTTTTAGTTTGAGTATGAAATTGAGTTTCAACAAAAGTTTTGAATAGTGTTGTTGTTTAGTTTTGACTTCAGATTCCAGTTATGAGGAAACATCTTACAAAAGCAAGAAAAATCGTTAACTAATAAATGATATTATTTATAATCTTGATTGGACAAAATTGGGGAAGGTCCACATATATCACTCTGAAGCAATTCAAAAATAGCAGGTGTTTGAGGAGGAAAAGAAGAAATGAAAGTAGTTTATAACTATTAACACGAGCACATGCCGAGTTATGAAGGGAACTAGATCTGGTTTTGTATGAATTGAGCTGGTGAAGAAGTTCAGGTTGAGTAGATGTGGATGGATGCCCTAGCTGTCGGTGCCAAAGAGCAGAATCAGAAGATTAGCTGAGAAAGGCAACTGCATTGGATGAAGTCCTTGATGGCAGGGATCTAGGAGGAGAACTTTGTTGGTCATTGTATCCTTAAGAATAAACCCAAATTTATCAAATGTAATCTAATATGAATTTGATTTAGTAAGCTGATGAACTGAAAGCAAACTGTGGAGATATTTGAAACATGTAATAAGGGAGATAGATGAAGTTTACGACTTAGAATAGGTAATATTCTTTTACCGGTATCGGCAATGGGTAGAACCTGACCATTTCCAGAAGTAATTTGTTGGGAACCTATGTAAGGCTGGATGTGAGCGAGGTAATAAGAATTGGAGGTGAGATGTGACATTGCTCTTGAATCCAAAATCTAATCCTTTCCTGATGAGGATTGAGCCGCCATACATGCTTAATGGGAGGGTTGATAAGCAAGATTAGTACGATGGCAACTTTGAACAGCTGAGCGTTGCACTTTAGCATAAATCTAGCAAGTAACCACAACAATAGATGTGCGGATGCCCTGAAGGAATTGGTATTGGACCTAGTGTTTTTGTAAGGACCTCAAAATGTTGTGTTCCGGTTTCTGTTGGAGTTCCCTGGTTTAAAGAAGGGTTTGCCTCGCTCTTTAACATCAGTTAGTTCTAGTTGAGAGCCAATAAAATTGGTAAGTGTAAGTTCTTCTGTTTCGACATCAAGATTAATTTCTTCACTACAAAGTAGCGAGTAAAAAGCATCCAAGCTATAAGTTGCTGATTTGTTCAGATGGTAAGCCATTAAGAGTACAGAGTAAAATTATCTTCTGGGTGGCGGAGTTCCTGTAGCTGTGATAGCAACTACCTTGTTTTTTTTATTTCAGAAAGACACTGAACCTTGGATTTATCTTTCATTGTAACATGGTGCAATTCATTTTTAAGCAGGATGATCTTAGAAAGCTTTGAAGATTGCAAACGCCTTTCTATAGTTGCCCAAATTTCCACGCATGAGTCAAGGTTAAGAGCATAAGGTTGGAGTGTAGGTGACATGGTGGAAGAGAGATCTGAAGCTAAGTTTTGATCCACAAGCATCCAGGTATTGCATGATGAATTTGGAACAAAATTACCACTCTCACTAGCAATTTGACGAGCAGATTTCAGCCATGAACCATGAAGATGATCTTCAAAGCCATTTGCCTTGAATAGCTTAAGGATTTGAGATCGCTACACAAGATGATTGTCGGTGGATAGCTGGATGTGTATGATAGACCTCATGTTTGTAATCAGAAATTTAAGTTGAGGGGTAGAAACATTACTCATCTGGAGTTGTGTGTTAGAAGAATCTTTTACTGCAGATTTGATAGAGTCTGCCATAGTAAAAAGAAAAGGAAAAAGTAGATTGAATGAACCTCAGGGAATCACAGCTCTAATAACATGACGACAGACCACTACAGGAAAATACAGATGTGCAAAAGGAATAACAGTATGGAAAACAGAATGCTGCTGTATAATTCTTCCTCACCTTTCATATGAAAACTACTTGGTATTTAATACAAGAGAGAAGAATGTAGAAGTGGGACCAAACCTGTACAGAAGCAGAGACGATTATAAAGTTAAATGAAATCAATCCATTTGTTATAATATTACGGTGCGATTTATATTCTTCAGAGTGAGAGGTAAGCTGTAACTAAAAGCTTATTTCACTGCAGCATCTTCTATTTACTTGTCAAATAGATTCAACACCAGAAGCAACACTCATAGATAGGGCTAAATATGATTATGATAATCTCTTTTTGTCATTATAGCATTATTTTGTATTGCTCATATTGCGCACACACATAATATCATTATCACAGTTGTCTGGGCCTTCTTTAATAAACTATGGACTAAACTATAACTTTTCAATGTAGCGTTTTGGCGATTGCTTAAGTTTATGTTGCTTTTTATCCTTTGTGTGTATGCATTGTTGATATGCTAACTCTAGCTGAGTAATTTGTCAGCAACTTTTTTCGGTTTTTTCGACTGCTTTTAGGGAAACTTTATTATTCCAGCATAATCCCACCAAGTTAGAGCTGTCCAGCTAATAGTTGATTGCATTTGAAACCATTCTTGTTAGGGTATTTATGTGGTTCAGTTTGTTTAAATGGAAGTCTTTTGCATTTAGTCTTTGGATGTTTGTTAGCTTTGTAAATAAGAGAAGCCAACCAGGCTGAACAAAATTAACTTTTTTATGCAACTGTAAGAATTCTGCAGTGAACGTTCGTTCAACTTTTATTTTATTGTCGTTATCTACTGTTTAGTACAAAATTTTAACTAGAACAGTAAGCGATGAGACAAAATGTTACCACCATTAGTAGATATCCCATTTTTTTAAGAACGTTATGTGCGCCTCAAAATTCTATTCAGGTAACTTTACAGAAAGCATTCACATATTAATTTTTTTTATGTGCTTTTAAATGAAACATTCTCAATCTATGTTTCTGAAATTTCTTGCGCCGGTCTGATAAATAGATGATAGCAATCTGATTGACGCTTTGATCTAATAGGTTTATTCTGTACATTTCAAATGCAACAAGAAACTCCTACGTGAATATCCAAATCTATTCAATTACACAAAAGACATATATCAAATTCCCGGCATCAGCGGCACCGTTAACATGGAACACATAAAGAAGCACTATTATGGAAGCCATCCTAATATTAATCCTCGTGGTATCATTCCAATTGGTTCCAACTTAGATTACTCTGCTGCTCATGACAGAGATAGGTTCAGTAATTAACATTGTATCTGCTTACCATCGTTTGTATTAATTAGTCTTGTCAAAAGTAGAGATAAGGTCCTTGATATATGCTGCACTCTATGTTTGATTCTGACTCGTTTATTGTCTGTTTATGTGTTAAACAATTGCTCTTCCCCCTGAAATGTGTTATCTTAACATGTAGGAAGGCCTCTTATTATTACTATTATTTATCTCGTGGGGAGACTTTCATTTTAAAATGACATTTTTATTCACCGTGAGTTTATGTGTTCAGATTTTCTCAACCAAATGTGAAGTGTAGGCGTTCTTAGGAACTGTTAAAATTTCTTATGGCATGTGATAGTTTGGGAGCTTATTTGGGATTTCTTCTCAGATCGTCTTGAGTTATTATTGCTACATTCAATGATTATTAACGTTGAGGCACATAATACTCCATGCCCAAGTGTTCCTAAATGTTCAATCTGCCATTCGTACATTAATATATCTAGATGATATCTGTGTATTTGGGCAAGGCAACAATAAATGTGTCAACTTCTAGGAGACTAGTCGAAATTTGCTTTTAATTACTAGTTTGACTGATTTTTAGTTCTTCTATCTTCTTCTTTTGTTTCAGCTCTTGCTCCATTTCACGGTTTAGCTATCCATATGGTATCAAAGACTTCTGCATCACAACCAACACCTTCTATCTTCTTCACCGTGATCCCATGGATGAATTAACAACCTCGCAGGTTAATCTTCTAGCCAACAATCTCTCCAATCTCCTCAAAATTGGTGAAATTATGATGTTCCATTCTCTAAAGTTTTTGATATAAAATATAAAAAATATGATGAATGTCAGCTCACAAATGATAACTACATCTAGCAACTACAAATCCAAAAAAATATTCATTCCAAATAGCTTTGAAGGATTTCTTCCAATTCTAGTTCTATATCCCTCAATGCAAATCACATCAACGGTTGTTACATTACTCCACACTCAATGCACCAACAAGCTTCCGCTGGATCAAAATCTAGCCACAGCTTTATAATCCAACATCAACCCTATCATACTCCTTTACATTTTCAATCTTCAATCTTGCAGATTTGTAGCACCCAAGAAAAATTACTACAAAATACTAGTCGATCTAGTCATCTATCTCAAGAATGAGCTCCATAACATTATCATGAAGAATCAAATCATGAACAATTCTGTCTCCTCTATCAAATGATTGTTGACTACATTGTTAATGTGGGATCCAAAGTAGATAATAACATCATATTTCGCACACTTAATGGCCTTCCCTCTTGATACCAAGGCTTTAAGATAACAATTTGCACCCAGATGACCTCAACTCTATAAGCAATGATGACCTCTATTTATTATTATATAGTGACGAATCAACATTCTGAATTAAAAAAACTACATACCACTCCCTTGAAGCCTGTCATACTGACATATCAGCTACCTGTAGTCAAGCATCAGTCCCCAATCAGGATCATGGACAAAACAACTAGCACAAAGGTTTATATGTCTCTACTTGAAATAACAAAATCTAATAACACTCATATCGTGTGTCAAATCTACGTAAAATTAAGTCATACAATTGTCATCTTTTGTTATTGCCGAGACCCTATAATACCCTTGCCAACACATCGAACCAATTAGTTGCTTCTTCAAGCTACGACACAATAGTCACCACTAGAATGGTTGCTCGATATAGGAAACACCGCTCATCTAACCTCTTGGGTCGCAAATTTGTAGCAACCAACATCATACAGTGGCATCGACAAAGTCCTAGTTGGCAATAACTCCTCCCTTACCATTATTAGACATGCAAAGGAATTCTCTCCACCCCCAGTCGTAAGCATCAGTTTTCTCCGTGTTATCTCACTTACAGATCATCGAGAGAAATAAAAAAATAAGGACATATGACAATCAAGACAAATGAGAGAACGAATGTGCAGAATATTCGTAGGGTAAATCTCGCATGATAGCCTAAAAGCGTACACTCAAAATGGATTTGGATCGAAAAATGCTTTGGAACACATTCGTGAAGATGAACGTACGAAAGCAACCCACAACTAGAGATTCAAGTGTGTATGCTTGTTCTGGGGTCAAGATCAACTCTTAAGGGAACGTATCCTATTGGTTAATTATATTTTGGAGAGCGCCCAAGAATACTCTTGATTAGAGGAGTCCTGCTTATATTTAGGTGATGACTAGTACAGAGTGTTACAAAAGAGGTTTACCTCAAAAGAACATCCCGTGCCTTTCAAGGCTCTTGCTAAGTCACAAAGCAGAGAGTGAGTCTCTCACATCCCAAATGGGTACCAGCTCATCGGTACACGAGACCCGCAAAGTAACCTGGTTGACTAATAGGGTCCACACTATGCTTCTAAAGCCAAAACAGTCCATAAGGACATATGGTGAATCATCGTATCATAAATGGGAGGCAATCTATATCAAGGCCTACAAGATGACATCGCTGAAGTGTCAAAAGGAGTGATAGAGCTCAAAGTGGGGTAGCAAAGAAAAGGAAGAGTAATCATAATCGTTGAGAGATAGTTGAGTTAGGATACGAAAGATCTGTTGTCCCAAGCTATTAAGCCCCCAAGTCTACCTGATCGTGAAGGTAGTCGACCCAACGTAACCAAAGATCCCTTGTTAGCAATCCGTGAATTGCATCGTTCAAGGGCATCTCAGTAGTCCTAAGACCAAGAGAAGGAAATTCTAAATCCTATAACCCTATTTAGGAAGGAAGAGTAGAGGTTGGACCTATACCTGTCAAAGTGGGGTGGTGCCTCTAGAGTGGAAAAGAGATGAGAAGTCTAGCTATAAAGCTGAAAACACTCTCAACAAAGGACTTACTTCCCGTCTGGGTCGAGGAAGCCTCTAACACTCTAAACACACTAGAAAACCACCTAAATAGAAATCTGTGATGGGCTAGTCAAGTTGGAGAAGCATAATGACTTCTCCTCGGGACATACAATATGATACAGTTGCCTAATAAGTCCAAAGCATGGAGGCCCTATTATTTTTGACATGGGTAAATGTCATGCTATACAACCCATTCAAAATGCCTAAAGGCCATGTAGGAAAGTAAAGACAAATTTTGAAAAATATTGAATCTTTTAATCCTAAATTTTGATTAATCTTGAAACTTTTATGAGGATTTGTAAGAAATTTACAATTTTGGTCCTAAAGAGCCTAAATAATTCGCATGATTCCCAGAAAAAAGCACAAAATAAAAAAGGCGAAACCAATGTCAAGAACATAAGGATGTAATAAGAAAAAGTAAAAGAAATGTCAAATGAAAATATATAACAGGCCAGCATCGCTATGTTAACGACAACCCATGAAAGCAAAAAAGGTGGTCAAATACCGCATAAGTACACACCTGGTCCTAATTCTATACAAGAATATTAATTTAAACTTAAGGTACGGGACACAAGCTTGCTGCTCATGGTCCATTGTCATGCGGCTCGATGCGTCATATGCCTCGAAGCCTGCACTTGTACCTTATTTTCGATGCATACTCGATCCTAAGGACTCTATCAAATACATAAAAGACTAAAAGAATACTCGACTTGCATGAAAACAACATTAGCATCAAAAGCTATGTACATGCAACACATATTAGCCATGCCTGACAGGAGGAGTTTAGCAGCACTTGTAGAAGAGAGTTACTCAAAATCATTACTTGTTCCTCCATGTTACTCGTGTGTGTGTGTTTAGGTATGTTTCCCTGCAATAAGACCGACCTAATATACTACTGCACATATCCCAAAACTCGGCAAACATGCAAGCACGCCAAAAACACAAAAGGTGATGTTTGGTTAGGACAACCAAATCAATAGAAAATTATAGCCAAGACATCGAAAAGGACTACCCAACATCCTAGTCCTTAGCCTAACACACCATCTAATATATAGTGCCATTTCTCAGCATCTAAGTGAGTGCAGAGTTAAGTCAAAAGGCTAGTGTATGTTTAACGGGTTCGCCATCCCCGGCCCCGCATAGGATCTAAAGATTCTAAGAGGTGCCACTAAATGCAGGTTTTGTAAAAAAAAGCTTTTACAAAAATAGACCTCATGTACGATCTAAGCTAAATATGCAAGTAGTTTCAATGTAAGTTTTTAAAAATATGATGTATAAAAGTAGTAAAAATATAGATTTTTACACTTTTGAAAATAGGGCCTAAGAAAGGAAAAGTCTAAGTAGCACCTATTAGACCTCTTGCAACCTTCACACAACATAAGTGTGCAAATCACTGTGTGGTAGCTAGTATTGCCCCCCGAGGCATCTCCTTAGGCAGTACTCGTTACCCCATCATGATCAACAACAGGTCACTCAACTAACTAGCCAGATTCATTGTCGAGACAACCAAAAAGGCATATGCAACTGAGAAGTGATCTGGCGCGATGTGATCTTCCTAATAGAGTAGGAACGATCGAAAGATGACAAACATTTTCCACTAGTATATGGAGGAAAATACTAATAATGAATGTGCCGACAATGTAGTGTGATTCATGCAAAGACAAACAACACAAGTGAGGATGAGTGTGATGGGGAGGCAGTGCTCCGGAGTGAGTGCCGAGGAGCAGTGACTCCAGAGTTATTGTGCCGAGGAGCAGTGAATCCAGAGTTAGTGTGCCGAGGAAGTAGCAACTCAATGATGAGTGCTAAAAATGCAGTGACTTAGGAGTGAGTGTGCTGAGAAGGCATTGACTCGGCGATGAGTGTGTTGAATGGGTAGTGACTTGGGAGTGAATGCTGAGGATGCAGTGACTCAAAAGGATGCTTATGACAGTCGAGAGTAGTGTTGTAGGAAGTGAAGGAATGTAATTCTCGTTGGAGAGGATTACATAATAGATGGACTTGGTGGCAAGCCATCAATTCACATGGAGTGTGAATGTGAGTGAGATAAGTGTGCGAGGACAAAAATCCAAGTGTAAAGACTTAAAGCCTGCAAGTCATGAATATGCACTATGCTATGCAAGCAAACACACAAAGGTAGGAGGCGTAAATCACATGTGGCAACAAAGTGAATGTGGAGTAATGTGTCACTGGGAGGCACGAGTATTCGTCATGATCGTATGAGAGCATATGCTCATGAGTGCAGAATAGTGTGCAAGTGCAAATGTGTTAATGCAGGTAATGTGAAAAGTATGCAATGAAAGCAACATACCAAATTCAAAGATGATCGACCGATCGGTCGGGATGGTGGCGACATCGATCATCAAGTTGACTAATAGTGGTCGATAGACTGATTGAGCTATGGTGGTGCAGATCGATCATGTGGACCGAAGTGGGTTGATCTAATCGGAGCGTGCGACTGATCGACGAAGGATAATTGATTTGATGTGATCAGGCCGGTGGTGGTTGGTCGATTGAATAGACTGAAGATGGTCCATCAAGTCAAAATGCACGACCCGTTAACGAAGGATAGTCTATCAAGCCATTCAGGTCAGTGGCGGCCAATCGGACATACCGACATAAGTGAATCAATCGAATCAAAAAAATTATGTGGTTGGTCAACGAGGCAAGCAAAAAGAATATTTTTAGTATGATTTTAAAATTCATGCAAGACATACAAGTGCGAATACAGGCACGAAAAGAGGCTGATTGATTTCAACGACAAACCAAACTTGTGCTAATGACCTCACGAGAAAGCCAATGGTGAAATTAGCAATGAAGAGGTGTACCAATGTCATATTGCGCAAAGAAATATGATGACCTCTTCCGTTTGCATGGAGCTAGAAGAGGAATCCCTCATAAGGGGAGTTCTCTGTGACCGAGTAGACGACGATCAATGGAACGCCCTCACATTCTCAATCCATGGATTTCAAGTGTTCAACTGAATGAAATCACTGATACAAACAACGAGATTAATACATCCCCAACTTACGGTTGGTTTAAAAAAGGTTTGGTTTTCTCTTAGATTACTTAAGGGAGAACACAAAGCCCCTAATTCTATGGGGCTTCCTATAGGAACACAAAATTCTAACTTAATTTCTCTAACATCCAAACCTAGGGATCTTTAGGAATAAAAATTGCAAGTGATTAAAAGACTTCACCTATGTGATGCTTAATTAAAGCGTTGCTCTCGTAGGAAGAATCTCTTCTTACCAGAGAGAGTGATGAGGTCGCCTGATTTTGCCTTCTCCAAAGATGTGAAGAAGCTCCCCTCACCGGAGAGAATGAAGAAATTGCTAGAGATCTCTTTCTGCAATGCAACGAGGAAGCTTTCCTCATCGACTCGCCATAAGTCACCGGAGAGGAAGAAGATGACCAAAAAAATGAAAGAAAGAGATAAAGAGGATGGAGGAAAATGTTTTCCTGAACTTCTCATTGAAGAAGATGAAGAATCCCTCAAGAAACTCCCTATAAGTTCCTTATTGATGCTCCCTTGCTCCCAAGATCTCCTTTCTCACATACGGTAGCTGATTGGTTCAAGTGAGGCCTCTCCAATGGTTTCTTCAACTATAGGGAAAAGATTTAAATGTCCTAAACTGATTTCCTTATTTGGAATGGGCACAAATATTCTTAATGCTATATTGCTTGAAGAAATAGGCAAAAGGTGGTGAACCAACGGTTGTGGCCGCTTTTTCGATGGAAATAAGGGGACAGCTAGGCCAATTTCATGAAGCAAGTTGAGTCGGCATAGCCACGCCAGTCTTAGGCGTGATCACATCACTGTAGCAAACGTCACAAATTGGAGGTTGATGTTGCCACGCTATAGAGCAAGTGTAATTATGCCAACTCTCTGTGTGGTTGGCGTGGTCACGATGTGTTTGGGCGTGGTCACACCAACTGACGAACCTGGGCGCCTCTCCCGATTTAGGCATGGTCATGCCCAAGTCGCGGCTTAATTACATCATAGCCTCTATTTGGTCAGTGTTGTCTCGCCGTCCTCCGACGTGGTTATGCCAATTGTAGGTCTTTGGGCCTTTGGGGAGGTTTCAACGTGACCACACCCAATTTTGGCGTGGTCATGCCACGGGTTGGGTGTGGTCACGCTTGAATCAGGAGTGTTCACACTGAACCTCACATCACTCGGCTTTCCGAAAAAGCCCGTCAAAGGGGTTTCGTGCCTCATGGGATCTCTGGAGGATCGGACATGGGCAATTATGATCTTGGGACCTCCATAAAATTTGTGAACTCCTCTCTGAACCGACCTGCAATTGCACGGTAATTTAGCTTCCAAAAGATAGCAAAAACTTGACACAATTTATATTTAACGGCTAATGTGCAAAATCGAAACATATGATCAATGCGCCGCTCATACTTCCTTGCTCATATCTCTCAAAATACCTCAAAAATCTCTACAGAAAATGTGGAAATCTACATCTCCATGCCCACTCCAAAATTCTCTCTCTAATCTCTCAAATTCTCTCCTAATTACTTATCTAATTTTTTTCTTATGAGAGACGTCATGCCCCTTTATTTAAAGAGATACAAAACCCCTCCTTTTTCCACGAGACACATCTCTTCATCCGAAAGACACACCCTTTCACTCTTAGAGATGCATCTCTTAATCCAAAAGCCTTTATAAGTGTCTAGATTCATTTAACCACTCCATGGGGCGTGCAAGTTGTCCATAAGCTTTCAGAACATCCCAGAATGACACGTAATCGCCAAACCCATCCAAAAATCATCTCGGGCGTTATAGCGCCTAGAATCGGCGCTATAGTGCCTCTTTCTAGCCGTGACTGCTGCTATGGTGCTAGTCTGGGCGCTATAGCACCACTTTGCAGGCAACACACCTATTTTGCTCCGTTTCACACTATATTAGCTCTGGTTCGCTCCCACTGTTATACCTATAAGATAGATATGAAAATAACATTTCTTTAAAGTGTAATTTCATAAATATAGATGAAATTAAGCATAAAAAGTCATATCTAAATGCGCAAAATCAATATTTTCTTCCTTGCTCAATCTGGCTCCAAATTGCACTATGTTTGCTTCATTTTCGCTAAAACTCCAATTCTATACTTGAAACAAAAAAACATGTAAAATACCCTCATTTAAAGTAAAGTATCATAAAAAATGTGCATAAAATGAACATGAAATGTAGACTAAAAACAAGTAATTTTCAGGTGGATCAGTCTCAACAGAGTTCTAGAGGATGAATTGTCTACATGTTGCCGAGTAGAATAACTCCATGAAATTTGTCTATTTAGACCTTAAGCTTAAGGTATGAACACAGTGTGGGTTTAACTTCATTGGCGATTCATATCACAGGAATATATGTACCAATCAGATACAACCCCGTGCTACAAAAACATATGTCAATGTAGAGGATGTCAGAGGCGATGCTGGTTTGATAATAATCAACTCAAAGCATGGCTATGAAGATATAAACCCAGTTGTAGTGATGTGTCACTTAGCGAGGATGTCTCGTGCATGCCGCATCAAAAAGGGATGCCAACAAGGGACTTCCAAAGCACATTGCACTTGTTGGTAGCAGACCATTTTTGGTTGAGCCAGTGATTAGTTGATTCGTCGGTTGATGCACTGATTTGTTTTGTAATGTTTTTTTAAATATTTTTCAATATTACAAAGCACACGTGACAGTGCTAATAATAAATATGCAATTTAATCTCAATAAAAATAATTTTAGTAAAAATAATTGTGTCCTTTAAAATCTTTGAATTGTCAAATCCCGTAGTAATAACACAAGTATATGTATCGCTCAAGTAATAAATGGCTCTAGTGGAGTTATAAATATCGATCCCACAGGAAATTTGAAAATGCTTATGAATAAATTCTTATGGCTATAACATAAAACACAATTCAAACTTCAAAACGTAAGTTTGAAATTCAAATCTAAAGTAGTTGAGTGTATGTTAAATAAATTGCAATTAAAAAAACTAAGTTAATTAAACTAATTACTAAACTTCAAAAGAGAAATTTTATAAACTAAACAAAGTTTCTGTGATGAAGAGTTTAAATTTATGAAAGCGTCATTCCTCTTTACAATGAGTATATGAATTGTGAAGAAATTAAAATCATCTAAAATTATATAATTGTATTGTGTCAAATAAAAACAATTTTATTCTTTACTCTCTTTTATGTGCATAAAGAACATTGACTAATCTAGAGTTTGGTCTCTAATTCTATGGTTAGGTTGGGAGGATACCGATTCTCACTCTAGAGCTCCCACTACTCCGTTGCCTGAGGGCTAACAATCTCGTATTAGTTTCCAGTCAACTGGACCAAATTGGAGATTTTAATCTATCACCTTAAAATCTCCAAATTTGCATCCAACAAAGTATATTTCTCTTTTTATTTGCACTCATCCTAATGGATAACATCTTCACCCATGAAATTGAACGTGACTCTCACCATATTGTAGAAATCACAGTCTTTTCGGATCATATGTTTCTCAATATATTTTAACTTTTCAATTGGTTAGATCGAAAAGTAAATGAAGATCGGAGTTCAAATCATCACAAATTTTTGACTTTTATAACCGTATAAAATAAAATCAATTCTTCACAAAACCATATCTCAGAGTGGGGAGAAGGATAAAGAAGATTACTCAGAATTCATAAGAAGGATACGACAAAACACAGATTTCATATGTAAAAACAAGTTTACAAAACAAAGAAATAAAAGACATAATTTATCTCACAATCCTTCCCAAGCAAATCCCTAGAAGTTATCTTTAAGCATTTTTTATCTTTACAAGCACTCTCAATTCTCTCTTTGAAGTGTAATGAAGAAGAAATCTATCATTTTCTCTCTCCTCTTACAACCCTTGAAAAAAATATCTAAGTCCTTGACTTTCTCTCTCTAACGCTCTCTCATTCTTACGACACCACCGAACTTCTCCTCTCACGACACCACCGAAAACTTCTCTCACAGCACCACTGAAAACTTCTCTCACGCCCTAGACTTTCTTCTCTTTTATTAGAGGTTGCCTCCCTCCAAAAAGAATTCAAAGTTTCCTCCAAATTTCTATCCAAAAGTCAAATCTTTTAAATTTCAAAAGACATGTCTATTGATTCAAGAGACATATCCCGTCATCAAAGAGTCTTCCAAAGTGTTTAGATGCATTGAATCAATTTATGGGGTGTTTGAAACAAGTCGACCCTTACATGTTCAAAATTTGCCCAAAATTCATCCTGAACCGCCTTAATTCATAAAAAGTCGTCTTTGGCGCTTCAGGCGCTGATTTAAGTGCTTTAGGCGCCAAGTTGCTTAAGTTCGTGTTGTTTTGGGTTCTGGCGCTTCAGGTTTCGACTCTGTAAAATGACGCTTTAGGCGCCAATCTGGCGCTTCAAGCGCCAGATTCACATAATTCATTATTTTGGCTCCAAATTTCGTCCTTTTTGCTAGTTTTGCTCCAAATATCTAAAATTGATATACCTGCAACAAAAACATGAAAATACATTTCTTTAAAGTACAATATCACTAAAAATAAGCATAAATTGTATACTTAAAATAACACATTATTTTGGTGTATCGCTGGTGTAACTCAGTCGTCTAAATTAGCTTGAAAAATTGGCTAAAAAACTTAAGCAGGCTTATTTGATGCGGTGCCCTGCTTCAAAAGGAAATCAACTCAACTGATAAGGGAAATAACCCAAATATGCAAAGAAGGAAAACTCTAGGATTGACATCCCTTCTAGAAAATAAAAAGAAAAAGGGCTGGCTAGGTCGAGAGACTGTCGTGGTGTTCACATCGAACTTGAGGGCTAGCCAAAGTAATCAGCTTATGAAGGAAGTCTAAGGGACTCATATTCGTCCTGGAAATTGAATGAGATATAAAGCCTCAAATGCCTGCTACAATAAGGAGAAATATCGAGGGACTTACGCTTAAGTTTAAAATGTAACTTTAGAAAAATTTTCAATAACTTATGTTAAAACCAAAATGTAAGAATATCTAATAGTCAAGTCTAAGAGTTCTAATTTTTTATTTATTTAAAAAAAATTGTAATTTATCATACTGAGGATAATTGAAAGAATTAAAAGAACAAGAATTACATGAGAACTCTATTAGCAAGGATGCTAATACTTAAAATTTAGTTAAAAAATGTAATTAAGTTCCTTTCCTTAAGATGATTCAAGTGAAGCTAATTTTTTATTAGACATCTCCTCAAGATTCTCCCCACATATATTTTCTTTTCTGCTTTCCTTTTCTTTTGATTTTTCTTTTTCTTTGTTTTTAGGATATTTTTCAATCATTTCTTTTTGTTTCATTTCATGTGAGGATTACTATTTCTAGATAGTCTTTAATAATTTAAAACTTCACCATCCCCTTCTTAAAGTTAATAACTTCTCACATTTTTTTACTTGATAATTGTTTATTTACCATTAATAAGATTTTCATAGTCTCAATTCTTTCTTTTTAAGTGTAAATCTAAGATCTTTAATATTTCCAAAAATATAATTTTCTTTATTTTAAATAGTAAAAGTATAATCTTATACTCTTTTACTAAAATATCTTAACTCTAGAGCTAAACTTTATTATTAAAAACTTTTGCTTAGGTCTTCTATAACATTTATAAAATAAAAAATATTGTTATCTAAAGCTAACTCAAAATACCACATGTTATATTAAAATAATTTTAAAAAATACAGCTCTTTGAGGGCAAATAAGGTTCAGTTCCAAAAAAAAATTTCTCCCTTCCCTCAAACTTAAAATTTTGAATATTTTGTAATCATATTCCACAAACTTTAGAAGGAAGATAAAGTAAAAGCTAAATCTATCAGTTTTTGCATCATCCTATCAAATTCATATACATGTATAATCAGGATTAAATGACTTCAGAAGAAAGTAAATCTAGTCTAAATCATGCTTGCAATAATATTAAACTAAAAGAAAGTCTACCAACTCTAAAATTTATTTTTTTTCATACCCTCAAACTTAATTTTTAACATGTATAACATTCAGTACAAAAAATATAAGCAGGAAGAAAATAGTTCATAAATTTTATTTACCACAAATGTCTATCAAAAATTTCTATAAGAATTCATCAGGACAAAACAATATGCAATAGAAAATAAATCTAAACTAAACATGCTATAATAAAATTGAACTAAAGAAAGGTCTAACAAGTAAGAAATGTATCGGCATAAGAATTTAAATTTAAGTGATCTCCAATTCTTCTATATTGTTGTAACACAAGCACAAACACACATGATAAATGAGGTTAATTCTTCCTTTAACTCATCGCATCTCACTACATTACTTCCAATTATCACTGATATATTGGGTACTAGTAAATGTTTTTATAAGTATAAACCCATAGATATGCTTATCCCTGATGTATTGGCTCACGGGCACCAACCTCAGACATCATCATATTCTTTTAAATATGCACCTCTAACAGTAATAAGGATAGTATAAGATTATCCACATTTTACTTATCAAATAGGTTTGCGACTCCTACCAAATGAAAACATGGTCAAAGAAAAGAAGTAAAAAAATTAAGATGGAATCATAATATGTTAAGGAATCACCTCCATCAAGACACTCAGATATCAAATCAAACCACAAACAATCGAAACATCCACCAATCATCAATCATGTTGATCAATCCATACTAAGACAAACATATCAAACCTTGAACAATTACATCTCACAAACACACTGACAAAAGATAACCATGGGTTGCCTCCCACGAAACGCTAGATTTAACATTGCCAGCCCAACAAAGGGTTTCTCCTAGATCAAAATTTCATTCAAGTAATCCTTAATCAATCGCCCAATCTTTTTCAGATCCAGAGATTTCTACAAAATCCTCAAATTTTAATTTTTCTTTTAGCTCTTCCTTTTCAACTTGATTCATATCATTATTCCTCATATTTCTTTCTATATCCAATACTCTTTTAATAATTTTCTCAATTTCCATATTAATATCATCCTTAAAATTCATAAAAAATGGATCTCTATATGATAATTCAAGATCTCATAAATTTTAAATCAGATTTTCTTTATATGATTCAAATTTTGGATCAAATTCTACTAAGTTACTTTTCAGTCCAAGGTTGTCTTTCAATTCTTCACCTAATGATACTACTATAGGGTATATTACTGGCTTAATTATCTCATTCATAAAGCTAGATATTGCATGATCCTTAAACGTCTTTTTTTCGTCAAGAACCTCCTTCTAAAACTTCACATAACTGGACATTTATTTTAATGCCTCGACAAACAAAATATTTATAGTTAATTTCCTGAATTCTTCTATAAATCTCGAGAATTGTTGGTCTAATTTTTGTATCAATATTCTCTGAGGAAATGATGGAGGTCGTCTTTCCATATTTATCTTAGTTGTGGTCTTTCCATATTTATCTTAGTTGATGAAATGGGTTTTTTCTAATTCCTCAGAAATTTCTTCCATTGGTCTTTCAATCTCATTTTCCTCTTTTCTCAACTCATCATTTATTTGAACCATATCCTCTATTTCTTTTCCACTTCTTAGTTGGATAACTTTATCTTACCTATCATTTTTCTCCTTAGGGTTTGTCTCAGGGTCACTAAGTAAAATCTTTGGGGGGTAACTGTTAATTGAATTAATAACCTGCCCCAGTTGGTTTGCTATATTCCTTATTATGACCTCTTGACTTTACAACTGACTCACCATTTGAATCACAACCTCATCTAATAGTAATTCCTTCTCCTCATCCCGTGGGTTGAAGTTAAATCTGTGAGGAAAATAATGTTCATCATTAAAATTGTCATGATTATTCCAATTACATGTCCGATTAAATTAATACCTTCCCAAAATTGGTCTTCTCCTCCAAAATTATTACTCTAGTTAAAATTCAAATGATTTTCCCAACATGGTTATAAATATCGAAATAAGGATTATGTATCTCATGGCTAGTTTCAATCAATTGCCCAAATGAATTTTCCTCAATAATTGGGGTTTCTTGATTAGCATTATAATCCAAATCTGAATATTCATTATTTTGTTGATCCACCATTTTTAGCATAAATTCATGGAGTCTTTTCCGATTCATAATCTTCCTAGTAGTTATCTCTCGATCTGAGTCGTACGGTTCAAGGTATGAGTACCTAAACGACGCATACAAATCTAAAGACTTAATTAAAAGAACAATTCTCTAAAATATTTTGGTATTTTTGATTTTTTTCTTTAAAATAAACACACAATAATTAAACACACTATATAATAATAAATTTAATTTCCAAATCTAAGTCTTACAGGTTCAACTAGAATTCTCTTAAAGTTCTTACTGTAGCTTCCCGGGAACGACGCCAAAAACATGACCCGACTCGCAATTACGCAATAATTTAGCTTCCAGAAGATGATAAAAAACTTGACCTATTTTATATTTACCAGCTAGTGTGCAAAATCGAAATGTTATAAAATTTTGAAAATAATTTACATACTATGGGTACTACGTGAGTATACGTATCATTTCAAGTAACATAGGGTTATCTTTTAAGAGTCCAGTGTCGATCCCATAGAGAAGCAAGGTAAGAAATCCCTTAGACTAATTCTAGTCTACTACTATCAGGCCTTAGTTTGGAATATCGATTAAAGTGGTTTTTCTAATAACTATTTCTAAATGAAAATCTTAAATATGAAGATAACTTTTCTGGATAAATTGATTTGGAGAATTTTGAGATGTTAAAGACTGACCTTCTCGTGTAATGACCTAGATAATGTGTATGAGTGAAATGTTTAGAATATAATGTTGTCAGTGACAAATAGAAGCATTCTTATTCGTTGCCCACTCCCAGTGTTAGCAAAGAATATTGACTAATATAGAGTTTTTCGTCAACTTGTGTAGTACTGCTGAGTAGATTCTGGCCTCTCGCTTCCAGATTACCCACTGTGCCCTCTCTATAAGACCTACTAGGGACCCTTTCGATCAAAACTCCAGATCGAATTGATAAAAAAATCTAGTTTGTCACCCTAGAAACATCAATTCTAAGTCCATCAAAACTTTTCTCCCTATCTATTTGCACTCCCCTCAGGTGATCACAACGACTCTGCCTAAGATGAAATGTGGTACTCACCAGTTGGGTGAAATCATAGCCCTCATGGGTCATTATGTTTCGTAATGGATTTTAACCTCACAAGTGATTAATTTGCAAAGTCAATTAAGTGCTGGTGAAAATACCATCACATTAATTAAATAAGAGAATATCTAAGCACATCTAAATTCTTAAACATGCATCTATTTCATTGCAAAAGAAAAATAAAATAAATATAATGATAAAATCAGTAAAATGATTGATAAAATTAAGTAATAAATTATGTGCCAATAAATAACATGTCTTTTGACCCTCTTTCGAGTGTATAAATATGTTTAGTATTCTATTAGTTTTATGTGACTATCTATTACCTAGAAGCATCTAATAGAAACAGATCATTAAATTATATTTCCTTAAAAGTTGCATTGCCGACTAAACTATTTTACTAGCCAATCGGTCAATGTGAGTGCACTCATGTTGCAAGATCACTGCTCTTCAGAGTATTAGTTTCACTTACAATAGATTTTAACATAACTTATTGCCACTTAAGTTATATCAATGAAACAAAAGAGATATTACTCATCACATGAAGATAAAAATAATTCTATCCAAAACAAAATTTCCTACACATGTCACTACTTCATATTAAAAGAAAATAGTAAAGAAAACTACTTACGAAGCTTGGATAAAACACAACAGAAAACTTCATTTAAATCAAAGAAAATACACTAGAATGTGTTTACAACAATTATAAGAAAATAAAGAACACAATACTTAGTTTTTTCCCTCTGAAAGAAAGATGAAAAATCTCTCCAACAAAGTTTTCTGCCGATCTATGCGCCGCTCATACTTCCTTGCTCATATCTCTCAAAATACCTCACCAATCTCTCCAGAAAATGTGAAAATTTACATCTCCATACTCACGCCAAAATCCTCTCTATAATCTCCGTAATTCTCTCCTAATTACTTCTCTAATTTTTTCTCATGAGAGGCGCCAAGCACCTCTATTTAAAGAGACACAAATTTCTTCTTTCTCCAAGAAACACATCTCTTCATCCAAAAGACATGCCCTTTCTCTCTAAGAGACACATCATCCAAAAGCCTTCATAAGTGTCTATATTCATCTAACCACTCCATGGCGCGTGCAAGTTGCCTAGAAGCTTCCAAAACATCCCAGAATGGCCCGGAATCGCCCAAAACACGTCCAAAAACCGTCTCAGGCGCTATATTGCCCAGAATTGGCGCTATAGCGTTCGTTTCTAGTTGTGACTAGCGCTATGGTGCCAGTTTGGGTGCTATCGAGCCACCTTGCAGGAAACACACCTGTTTTGGTCCGTTTTGGCTTTGTTTCGCTCCTCGTATTATACCTACAAGATAGACATAAAAATAATATTTCTTTAAAGTGTAATTTCATTTAAAAATAAGTGATAAATATAGATGAAATTAAGCATAGAAAGTCATATCAAAATGCGTCAAATCAAAATTTTCTTACTTGCTCAATTTGACTCCAAATTGCACCATTTTCGCTTCATTTTTTCTAAAACTCCAATTATGTACTTGAAACCAAAAACATGCAAAATATATTCCTTTAAAGTGAAAAATCATAAAAAATGTTCATAAAATGAACATGAAATGTACACTAAAAATAATTAATTTTCAGATGGATCAGTCTCAACAGAGCTCTAGAGGATGAATCGTCTACATGTTGTCGAGTAGAATAACTCCAACATGAAATTTATCTATTTAGACCTTAGGCTTAAGGTATGAACACGGTGTGGGTTTAACTTTGTTAGTGATTCTCATCATAGTTATATATATACCAAATAGATACAACCCTGTGCTGCAGAAACATATGTCAATGTAGAGGATGTGAGAGGCGATGTTGGTTTGATAATAATCAACTCAAAGCATGTCTATGATGGCATAAACCCAATTTTAGTGATGTGACACTTAGCGAGGATGTCCCGTGCATGTCGCATAAAAAAGGGATGCCATCAAAGGACTTCCAACAAGTGCATTGTGCTACTAAAGACATTGCACTTATTGGTAGGAGACCATTTTTTATCGAACCAGTGATTAGCTGAATCATCGGTGTAATTTAGTCGTCTAAACTGGCTTGAAGAATTGGCTAAAAACTGAAGAAGGCTTGTTTGATGCAGTGCCCTGCTTCCAAAGAATATCAACTCAACTGATAGGTGACATACAAAGCGGGAAAACTCTGGGATTCATATCCCTTCTAGAAAATACAAAGAAAAAGGGTTGGCTAGGTCGAGAGACTGTCGTAGTATTCACGTTGAACTTAAGCGCTAGCCAAAGTAATCAGCTTAGGAAGAAAGGCTAAGAGACTCATGTTTGGCCTAGAAATTGAATGAGATATAAAGCCTCAAATGCCTGCTACAATAAAGAGAAATGCTAAGGGACATACATTCAATCTTAAGAGGTAAGCAAAGTAGGAAGGTTGGATTATCTTGTGTAATCAATGTCATCCATTATGCTTTCTCGTGAGGAACTAAACAAGCTTTATCTATGGTTCCCACCGAGAAGACCACCCACAGTTCAGTTAGGTGGTCTTTAGAGCCTGGTATATCCTAACTTGAATCACAGTTGACCAATAACTAAACAATATGGTCAACTAAGATGGTTGAATCACTCGTGTGATCAAGCCATCTATTACACAAGTCGAGAAAGAATGTCAGGAGACTTACATTCAATTTGAATGCTGCGAGAGGTGATCATATCAGGAAAGAAAGAACTGAGATTTATATCTGATTCCTGAGATCTGATCAAGGTATGGAACCTCAAATATCTTCTACAATGATGAGAAATGTCGGGGAACTTATATTCAACCTCAAGGGGTGCTCCAGGTAAGACGGTTTGATCATCTCGTGCAATCCAATTCTTCTTCATGCTTCCTCATAAGAACTCGGCCAACAGATAATTGTGGTCCCCGTCAAGAAAAGCACCCAAAGTTTGATTAGGTGGCCTTTAGTTCCTGATATATCCTGACATGAACCGCAGTTGACAAGTGACCAAAAAGTATGATCTAATGAGAAGATTAAATCATCCCATGTGACCATGCCTTCTATTGTTCTCTCATGAACGAACGAACCGAGAGGTCTTATGGTTCAAGAGATGGCGAAGTTATGTGGTTATGAAGCTGAAATCTTCCCGAGACAAGATGCTCCTATGAAAGAAGCATCTAAAGTGTCATATGGATCCGGAGGCATCAAAGTCAAATGGCTATGAAGCTGAAGTTAAAACTATACGAGATGCTTTCATGAAAGAATTGACTGAAGAAGTCATGTGGTTTGAGGAGCATTGTATGCTAGATGAACGTAGCGATCTAGCAATCTAAGATGCATTGGTAAGAAGCTAGCAATGCGATTCGCACCGTATGCAGCATCACAACAATGTTGGATATTAAGATATCCCAATGAGATATGGACGGGTTAGACAACCGATGTGATCTAACCAATGCGACATGTCCTTCAACAAGGTGACATGAGTCAGCCAAATCAGTCAAGAATACCAATGGGGTAGCATGTCCCAAGTGTTCTTACCACAAATATTGCTTTTACATGTTCTGAAAAAATGAATATCGTTAGGATGTTTTACGGGTGTGAAGATGTCCCACTATGGCATGGATTAACCAAGAAAGCATGAAGGCTCAAGCAAATATGAAATGTTCCAACATGGTGAATAGAGTCAGCCAAGTTGATAAAAATTTCAAAGAGGTATCAAAAGTGTTGGATGGATGAGAGAGTCCATACTCGGGGTGCTTTTGCAAGCTTTAGCACGACCTTGCTAAGGATTCCTTAAGAACGAGAAAACTAGTTGTAATCAGGCAACTGATTGGTTCAAGCGAGGCCTCCCCAATGGTTTCTTCAGCTGTAAGGAAAAGATCTAATAGTCTGAAGTCACTTTTCTAGTTTGGAATAGGCCTAAACTATCCTTTATGCCATATTTTGGTGAAGAACCAAGCAAAAACAAAACACAAGGGTCCATCGGCCAAATTGGCAAAATAGGTTAACCCACGCTGGGCTCGGGTGTGGTCAGGCCACTGTAGCAAACGTCAAAAATTTAGGGTCGGCGTGACTGATACAACTAAAATATATAGTATTTTTATAAACATTTTTATACTTATTTTTGAGATATTGTGCTTTAATGAAAAATATTTGTGTGTTTTTCTTTCATGTACAATCAAAAGGATGAAAAATATTAAAAGGAGTGAAAAAAGGTCAAATTTGGAGCAAAAATGAAAAAAATGTGCAAAAATTAACTAGGGTGCCTAAGCGCCCAACTCTGACGCTGATCCTGATTTTTTATATGTAAGGATTTATGAAGTTGACACCGCTACAGTGCCAAAAACTTGATCCTTGTATGAAAAGTAAGTTGTGTAAACTATATATAATTATAGACAATTAATAATGAGATTCTATGCAAGTATACGTATCGTTATCAAGTAATAATAAATTTTGTATTTAAGCCCCAAATATCAATCCCACAGGGAAGGTGTAAATTAACAATGATAAAATTTTTGAGAAAATTTACAGAAAATTAAATGAAATCACTGTCACTAATTTTGAATATTGATATGTTAATCAAACTAAATTACTCAATTATTAACAAAACTGAAATGCAAATTTTTAATAATAACTACTAATTTATTAACTATGTTTATATAATGAAGATTTTATATGTGAAAAAGCATCCTTCCCACTACAATGAAATTTTGGTGAAATGAAATGAGATAAAGGTTTATAATATGTATTGTGCCAAATAGGAGCAATTTTAATTCTCTACCCTGATACAGTGCATAGAAAATCATTGGTTAATCTTAAGTTTAGTCCTTAAATCTGTGGCTAGCCTAGGAGGATATCGACTCCCACTCCAGAGCTCCCACTTCCCTTCATCTGAAAGCTAACTTTTGCTTTAGTTTTTAAACATTAAGATCAAATTGGAAATTTTAGTCTGTCACCCCCTAAAGATTCTCAAATTCTACACCCAAAAAAGAATATTTTCCTATTTATTTGCATTTAATTTTATGAACGAATTTCTTCTTCATGAAATCAAATGTGATCCTCACTTTGTTGTAAAACACATACTTCATTTCCCAGATCATATTTTTCACAACATATTTTAACAAATTAATTGGTGAGATTAAAAAGTAAATTAAGTTCGGAGTTGAAAAATCATCACAATTTATTTTATATTTTAATTATGACAATTCATATTATCTCTTCATTTCTCCAGATCTCAGAGTACGGGGAAAGATAGAGGAAGTTACTCAAACTTCATGAGAAAGATACGACAAAACACAAATTTCATATATAAAAGAAAGTTCATACAACACTAAATAAACAAACAAACTTATCTGAAACTCTTTCTCAAAGTAAATCCTTTGTAGTCTTTCCTTTGAAATGTAGGAAGAAGAACTCTTTCACTTTTCTCCTTCTCCAACACTCTTACAGAAAGTTTCACACTAAATTTCACCACAAAAACTCTAAACTATGAAAGCAAATACTAATTGACTCCAATATGCGGTGGAATGAAGATGGATTATGGAAATGTAGCGTGGTGGAATGTTGTAGAGCGAAAATTGAACGTAGAGTAGCCCCTTTTCTGATGAAATTCGGCCCCAAATAAAGTCCAAGGTCAGTTCTCCAAGAGGTGCCTCCAAAAACTCTTCAAAAATCATCCAAATACATCTAACCTTCTAGAAACGGGGTCTTAACCGCCTTTGGCGGCATCGGTGCTAGTCTGACGACGTCGGCGCTGAGTAAAAATTCTCTAGCTTTTGGTTGTTCTACGTCGTCAGCGCTGATCTTTGCGCTGCTAGCGCTGAGTATTTCTTAAAAAACGTCATTTTAACTCCAAATTTCATTCTTTTTGCTTCCTTTTTGCTTTAAGCCTTAAAAATCAACAGTTTGCAAGAAAACATCAAAATACTTTCCATTAAAGTGTAATATCACCAAAAATAGATATAAAATATCGGTCTAAAAATGCTTATATTTTCAATGTATCAAAATCCCCCAAACTTACATGTTACTTGTCCTCAAGTAACTTTTCTACTACATAAAAATATGACTTATGGTAAAGAATTTAACTTTTAGACTTCCATATTTTAGTTCTCTAAATATAATAATTTAACTTAAGAAAAATTCAAAACAACTCTAGTTAATACTAAATGTGTGAGGATATTTAGTAATTAAGTCTAAGGTTCCTGATACTCTATTCTTTTCAAGAAAAATTACAATTTCTGATATGAAAGTCACTTAGGAAATTCATATGAAAAAGAACTTCATAAAACTTTATTAATAATTAAGTTAATATTCAAATCAAAAGTTTAGAAAAATGTGTCCAAGTCTTTTTCCTTAAGGTGATTTAAGTGAAACCAATTTTTAATTAGGCATCTCGTCAAGCTTCTCCCCACATCTTTTCTTTTTCTTTTCTTTTTTTTCTTTTCAATATGTGAGGATTACGATATTTGGATAGCTTTAATAATTTTGAACTTCACTATCTTCTTCTTAAAGCTAAAAACTTTTTACATTTCTTCACTTAACAAATTTATATTAACATAAAGATTTTATAAAGTTTAATTCTTTTCTTTTTACATGAATCTTTTAAGATTTTTAATACTTAAAAAATACAACTTTCTTTACTTAAAATAGAAAAACATAGTCTTATTCTCTTTTACCAAATATCTTATCCCCTAGAATTAACCTTTATTATTGAAATTTTTTACTTAAATTTACTATATATTTAGAAATAATATAATATAGTTATCTCAAGTTAACCCCTAATACCAAAGGTCATGTTAAATTTAAAATTTTGAAAATATAGTTAAGTGAGGAAAAATAAAATTAAGTTCTTTCTATTTTTCTAAAATTGATTTTTCTTCTCTCCGTCAAACTTAAATTTTTAAAAGATTTTTACATGAAGAACTTTAAAAATGAAGGGTGAAAGAAAGCATTAAATACATAAAAAAAAATCATACATATTGGAGACTTTGATTTTTTAACATAAATTTTGAAATACTGCAGGTGCTAATATGAAAACTACAAGGCTAAAAACATTAAATTGCACATAATACATATAAAATTTGCTGAGAAAGAGCTACTCACAATACATAACAAAGTGATGAAAATAACAACAGAACTAAACTAAACTCTAAAAATGAAAACAATTTTTCACATTACATAACAAACAAAGTCTTCAACAACATCACAACACAAACAATACAATCACACGGTACAAACACAAACAAACAAACAAAAAGATCACTAGTCATTATCTTCTTCATCATCGACATCCAACTTCTGCTGCTGATATGGAGTATAAGTAGGGTGAATAGGGAATTGAACTGTATGGTCACTCCTCAGGTATCTCACTAAAGCATCATTATAAGCAACATCATACTCAAATTTCTGGTGAATTAGATCATCAGTGTGAGTATTTCTGGCCTCCATATTATTCATCTTATGATCCATCCTTAAAATATCTCCCTGTTGAATCATCATCTGGTCCAACAACTCTCTGTTGCTAGGGACAATTGAAGTAGGCTCACTAAAAGTAGAGGTTCTAGAAGTAGAAGGAATATCCATGGTCTGTCTTCCAGATCTCCAATCAACATGGGACTCATAAGTCTTGATGTTGGCAGGTCCAATCGGTCTCTGAGGCTCAATCCTTTCCTCATCAGGTTTGAAATTAACTCCTGCATGCTCACAAAGTGTGTAAATGAGAGCAGGGTGCGCCAATCCACCAATAGTATCTTCTGGTGCAATAGATCGAATGTTCATATAAATGATAGATACTACATTTATATCTATCACTTGCTGAATACAATAGTTAAGGATGGCTCTATCCTTGGTTACTTCACTATGATGGTTCGTTGGAATCATCCTTCCAAAAATAAAATAATGTCAAGCCTTAGATACTACATTTAACATAGAAAGAGGAAAGTTAACTTTAACTCCATTTGTTATTTTCCAAGACCCTTTCCCACTAGTTAGAAAAGAAATAACTTCAACTAAGGCTTGATCTGTAGCAGAAAACTAATGATACTGGCATCTATAAACATCTTCTAATTGATAAAACTCATTAATTTTTCTTAGAGTAAACTCCACCCTTTTTCCTCGAACAAAAACAAAATCATCAGAAGCCTCGAGAAGGTTGGCATGAAATTCCATCACAATCCCAACTATCGCATTGGCAGTAAAATAACAGAAGTTTTTCCACTGCCAAGCGATAATCAATCGTTCAACTTCTCCTTTCGGATTTTTAAAACCTCAATCGTGAATCACATTTCTATTTTCTTGAAGACTATGAAATTGAGCATTGGCTCTAAAGCTAATAAATCTTTGCTCGTCATACTCTATTTTCCTCTTGCTCGATCTAAGTGGCATAGAAAATCTAGAAAAATTTGATAAAAAAATATGAATAAATCCCAAAATTCCTAAAATAAAAAATGTAAATCACTTTAAACTCAAATCCACTAAATAAGAGTTTTTCACCAAAGCATTTTCTCAAAATCTCCCAAAAAATTTCAAAATTTTGGATCTAGTCAATGTGAGAAAAATCTTTGGTGAAAATAAAAAATTTTTACTTTAAAGTGTAGCTCTTACCTAGAGAAGATAAAATTCGAAGTTCCTTTACCTCTAAATCGACTAAAATATGCCCAAAATCAAGCCCTTGGTGCAAAACCGAAGGTTGAAGGTGACTTAAGGGGTAAAAATGGAGGTTTACAGTGAAAATTGTGAATTAAATGGTTAATTCCCCGCTCTCGGGTTGAAGGCGCCGTCGACACCAATTTCAACGTCGTCGGCGCTGAAGGACCAAAATTCAGTATTTTAATTTTTCATATTTTCAATTTCCTTTCAATTTTCTCCAAAGTTTTTTTAAAGTATTTCTAAACACAAATTTTATCTAAATTCATAAATACATATTTCACAAACAATCATTTCCACAAACAATAACAAACTAACTTTTATATATGATAATACACTTTTTACAAACACATTTCACAAATCACAAATTCACACCTATGAAGTAAACTAATTATAAATTAGCGTTGAAATCAAGCCACAACACTAAACGCTGACACAAAACTATACACATAAACAAAGTTCAAAATAAACCTAATCAAACATAATCAAATCCACGCAATTACAGTAAACGCGTAAAGATTTTTAAAGAAGTAGAGAATTCACAATCTTCAATCATCCAGCCTCATCTTCAGTGTTATCACCTCCTCTAATATCTCTCATAGATTGGTAATGAACATATATGTTGTAGAAGGATCGGTACAGGAATTGATATGTCAAATTTTCTTCGATCCATCCCTTTTCTTTAAACATTCAAACTAATCCTGCTTCAAAAGTTCCATTGTGATCAAAATTCTCTTTCATTCTGTAATCTAGGTGATAAAAAAGGTACTTTAGATCTCCCATTGCATTCATAACTCTGAAGTTCTCTTTCAATTTTCTTCAATTTCTTCTCTAAAGCAAGCGAACTTCCAACTGTTGGTGGCATTAATGGAGATGAAGCATGTGAGAAGGATCTATAATAGCATTTAGTGCTTCATTTCCATTACCAACATACTGATCATCAATAGGGATCATGGGCTCCCATTGTAGTAAAACTTTTTCCCAACTTTCATATGGCACTTGGAATTGACTGCAAATTAGAAAAATTGTATAAGGATGCCCAAGTCCATAAATTGGCTCATTCATAATGATTCTCATCACAGATTTAAATATAATTGAACCTATATTAATAGGTTTTTTCATTTGAATATAGTAGTTTAAAATATCACTCTTCTTGGTGACTCTACTGATCTTCATAATAGAGAGTAATTTTGCACAAATAAATAAATGTCATTGCTTCAAAATTGGATTAAGTGATGAAGTAGGAAAACTAATATATTCTTCATCTCATACTTCCCACATATCACTTTCATCCGTCAGAAAATTATAAATATGTTGCATCAAATCTCGCGTAGGAATGAAATTTGCATAATGACCGATTTGAACATTTTCTATCATATACAATTCATTAATCCTCACAGGAGTAAATGGTACAGCCTTACCTTGTACAAAGACAACTCCTTGGGTAATTCCATGTAAATTGGCATAGAATTCCTTCACTACAGGTAAAACAACCGCAGTGGTAGTGTAACACAGAACTTCTCATCGCCTTTGCAGAATGATCTTGTCAACTGGAGCACTTGGATTGATCAACCCATGATTAACAAATCTTCTTTCCTTGATCAATCTCTTCTTCGTAATAACTTTATCGTATAATCTCTGCGCTTCAAAACTAATAAACTTTCTTCTATTGAAAACTCCATACCTTGAAGTATTTTTGGAATTGGAAGCAATGAAATCCAAAAATAGAAAGTTTCTAGGCATCCTAGGAAGTTTTTAGGACTTTAAAAACACCTCCCAGCCGTTATTATGGATCAAAATCCCGCCAAAGTCTGCCAAAAGTCGTAGAAACCGTCCAACCGCTCTCGGCGTTGCCGGCGGCGCCGTCGACGCCCATTTTCATTTTTTCGTTCAATTAAATTCCAACTTTTCTTCCAATGCTAATATTTGACTTAATTTATAATAAATACAATTGTGTAAGATTATTATCTACTAATATATAAGACACTTAACAAACTAAAAAGTAATACATAGACAAATAAGTATAGGTTGCCTCTCAAAAAACGCTTGGTTTAACATCGTCAGCCCAACATACTGTTTGTTTAGTTTGGTTTACTTAACATTAAAACTTCTTTAAATTGAGGTATGTGAGCGTTTCAAATGATGCCCATTAACTTTAAATATCTTTCCAGTATTAGAATCTTTAATCACAACAGCTCCATAATGATAGGCTTTAATTACCTTAAATGGCCCTAACCATCTGGATTTCAGTTTTCCTGGAAACAATCTCAATCTTGTATTATATAATAGAACTTCTTGTCCAGGTTCAATATTCTTCTTAATAATCTTCTGATCATGTCATATTTTCATTTTCTCTTTATAGGTTTTTGCATTATCATATGTTTCATTTCTAATCTCCTCAAGTTCATTGAGTTGCAATAATCTTTTCTCACCAAGCATCTTTTAGATTAAAATTAAATTTCTTAATAGCCCAAAATGCTTTGTGCTCTAATTCTACAGGTAAGTGGCATGTTTTTCCAAATATCAGTCTGTATGGGGACATTCCTATAAGAGTCTTATAAGTAGTTCTATAGGAGTCTTATAAGTCTTATAAGCTCAAAATGTGTGTCAACTCTAGTAGACCAATCCAATTTATAAGGATTTACAACCTTTTCTAAAATGTGTTTAATTTCACGATTTGATATCTTTGCTAGACCACTAGTCTGAGGATGATAATCAGTAGAGAATCTATGCATAATATCATATTTTTTAATTAATTTTTCGATTCTCTTATTCCTGAAATGAGATCCTCCATCAGTAATAATTAATCTCGGAATTCCATATCTTGTAAAAATATTTTTAATTAAAAATTTAAAAGCACTCTAAGAATCACATCTAGGTACAACAATAGCTTCAATCCATTTGGACATATAATCAACAGGAAGTAATATGTATAGGTTTCCAAATGAAGGCATAAATTGTCCCACAAAATCTAATCCCCACACATCAAAAATTTCAACTTCCAATTTGTAATTTAGAGGCATTTCATTTCTTCTAGAAATATTTCCTACATGTTTACATCTAGCACATGTTTTAATATATTCATTAACATCATTAAAAATAGTAGGCCAATAAAATCCTGCTTGTAAAGTTTTATATGTAGTTCTATTTATACCGAAATGTCCTCAAAATGCAGAATCATGGTATCTTTCAATTATCTGTTGAGTTTCTTCATGAGACAGACATCTTCTAATAATTAGATCTTTACATTGTTTATATAAATATGGGTCATCCCAAAAATAGTCTATTGAATCATATATAAACTTCTTTAATTATGGATTTTTTATATCATGTGGTAGAATATCACTTACAATATAATTTACTATATCAGCATATCACGGTACATCCATTTCATCAATACTATATAATTGTTCATCAGGGAAATTCTCTAAAATTTCATTCGCAAAATTAGCTAATATTTATATTTCTATACTAGACAAATGATCAGATATTTGATTATCATTTTCATGTCTATCAATCAAAGTAAAATCAAACTCTTACAATAGAAGTATCCATCTAATTAATCTTGGT
>NEWO01000572.1:263018-277977 GCA_003013225.1 Phalaenopsis aphrodite
ATGCCCAAGTACAATACCTCCTGCAACCATAAATTGACATTTTTCCCAATTTAATACTAAATTGACTTTTTCACATACTTCGAGAACTTTTTTCTAAATCATTCAGGCATAAGTCAAACGAAGTTCCAAATATAGAAAAATCATCCATAAACACTTTCATTCCATGTTCTATAAACTTGCTAAAAATTGACATCATAGATCTTTGAAAAGTTACAAATGCATTGCATAGTCCAAAATGCATTCTACAAAAAACAAATGTTCCATATGGGCTTGAAAACGTTGTTTTCTCTTGATCCTCTGAAGCAATTGGAATTTGTTGATAACTGGTATATCCATCTAAAAAGTAATAATACTTATTCCTAGCCAATCTATCCAACATTTGGTCTAGAAAGGGTAAATGAAAGTGATCTTTTCTTGTGGCCATATTTAATTCTCTATAATCAATGCAATTCCCCAACTAGTTACTTGTCTTATTGGTATTAATTCATTTTTCTCATTTTCTTCAACGGTCACTCCTCCTTTTTTCATTACACAGTGAATTGGGCTTACCGAAGCACTATCTGAAATATGATATATAATTCCAGCACCTAACAATTTTAAAATCTCTTTTTTAACGACTTCTTTCATTATTTGGTTTAATCTTCTCTGAGGATCAGCTTTAGGTTCATGTTGTTCATCTAATAAAATTCTGTTCATACAAATTGAAGAACTAAATTCTTTAATATCTGTTAAAGTCCATCCAAAAGCCTTTTTATACTTTTTTTAATATTTCTATCAACTTTTGTTCCTGAATCTCAGTTAACTCAGAAGATATAATAACCGACAATGTAGATGATTGCCTAACGAAACATACGTTAAATGGGTAGGTAATATCTTTAATTCAAGTTCAGGTGGTTTAATACTTGAAAGAGTAAGATTTTTACTATCATTTTCCATCAAGTCTAACGTTTCAAATTTGCCCGAATATAATCCAAATCTTCTTTAATTTCATCTTCATTCTCAAAAAATTTCTCCTTGCTTAAATTTATCTTTGAATTCTTTCTTAAACTGTTCATTATTTAGATATTCAGCTACTTTCATTCTGAAACATTCATTATCTTTTTCTATTACAGAATATTTCATAGCTTTGGCTATATTAAATTTCAATTCTTAATCATTAACTCTCATTATTAATTCTCTTTTTTGTACATCTATTACAGCTTTTCCTGTTCTAAGAAATGGTCTCCCTAAAATAATAGGAATTTTTTTTATCTTCCTTGATATCCAATACTATAAAGTCTACAGGAAAAATAAATTTATCCACTTTTACTAATACATCCTCTATAACTCCTTTTGGATAAGTTGTTAATCAGTCAGCTAACTGAAGAGTTAGAGTAGTAGGGGAAATTTCTCCCAAATCTAAACGTTTAAAAATTGATAAGGGCATAAGATTGATACTTGCTCCTAAATCACATAAAGTTTTTCCAAAAAACTTTTCACTAATTGCACAAGGTATAGTAAAATTACCAGGATCTTTTAGTTTTTCAGGAAGCTTTTTGAATAATAACACTACACTCTTCACTAAGTGCAATGCTCTCATGACCTGTAAACTTCCTTTTCTTATTTAGTACGTCCTTCATAAATTTCACATAACTTGACATTTATTTCAAAGCTTCAACAGGAATATTTATCGTTAACTTCTTAAGGATTTCCAAAAGTTTTGTAAATTGTTTATCTTTATTCTTCTGCTTCAGTCTTTGAGGAAACAGAGGTGATGGTTTTTTCAAAAGGAACCTATGTTTGTTCATTTTCTTGTTGATCATTTTCCATTTTTTCCTTCTCTTCATTAACTTTAGTTTCTCTTTGGATCTTTGTTTCTATTTCTTTTCCACTTCGTAATTGAATCGCTTTAATTTGCTCTTTATTTTGATCTTTTGGATTAACTTCCACAGTACTCGAAAGAATTCTAGAAGGTCTGTTATTGAGTGCAATAGCAATATGCCGTAATTGATTTTCAATTTTTCTAATAGCAGCCCCTTGATTCTGTATTTGATTTCCCATATTCAACATCACTTCTTCCAACGTCAACTTCTTTTCCGTAACTTGTGAGTTAGGATCGAAGTTAAGTCCTGGAGGATAATAAGGTCAAAAATTAGGATTTCCTTGATTTTTCAGATTTTCATATGGATTCACTGAATTATTATAATTATTTCAACTACAATTAGGGCGATTTTTCCATCCAGGGCTAAAATAGTTAGAATAGGGATTGTTATTTTAATTATTTATAGCGTTTAAGGTTTCATAAGATAATTGAGTTTCAATAATCTGTCATAGTGAATTTTCTTCTAATACTTATGGTATTTGAGAATAGTTCACTCCTATTTGATCAATCTTTTTAGAAATAGCTGCAAATTGAGATGTCAAAATAGACATTGTATCAGATTCATGAATACTGACTACTCTCTTAAGATTTACCCTTTCAGAGGGCCATTGAAAATTGTTAGTAGCCATTTCTTTAATTAAAGAATATGCTTCATCAAAAGGTTTTGACATTAATGATCCACCCGCAACAGCATCTATAATAGATCTTAATAATCCTACTAATCCATTATAAAAAGTTTAAATTATTAACCAATCTCGTAAAGCATGGTGTGGACATTTTCTAAGAAGATCCTTAAATCTTTCTCATGCTTCATATATTGATTCCCCTTCAAACTGACAAAAAGATGTAATATCATTTCTAAGCTTAGCGATTTTTTAGAGTAGAAAATATTTAGTAAAGAATTTTTGTGGTAGTTCTCCCCAAGTTCTAATAGATCCGGATGCTAATGATTTTAACAAAGCCTTGGTTTTATCCCTTAATGAAAAAGGAAAAATTTTAAGCCTAACAACATCATTAAACACTCCATCATATTTAAATATAACATAAATTTCAAAAAAACTAGCAAGATGTAAGTTAGGATCTTCAGTAGTTGATCCTCCAAACTGATTATTTTGTATCATTTGGATAATAGCAGGTTTAAGCTCAAATGAATTAGCAGCAACATCCGGATTTTGAATAGTTAAATGAAGTTCATCAACTGTCGGATTCACATAATCTTTTAAAAGACTTTGTCGATTCTCATTTATTGGATTTTCTATATTATTCGTCATTTCTTTCAAATTCTTAAGTTCTCTTTGTTGTTTTCAAATTTTTTTAATAGTACATTCTAATTTTGAATCGTAAGGTATTAAACATTCAGATCCAATATTTCGCATAAACAAATAAAGTAAGCTAAGTAAAATTCTTTAAAAATACAATCTTAATTAAACTTCTTTTTGGATTTTTTAATATATTTTTTAGTGTTTTTATATATTTGTATAGTATATATATTCTCTAAATTTCCTAATTTATCAAAACTATTTAATTTAATTAAATTTAACTGTTACCTTCCCCGGCAATGGTGCCAAAAACTTGATCCCGATTTTTTATATGTAAGGATTTATGAAGTTGACACCACTACAATGACAAAAACTTGATCCTTGTATGAAAAGTAAGTTGTGTAATATATATATAATTATAGACAATTAATAATGAGATTCTACGCAAGTATACGTATCGTTATCAAACGAAATCACTGTCACTAATTTTGAATGTTGATATGTTAACCAAACTAAATTACTTAACTATTAGCAAAACTGAAATGCAAATTTTTAATAATAACTACTAATCTACTAACTATGTTTATGTAATGAAGATTTCTTATGTAAAAAAACACACTTCCCACTACAATGATATTCTGGTGAAATGAGATGAGATAAATGTTTATAATATGTATTGTGAAAAAAAAGAACAAATTTAATTCTCTACCCTAATACAGTGCATAGAAAATCATTAGTTAATCTTAAGTTTTGTCCCTAAATTCGTGGCTAGGCTAGAAGGATATTGGCTCCCACTCCAGTGCTCCCACTTCCCTTCACCTGAAGACTAACTCTCGCTTTAATTTTTAAATACTAAGACCAAATTGGGGATTTTAGTCTGTCACCCTAAAGATTCTCCAATTCTACAACCAACAAAGAATATTTCCCTATTTATTTACAATTAATTTCATAAACGAAGTTATCCTTCATGAAATCAAATGTAATCCTCACTCTATTGTAAAACGCATACTCCATTTCCCGGATCATATGTTTCACAACATATTTTAACAATCAATTGGCCATATTGAAATGTAAATTAAGTTCAGAGTTAAAAAATCATCACAATTTATTTTATATTTTAATTATGGTACATTCATATTATCTCTTCATTTCTCCAGATCTCAGAGTATGAGGAAAGATAGAGGAAACTACTCAGACTTCATGAGAAATATACGATAAAACACAAATTTCATATATAAAAGAAAGTTTATACAACCCTAAATAAACAAACAAACTTATCTGGAACTCATTCTCAAAGCAAATCCTTTTTAGTCTTTCCTTAGAAATGCAGGAAAAAGAACTCTCTCACTTTTCTCCTTCTCCAACACTCGTATAAAAAATTTCACACTAAATCTTACCACAAAAACTCTAAACTATAAAAGCAAAATTACTAATTGACTCCAATATGTGGTGGAATGAAGATGGATTATAGAAATGTAGCGTGGTGGAATGTTGTAGAGCGAAAAATTAACATACTTATATAATGGGGACAACCTTCACTATAACCCAAAAAGGTCTTTCACATTTACATTTTAGGCACGATTGCAATTTGATAGTCTTTTTTTAATAATTAAATTTGAAGTCAAGCAATTAAAATATAAAAAATTAAATTTATAAATTTACCCACACCTTGGTTTGAGTGACATTTTTGAATTTCAAAGAGTGTAATTATTATTTTTATTTCATAGCTTTACTATTTTGAATTTCCTCTTAATTTTCCAATTGATTATGTGATTTTCTAATTTATATTTTAACTTTTATATTTATTTTTACAATTAATATCCAATTTCATACAAAACTATAATTTTCATTTAAAATGATAGTCTCTAACGTTGAGAAAATTAGAAGTTGACATGTTCAAATGGCCCAATGCATTAAAATTTCTTTTAATTTTGATTCATTTTTAATTATTAATGATTTTTGAAGTGTTTAGTGATTTTAATTAAGTTCAGAGTTAAACACGAGTTGAATTGCTTTGATTTTATCTTTATTTAATTCCCCTTGTTTTCCTGAGTTTGTAGGAATTTATTTCACATTTTCTCTTATTTTCCTTTAAACAGTTATCATGTTTTAAAGTGGGTTTCAATTTTTTAAGGAATTATTTAAATAAAAAAACCAAAATTTTCTGCTTAAACGCATGGTCCAGCATAGCGCTAACTCATCCCCATCCGGCTCGGAAGGCTTGCGTGGCACTTTATGGTTTGTTGGCCTTTACATGTGGGATGTTGAGGTGACTCTAATCTGCTGTGCCACTACAATCTTGTGTCTCCCATGTGATTTAATCATTGTTGTCCATTTCTAATACACAGAAAAGAACAACATTGGTTTATCATCCCCACGAGAATAAATACTCGAGACCGTTGGTTAAGAAAATGAGCTGGGGGCTCTAGTGCACGAAACTAAAACCTTAAGCATGCAAAAGAATCATGAAATCCTAGTGCTCACATCTATACTGATATAACAAGTTGAATCTAAAATTTCATTCACAATTGGCCAATACTAAGGGCCTTAAGGATTATTTGGATTTATACCTTTGCTCAAGAGGTTATGCCTCAATTGGGTTGGTTAGGAAAGTTCACCTTGAGTTTGCTAATGGATGGTTCAAATGGAGGTTTTGATGAGTTTAGGTGTTGGAAACAGTGGAAAAGGTTTGTTGAGGGTTTTAGCTAGGTTTTGGAAGCAAAAAGGGCAAAAGTTCTTTAAGGGAGGTGGGTGATTGCTTGGTTGGTGGCGCTTTAAGGTTTGATACTTTAGTGGTCATGGAAGGCTATTGGAGCTGTTGGGGAGCTTGAGAAGGCTTTTTCTAACCTTTGGGAAAGAACTTGAGGGCTAAGGCCAGCTTGATTTGAGTTTTGCTCATTTAATTTTTTCTTAATTTTTTTAGTAAGTTGGGTAATGATGGCCATTTTTGAGTTTTGGGTTGGACCCTCAAGTTTAAGATCAGCTAGGTTGAATTTGGAGGTCTTGGAGGCGCATTGGTGTGCTTGTGTTTGTAGAAGGAGAGATAGGTTGATCATGAACCTTTTTAGGTATGGTTATTGTCATGGGCTCTTTGGTTACTTGTAGGGGTTGGCTTGGAATTGACTACATCTTGAATTTGGTGGCTCACATGAGACATAGGGTGATTTATCATTTGGCTTCTTTGGTTTGATTAGGTTGTTATGACAATTGGAGGAGCTCTGACATATTTGAATTTTGGTGGACTTAGGATTTTAGGTATGACATTTTATGAATTGGTTTTGATTTTAGTGAGTTTAAATGGGTGTGCTGTGTTTATTTATTTTGAATTCTAAAGTTGATTTTAATCTTAGATTTTTATTGTTCAAATTAATTTTTTTTCTTCAAGTTAATCAATTATTGTGATTTTAGTAATTGTTGGATTTTATTTTTAATTTAATTTTGATTGTCTTGACTTTGGAAATTTTGTTTTTGTTTGATTTTTGTTTAATTGATATTTGGATATGGCGAATTTAATTATATTTCATTATAATTTGTGAATTTAATATTAGATTGACTTACTGATTTTAGTTATGTTTGATCTCATTTGATTTTAATTCCAATTAAAGATTGTAATTTATGAGTTTAATTTTATTGAAATTAATTTTGAATTAATTGCAATTTCACTTTGGTTTTAATTTAAAATTTTTAATGAATTTTAATTTTACTTTTGATTTTGGTTAATTTAATGACTTTGAAAAATTTGACTTTAGCTTTGATTTTAATTTTGGTCAGTTTGATTTTAGTTCATGATTGATGTGATGTGATTTTTAATTATGTGATTAAATTTTATTTTAATTTCAAGTATATAATTTTGTTGGTTTTATTTTGGGTTGATTTTACGTTGAATTTTGGATTCTTAATTTATGATTTTATTTTATGATTTTATTGATTTCAACTTTGTTTGATTTTAATTATTTAATTTTTCTTTAATTTTGATTTTAATTTTGTTAAATTTTATAGTCAATTTTGATTTTTATTGATTTAATAAGTAATTTGTGATTAAACTTAAATTTGATTTTAAATTCATAATTTTTGTTAATTTTGACATTGAGATTACATTTTTTATTGAACTTAATTTTTAATTGATGATTTTCATTTTATTTTCCTATTTAATTAAAGGATGTACCCTATCCTAGTTCAAGATAAGTCTCATACCCAATGGGCTCTTTATGGGCTAAAGAGTGAGCTATTCAAGGAGTCTGTGAAGGAAAGTGCCAAGTGTTGAAGTGAGACCAAATGAAAACCCAAGTCTCCAGAGTCATAGGGTAGCTTAGGGCATTTCTAATTTTATGGGAACTCAACTTAAGCTTCAATGACATAACTTTAATCAACTTAGCCAAAAGCTAAGGATTTGAAGTCGATCATATAAAACTATGAGGAGTGAAAAGATGTTTAAAGTTCTATTTTGGTGTTGGTTCCGCTGCTAGACTTCTAGGAGAGCCACTAAGGAAAGCCTAAAGCTTGATACTAAGTTCCAGGGAGAAGGAAAGAAATAATAGTCCTCATGCAAAAATGAGGTTAAGATGCTGTCATTGTCAAAACATTGTCGTCACTGCCCGATCACTTTAGTCGCTATCACCGAACCATTATTATCGCTTGACTGCCACCACCGTCTCTATGACAAGTAGTGATAGTCTTTCCAACCCATTTTTGACACAACTTAATCTCAAGGGTCATCTTTAGTAACTCGGACTCAAAGTTGATATCTTTAAATGAATATTGAGAAAACTTTTTTGGGTAACAACCACTGCAAGAAGGCCAATGATCGCACCAAAGAAGAAGCTACATCTCACATATCCTTGAAGATCACTATTTTGCATCAAACAATTCCTTAAGAGTTTGAGATATATTTTTAACATATTTGAAAATGATGCCTCAAAATAGGGTGGAATTTGATGCATCCGTAAAAAATACACAAATCTCAGAGCTTTTTAAATAATAAATGTTCCATTTTCAAATTCAAAATCATCCAGGGCCTTGTTTCCATCATGTTTATAGTCAATGTGACCATTTGGACATGACAAGCTTAATGAAGTCAAATTTGATTCAATCCGAGTTTGATCAAGTTAAGATCAAAACATTTAAGCATAGTAGGAGCTTTGGATGGGAATTTAAATGGTCAAATGGATTCAAAATCTAACAAAAATACATTCAAATGAGTGTCTCGTCGAGTTAAATTTAATGAGCTCAAGATCAATTGATTCTGACATCATTAAAGAACTCAAATGCATATAGAACATCAACTGATCAAAGGGATTTCTCTAGACTGTCCAACGGACTGCTCCATATTCATGCAATATCTGCAGAGAATGTCACTCTCAAAATCAATAAAAAAACCCCCATTCCTTTCATGAAGGGGAACTTAAACTTGAACTTGGAAGAGAAAACTGAAAGGAAATCCAAGCTCCCAGAGGCAGACCCAAGTTGAGTCCAGGGCCCCTCTGAATTTTAAAGTTTAAACAAGCTAGAGCGGCATTCAGTCTCTTAACATCTCACACCCCCCTCAAAGTAGAATATTACTTTGCCCTTACCTCTTTGGATCTTCCATAAATCAACAACAAAATCTTGGCAGAGCACAAAGACTAGGCAACAGTTAGGAAGATGGAAATGTGTGATGAAGGATGGAAGTGCATCAAGGAGGAAGAGGTGATCATGGCCATGAAGATGAACAACAGTGTGGTGTCGTCGTTAATGGAAGAGACGACGGTTGATTTACTCGATTTGGTGGCGTGTTTAATTGTGAATTATTTATACCATCAAACAAAAATCTTGTTTGATTTGATTAATTAGTTTAATATCTTGTACTAAGAAAATGAATGACTGCTCCAGCACATCTCTTAGTAAATTTTCACTTCAAATTATTGTTATTCTTGTATTTATAATTCATGGAAAAAAATTGGGAAATGGTCATTACAAAAAAAAGATTTACTTACACATAACTCAATTTTAATGTATTTACATATATAATACCTAAACTTCAACGTTTTCTTGCATACCACCTTATATATGCATGAAAGGGTGCATTTCACTTTTAAAAAATTAAAATAGTAGTACTTTTCATGTGATATGAAAAATTTCAGTAGTATAAATATGTTAAATAAGCAAATACATTGAAATAGGGTGATATGATAAGGATTATCAATTTGTGCAAGGAATTGTTCTTGGAATTTTTTCCTTGTGAATCATAATGAAGAAGTGAAAAAAGTTTGCCCCCACTAAAAACCGAGGCTAATTACTCCCCTACAAGCTCCTAAGGATTCCCGAGCTCCACCACCGCTAGAAAACTAGTGCCTGGTTATTACCATAAACTTCCACTACTATTGGACCGCTGTCATTAAGCTCCTCCATCTTTGGACTATCTTTGTGAAGCTCCATCGCTGCCAAACCACCGCTATTGAGCTCCACCACCATGAAACCTTTGTCGTTGAGCTCCACCACGGGGCTGCCGTCATTGAGCTCCACCACTGCTTGACCATCGCTATTAAGCTACATAATCTTTGGATTGTCATTGTTTAGCTCCACCATTTCTAGAATATCGTCGCTGAGCTCAACCACTGTTGGATCACAAGTTCACAAACATCATTGTCGGATCATTACTATCTGACCGTCACCACCACTCATGCAAGTGCTACCACGATACATGATACACCTAAAACATATATTGTTTTTTAACACAATTTTATACCTATTTTTGAGATATTGCACTTTAATGGAAGGTATTTGTGTGTTTTTCTTTCAGGTACAAGTACAAATGTGAAAAATGCTAAAAGGAGTGAAAAAAGGATCAAATTTGGAGCAAAGAGGTGAAAATTGTGCTAAAGTGTTTTGGTGCCTAAGTGTTAGATCTGACGCTTAAGCGCTGGTTAAATAGAGAAAGCTGCGCCTAAGCACTAGAGACCCCGCGCTTATGTGCCAGAGACCTCGCGCTTATGCGCCAGAGGCAGTTATTTGGTGGTTTTCTTCATTTGACTGAATTTTGAAGAGGTATTTGAGGCACCTATTGGCTAAAGAGGTTGGTTATGACCACTAGGAACGAAAATATAATTAAAAGACTTGTGAAATGAGGCATCCTTTGGAGAATACATAAAATTTGGACACATTTTGAAGAGTCATCAAGACACCTCTTGGAGATTTATAAAAGAAGGAAATTCTTACATTTGATATAGGTGCTTGAAGAGGGAGAGAGTGTTGGAGTCCTGAGAAGAAGATAGTGGAGAATCTTGTGGAGAGATTCAGGCACCACAAAATTTACTTTTTCCTTTTGTTTTAGTTTTATTTTGAGAGTTTAGAGTGTTGTAAAAGAGAAAAGATTCAAAGGAACTTTAAGAGTTTGGTGGAAGATTTGAGATAAGTTTTTATCTTTTTTTTTAAACTACTTTTAGTTTTAATCGAGACTTCTTGTTGATTTGACAATGATTTCTACTTTTAAACTAAAGTGTTGTTTTATTTTCTCCATGGATTCTGAGTAGTTTTCTTTATCGTTCTCCTTAAAATAAGAAGTAATTAAAGTTTTGATGGAAGTTGTGGAGAGTATTGATCTTTAATGTTAGAAGAAGTTGTGATGATTTAAATCCACGAACTTCATTTACTTCTTGATTTGGCCTATCTAGATGTTAAAATTTGTTGTGAGAACATGTAAGAACTGGGATGGTTTTATCTTAGTCAATAATTGGAAAGAATCACATGAGGTTGTATGATTGAGAATGTAATTCATATGATTTAGTGCAAATAAATAGGGAAATAATCATTGAAGGGTATAGAGTTATAGGACTTTAAAGTGATAGGTTAAAGCCCCCAACTTGGTTTATTGTTTTAGGTTATGATACGAGATGATAGTCCCCAGGTGGAGGGAATTGAGGGGACTCTAGTGTGAGAGCTGGTCTTTTCCCTGCCTAATCGGTCTTCAGAATTATTCAAATTTTAAATTAGCCAATTTTCTTTATAGCATCTCTAGTAAGGGTAAAGAATATAATTGCTCCTATTTGGCACAACATAATTTGCATACTTTCACAACAGAATTCATATAATTCTTACTGCTTCATGATAAGGTGAAAGATATTTATCAAATTTAGTGTTTTTCTTTTACATAAACTCAAGTTATCTTTTTAAATTGTTACTGTTCTGTCAAAATATCAAAAATACCAAAAAGATTTGAATTTTAATACTGTGAAAATATTTGTAGTTTAAGTAACTATATTTTTTTAGAATAGAAAGTTGTTGTTCAAAAGTGCATATTGTGTATTCTCCCTGTGGGTTTGATATTCAGGTTTTAATAAAAAAGTCTTATATTACTTGCTAACAATATGTATACTTGTGTAGTATCCTAATATATATATGTATAAATTAAAAAAATTAAATTCTTATTTTCTTCAGGATCAAATTTTTTACATTGTTGTAAAATAAGGAAATATAATTGAAAATAATAATTGAATTCATTGTTATACTGTTGCATATAGATAGTTGGGATCAAGTTTTTGGCACCGTTGCTGGGGAAAAATTAATTGATTTGAAAGCAAATTTCTATTTTTAGAAAGCCTTACTTAAACTTTAACAATTATTGTATTTTATTTTATGTGTTTTATTTTATTTTTATTTCATATTTGTGTATGCATAGTTCAGGTTCTGAAGGACTAGTGTCCTACGATTCTGAATTAGAGAGAACTGTAAAAAAAAATTAGAAAAACCAAAAAAATCAAAAATCTAAAAACATTACAGAAATGCAAACCAAAACAATCAAAATGCTGAAATTCATCAAGAGTTTAGACCATTACGAGATTATGCCAACCATACGGTAGATGAACTTCATTGTGGTATTCAAAAACATACTGTAGTGGCTAATTCATTTGAGCTTAAACCTGTTATTATCTAAATGATATCAAATAATCACTTTAGGGGATCACCAATTGAAGATCCAAATTTACATCTTGCCAATTTTCTAAAATTGTGCGCTACATTTAAATACGATGGTGTATTAGATGATGTCATATGACTTAAATTATTTCCTTTCTCACTAAGGGATAAAGCTAAGATGTGGTTGAATTCGTTAGCACCTGGATTTATCAGAACATGGGGTGATTTAGTACAAAAATTCCTTGCTATATATTTTCCACCATAAAAAACTACGAAGCTTGGAATTGATATTACATCTTTTAATCAGTTTGAAGGGAAATCTATTTATGAAGCATGGGAAAGATATAAAGAACTTTTAAGAAAGTGTCCACACCATTCTATACCAGATTGGTTAATAATTCAAACTTTTTATAAAGGATTAGTTGGATCTCTTAGATCTATTATCGATGTCGATGCTAGTGGCTCATTGATGTCAAAACCATTTCATGACGCTTATGCTTTAACTGAAGAAATGACTACCAATAATTTTCAATGGCCTTCTGAGAGGGTGAATCCAAAGAAAGTAGCTAATATTTATGAATCTAATGCATTTACTATGTTAGCAAATCAAGTTGTTGCAATTTCAAGGAAGTTAGACCAATTTAGAATGAATTTTTCTCAACTAATTTTCATGATTGAAGAAAATTCATTAGGCAAAATGGTAGTTTCTCAATCATCATTAGAAACTTTGAATGCCATAAATAACAAGTAGAATAAACCATATTCAAATTATTATAACCCAGGTTGAAAGAACCATCCCAAGTTTAACTGGAATAACACTACGGGTGGTAATAATCAGCAATAGGGGAATAATCAAGGAAACTCATTAGGAAACTGTAATAACCAAGGGAATAATAATTATAGATCTATATATCCTCCAGGTTTCAACAGTAATACACAATTTAAGGAGAAGAAGTTATCTGTAGAAGAAGTGGTGTTACAAATCGAAAATTAGTTACAAAGTTAAGGAGCTACAATTAGAAATATTGAGAATCAACTTGGACAGATCACAAATTCATTAAGTAATAGATCCCAAGGAACACTTCCTAGTAAAACTGAAACAATCCGAAAGACCAGAATAAAGAGCAAGTAAAAGCCGTACAACTTAGAAGCGGAAGAGAGTTGAAAGGTAGGATTCAAAAAGAAACTAAAGTAGAGAGAGAAGAAATTGAAGAATCAAAAGAGGATGCTCCAAAAGATTTTGAAAGACCTATTTCTCTACTTAAAGTTAACTTAGAGAAACCACCACCTCCATTTTCTTAGAGACTTCGTCAGCACAATTTGGATAAGCAATTTTCAAAATGTCTAGAAATTTTTAAGAAGCTTACCATTAATATTTCATTTGCTGAAGCCTTAGAACAAATACCAAGCCATGTAAAGTTTATGAAGGATATTCTCAACAGGAAAAGGAAGCTTGAAGATAATGAGACTGTTGCACTTAGTGAGGAGCGCGGTGTTATAATTCAGAAGAAGCTTCCTGAAAAGCTTAAAGATTCTGGTAGGTTTACAATTCCATGTGCAATAGGAGAAAAATTTTATAAGAAAGCTTTATGTGATTTATGTGCAAGCATTAACCTTATGTCATTATCAATATTTAAAGGATTGGGATTAAGAGAAATAAACCCGACTACTGTAACTCTGCAGTTAGCAAATCGTTCAATAACATACCCTAAAGGAGTTATAGAAGACGTCCTAGTGAAAGTAGATTAATTTATCTTTCAAGTTGACTTCATTGTGCTAGATATTGAGGAAGATAAAGAGATACCTATCATTTTTGGGAGACATTTCCTAGCCACAGGAAGAACAATGATAGATGTGCAAAAACAGGAATTAACAATGCACGTCAGTGATCAAACTGTTACTTTTAACATTTCAAGATAAATAAAGTATCATGCAAACGGTAAAGATGATGAATGTTATAGAATAGATGTTATAAGATATCTAAGTGAATGTCATTTCAAAACTAATTATAAAGAAAAATTTGAATTAAAAGATTTGGAACACGAGCAAGAAGAGGAATTAGATCAATGTGAAGACATTTTTAAGGAAGATTCAAACTTTGTTCAAGAAAGTTTTGAAATTCTGGACACGATAGACGAAGATAAATCATTTTGTCTATCAATCGAAAAACCTCCAGAACTTGAGTTGAAGTTACTTCTTGATCATTTAAAATATGCCTTTTTAGGAGACTCCTTTACTTTGCAGTTATACTTTCCTTGAAGTTAATGATGGAAGAAGAAGAAAGATTAATGAAAATTCTAAAAAAGTTTAAGAAATCGTTTGAATGGATAATTGCTGATATTAAAGGAATCAGTCATTTAATTTGTATGCATAGAATTCATATGGAAGAGAACTGTAAACTCAGTGCTGATCCTCAAAAAAGATTGAATCCTTTTATGAAAGAAGTTATTAAGAAAGAAATTTTAAAGTGGTAGAATACTGGAATTATCTACTCTATTTCAGATAGTGCATGGGTTAGTCCAATTCACTGTATTCCTAAAAAAGGAGGCGTAACTATGACTGTGAATGAATATAATGAGTTAATACCTACTAGACAAGTAGCAGGGTGGCAAATATGCATTGATTATAGAAAATTAAATCTTGCCACTAGGAAAGATCATTTTCCACTACCCTTTCTAGATCAAATGTTGGATAGACTAGCTGGGCATGAATACTTTTATTTTTTGGATGGATATACTGGTTATCACCAAATACAAATAACTTTTGAGAATCAAGAGAAAACAGTTTTTACCAGTCCTTATGGTACTTCTGCTTTTAGAAGAATGCCCTTTGGTTTATGTAATGCCCCTGCTACATTTCAAAGATGTATGATGACAATTTTTTGTGATTTAATTGAAAAAGAGATTGAAGTATTTATAGATGATTTTTCAGTGTTTGGAACTTCATCTAA
>NEWO01000572.1:353741-369035 GCA_003013225.1 Phalaenopsis aphrodite
TGTTGTTGTTGCTATTGTTGTTTTTTATTCTATTGTTGGTGTGGTGGTGGTGGTGTTGTTGTTGTTGTTGTTGTTGTTATTGATGATGATGCTTTTGTTGCTCTTGTTATTGTTGTTGTTGTTGTTGCTTTTGTTGTTCTTGTTGATGTTGTTGTTGTTGTTGTTGTTGTTGTTGTTGTTGTTGTTGCTGCAGCTGCTGCTGCTGTTGCTGCTAATGTTGTTGTTGTTGTTGCTGCAGCTAATGTTGTTGTTGTTGTTGCTGCAGCTAATGTTGTTGTTGTTATTGCTGTTGCTTTTGTTGTTGTTGTTGTTGATGTTGTTGTTTCTACTACTATTATTGTTGTTGTTTGTGTTGTTGTTGGTGTGGCTTTTATCATGATATTTTCAAGAAGAATGAAATAGAAGTTATTAAGATCCACTCTTCCTATAAATGATGCATAGAAACTTTTCTTTGTGATATATATGGGTTAATTTCAACAAGCTACTCGTTTGATCATGTGCAGGCTTGTGAAATATCAAAGATTATCAGTCATTATTAATGAAATATTAAGATCAATCATTAATATTATTTTGGATATGCTCTAAATAAGATGCACTCAACATATTAATTCTTTATTTCTTAATTATTAGGTTTTGATTAGTTTTTTCATGATATCTCTTATGTACTCATTTTGGTCTAGTCCCCTAAGTAGATGAAGTCCTTACTAGAGAATAGTCAGCATATTTTATCATAATATAAGGTTATTATTATTAAGTCATAAAGTTGAACCAAACTGTTAAAAACAATACATATAATATTAAGTGTATTGTTAGTACTGAAGAATCATGCCATAATTTAAAACAGTAACAACAATATAATGCAAACTATTTCAAGTCAATTACTCTTTCCCTTTCACTGATCAAATCTATTATCAATGGAACAAAAAAGCTATTATAATATTCAACTTGTTCAACAATAATCAAGATCAGTTGGAATTAAAATTGGTAAAATAATGTATATCCAAAAATATTAAGAACACATATAATGACTTCAAGAAACAATTTTTAATAATTTTGCCCTTAGTTTATTGGATAGAAGAAATTAATATTGCATTCATATATCCCTTAAATATAACCAGCAATATAAAGTAATGATGTATTAAATGGAAAATAATTGCATATTTAGTCACTTTTTAAACAAATACCAAGCGAAAGAATATTGCATATGTATGATTAACAAATGTTGAGTATATCATCTTAAGAACTCTATCGATAGCATATGTGATGAGAAATGGAGAAAGGTGTGAACCATAAAGTGCACCTAATTGATTAAAATAGTTTTTATTTGCTAAAAATGGCAATATTTAAACCCTCAAGTAAAAAATCACCCAAAATTTAAAAGGTCTCCCAACACAACCCATATTAATAAAGATCATTCTTGAAATATTGGTTGATCACATCTATTGAATATGTAGACCAAAATCAATGATAACACAGAATGATGGAAATATAGAATCTTGATTGAGTATGCAATATTACTCATCTGCTCTAAGCCAAGCACATCCACTATTATAAAAAAATATATTATTAATATAAGTTAAATATTTAGACCCAACCGATTAGCTTTAAGGCCCGTTTAGGGCAGCTTATGAGTGCGGCGGCATTTTCAAAACGTCGTCTCGCTGTTTTCGTGTGTTTATCGTGTGTTTTTAGAAACGGCCTTTTACCTAATCCATTAAACGCTGACCGTGGTATTACCCCCGCGTTCCGAGTTCGCACATCAGCTATTACCTCCCTGCCCTCGTTACCCGATCGTCGCCCCCTGGTAAAAAATTCTTCTCCTCCCTCCTCTCCTGCCTTCTTTTCTCCCTCCTCTCCCCAATTTGGTCGAAAACCTTCTCTACTGTATCATCTTCTTCATCTCCTTCTTCCTAGATCTAGTTCCATTAATGAAAAACTCGAAATCATAACTCCCAAAAAAAAGAAAAACAAATATTGAAATCTAGTTTGCAGAAAATTCCTGTAAAAAGGAAGAGTTGTTGTGTGTTTTATGTTTTATGTCTCATGTGATTCACTGGTTTGAGTTTAAGTTCAGCTGATTTGTTCAGTTGTCGATAGTTTCTTGCAGAATTGAATGATTTTCGTGATCGTATCATTCTATTATTATGTTCTTTATGTCAAATTAGAAGTTCTACTTGCAACTATTGTTTCATGAGATGCATTTTTAATATTCGAGTGTTTCCTTTTTTCGCTTTAGTTGTTTCGAAGCATTGGCACCTCTACCGATCCCACTACCTTTGGAGCCAATTTTTCTTTCCTAAACCCTAAAATCATACCTAAGATAACTTGATTTTTTTTTCCTGCTAGGTTCTTCTTGCAATAGGATGAGTAATTGATCATACAAGCGTACATCTACAAAAAAGCTCAAACTAAAACATGAAGCACTCACATAACGAGGGCAAAAATTTTATTTACAATATACTTTAATATCGAACTTTTTCTTTTTTTTTTTGCATGTAGAACTCTCCAACATAATGAATCTAAAAATAATAATAAAGTAGAAGTATTTTCAAAGTATTTTAACGCACATAAAAAATTTTATATATTTAAAATGCTTTCAATTATATTAGCTCCAAAAAAAATTTACAATTACTATATTAAAAAACCGTTAATTTGTTGAATCTTAAACAAAAAAATTTAAAATTTAAGAATTAATTTTATTTGAATCTTATTTAATCTTTTGCAAAGCTTTCATAAATTGTATAATAATTTTTTTATTTTTATTTTTATTATTATTATTATTATATGATGTTTTTACTCACAGATTGTACTTTCATAGGCATAAATAGGCTGCAAATTTTAATGAACTAAAAAATCGAGCAATTGAATGCCGGCCAAGAAAAGACATTAAGGAAAGCTTACCAGAAAAGCCGACTTATGTATAGATGCAGTTCTCTGCTTCCTTTCCACTCCAACAGATCATAAATTGAGAGAAAATAAGAGCGATCAATCGATGGTGAAACGAGTTAAATTTGAACCTCATAATCGCTAATAACCCTCCAATATTCAATCATATGCGTTAAGCTTCTCTGATCTCTCACCGGTAAGCAGTAGCGCCTGCTAAAGATTGAATCTGAACAAATTAGCTTCAACAACCGAGGATCCAAGATTCAGACCCTACACGTGCGATTGCATTCGCTCAAATGTATGAGATAGAGAGGGGAAAAGAATAATGTTCTATCTACCCCTCACCTGCAAAGAAATAGGGTATGTTTCCGTTGAGGATCCGACGGCGACGGAATAGAACGAAGGCAAGGGGGAAAACGGAAAACCTTTATTTGGCCACAAGTACGGCCTTCCCTGCTTGCCGTTGGATAAATCATGTTCTTTTTAGACCGTTGGAAAAAAGATTGATTTGAATTTTAAGGGTTTGTTTAAGCGTCATTTATATATAAACCGCACAATTCTTATGTATTTACGTATCTACTATCCATTTTTTTCATTTTATATCTATATCATTTAAATTTGTCATATCACATAAAAAATAGCACATTTTCATGCAAAAACTGAAATTTAAGTATTATATATGTAAATACACCAAAATTAAGTGATCTCTATGTAAAGTTTTTTTTCCCTTAGTCAACTCTTTTATATCATAGTAGCTCCATGTCAAATTAGAAAGTAATTTACATAAATTAATATTATGGATGTGTCATAAACAAAATTTTCGAGATAATTTTTCAGGAAGAAATATTTGGATTGAAATTAAAATTAATCTAGACCTTCGTTTGCAGCAAATTTATAGTCAAGTTGAATTTTGACGTTCTTTCAGACCAAAATTGAGCAAATCAACCATGGAATCCAATAAACTCAAGTTCGCTTGTTTATAAAGTTATTAAAGCCATTGAATCATTAAAACCTCTTTTAATGATTCAATATGGCCGAACAAGATGCGTCAAAAAATGCAAGTAAAGAAAACCAAAAAAAAAGTTAACAGAGTTAGGATTTGAAGGGTATAATAACTACAGTATGTCTTTATCCCACTAAGTAGGGTCATCTACATGAATCCTTTTTCTCCATTGTGTCCTATTGAGTGTCATATTTTCATGTAATTTTAATAAATTAAGATCATTTTTTACACAACGTGCCCAAATCTTTTTAGATCTACCTCTACATTTCTTAGCGTAAGTTAAATCTAAAACATATGCTCTCCTAACTGGGTCATCGGATGGTCGGCATATAATATGACCAAACCATCTACGCGACACTCTAATCTTATCTGTCATTGGAGCTACTCCAACACTTTCTCAGATATATTCATTTCGCATTTTGTCTCTAGGTGTAGAGTCACTCATCCACTTGAGCATTCCCATCTCAGTAACAATTAATTTTATATTTCTCTTTTAAATGCCAACATTTTGAAGCATAAAGCATTGCAGCACTCGCCACTATTTTATAAAATTTTTATTTTAGTCTAAGCAACGGTACTTTTCAATCACACAATACACCTTATGCATTCCTCTCCTTCAACTATCCAACTTGAATTCTACTAATACCATCCCCATCACTTTGAACAATGGATGCAAGGTATCTAAAACGTCCACTCATTTTAATGACTTGATCACACATTGTTACAATTTCGCCACTATCTCTATCTCTACTAAAATTATATTCCATGTATTTAAGTTTTGATCTTCTCAAATGAAAGCCTTTAAAATTAAAAATTGACCTCCATAATTCATTTTTTTCCTGAACTCTCCATCTAGTCTTATCCACATGAAGAATATTATCACTGAAAGCATACCCAAGGTACATTCTCATGCTAAAATCCAATAAAATATCCATCACTAAAGCAAAAAGATACAGGCTTAAAATCAATCCCTAATGTAATCTGAATGAAATAAGAAAATATTTGGTCAATCATCCTTGTGTTTGAACACAAGTAACAACTCTACTATTACATGTGATTTATTACTTGAATGTAAGCAATACCAACACATTTCTTTCCTAAAACTCTCTGTCACGACCCGACTCGAGGCTTGGAATTAACTAAGGCAGAAACGGATGATTGCACGGTGAGAATTGAAATTTTGATGTTCATTTTCTATAACTAGCTATTAACAAAATGAATGTCATTAAATAAATGAATTAAAATAGTATATTTAAATTTACCTCGTTACTGATTGTTCGCGTCTTTTATAAGCATTTTCTCTTATACTGCTAATTTTTTAATCACATAATTAATTTCAAAAGTTATTTTAAAATAGCAATGAGCTAAACAAGCCCGTCAATACTCATACTCTTAAACTATAGTAATACAAGAAAAAAAGACAATAAAAATATCAGTTAAGCTTTTAATAAATCAATATAAATATTTAAGAAGTAATTTAATTAATCTTATTATATCAATANTTCCTTTCCCCTCCAACAGATCATAAATTGAGAGAAAATAAGAGCGATCAATCGATGGTGAAACGAGTGAAATTTGAACCTCATAATCGCTAATAACCCTCAAATATTCAATCACTTGCGTTAAGCTTCTCTGATCTCTCACCGGTAAGCAGTAGCGCCTGCTAAAGATTGAATCTGAACAAATTAGCTTCAACAACCGAGGATCTAAGATTCAGACCCTGCACATGCGATTGCATTCGCTCAAATGTATGGGATAGAGAGGGGAAAAGAATAATGTTCTATCTACCCCTCACCTGCAAAGAAATAGGGTATGTTTCCGTTGAGGATCCGACGGCGGCGGAATAGAACGAAGGGAAGGAGGAAAACGGAAAACCTTTATTTGGCCTCAAGTAAGGCGTTCCCTGCTTACCGTTGGATAAATCATGTTCTTTGTAGACCGTTGGATAAAAGATTGATTAATCAGACCGTTATTTTGGATGTAAGGAGACTAATATTTGAATTTTAAGAGTTTGTTTAAGCGTCATTTACATATAAACCGCGCAATTCTTATGTATTTACGTATCTACTATCCAATTTTTTCATTTTATATCTATATCATTTAAATTTGTCATATCACATAAAAAATAGCACATTTTCATGCCAAAATTGAAATTTAAGAATTATATATGTAAATACACCAAAATTAAGTGATCTCTATGTAAATCTTTTTTTCCCTTAGTCAACTCTTTTATATCATAGTAGCTCCATGTCAAATTAGAAAGTAATTTACGTAAATTAATATTATTGATGTGTCATAAACAAAATTTTTGAGATAATTTTTCAGGAAGAAATATTTGGATTGAAATTAAAATTCATCCAGACCTTCGTTTGCAGCAAATTTATAGTCAACTTCAATTTTGACGTTCTTTTAGACAAATTGAGCAAATCAATCATGGAATCCAATAAACCCAAGTTCGCTTGTTTATAAAGTTATTAAAGTCATTGAATCATTAAAACATCTTTTATGATCAATGGCACACAACGTTTGTTGTTTCATTTGGTTATAGTGGTCATTTGCAAAATGAAGAAAATGTCTCTCCTCCGAGACTTATAAATAAAACCACTTTTTTTCACTTGGAGAGGGAGGGAGGAAGGAAAACGAGCCCATTTTCAGTATTGTTCTGAACTGAAGACCCGACAATAACTCCCAATGTCTGTAACTGTCGATCGTCGGTCATCGGCTACCCTTGACCACCGGCAATGCATATTGCAGAGTAGCAAAGTATCCTATGTTGTAATGATGCACATTATAAAGGAACGAAGTACTATATTTAGTGATGAAATCTCTTCCACACAGACTAATTCAAAGTTTTGAATATTATGCACTGACATATCTCAAACACGTTGTATCAAATATTCGAAGATAACTTACAGTAGTAATTGCTTTCGATAATATATCAATTTAATTAATTGTAACTGATTTAAATATAATATATTCAATTGAGCAAAAACACTCTTAAAACATTAGTTTTAATAATTAATAAGTACTTATACCCATATATAAGTTTATTATGATTAAAAATGTAAGAATTCAAGAATATTATTATTTTTATTATTATTAAACTATAAAAATATTATTTTTAAAAATTGTTAAATCATGCATCTACATTTATTTAATTTTACGTTTTTTTTAGGAAGGTGTAATTGCAAGCTACACATTTCATGTATATTTATATATCTTACATCCAAATTTTGATATTTATTTTTATACCATTCCATATATATGAGAAAATTTATATTTTAATTTTTAAATTTTAAAGATATTACTATTATTATTATTTATATTAATATTTTGAATATTATAATTATTAAAATTGAGATTTAGATGTTTATATTTATATAGATCTTCCTTTTATTTATACATATACAATGTTTTATTTGTAATAAATTATATTCACTACTGTCTAATTAATTTAATAACTTTATATTCATGAGTCCAACAAGTTCTTTAGCTTATAGAAATTGGAAAGGCCAAGAAGACATGACAGCCTCGGCACATTTTTACAAATTCTTACTGCAATTCTTAGAAATAGGAATATGAAGAGAAAAATACATAATTGAAGAAACATACACTTTTTTTTTCTAAGGAAAGGCCGAAAGCTATTATTCGAGCCCCGATCATCTCTAATGCGCCTAGCGATTCGAGTACCTCACCCTACACGTGAGGGGAATCGAATCCTAGACCAGAGTGGACATACACCGATACACCGCTGAAGTGGATGCTCTACCAACTGACCTGAGTACGCGGTGCGAGAAATTTACATACATAACATACTATTTTTATGTATTTACTCGAGCGATCAAATAAGCGCCTGTGTGAATCTGAATCCTATTTAAGACAATACTAATCCTACATACAGAAAATGCCAAATTAACTCACATAAAAGCCTAAAACAAAAAAAAAAGGAGGACAATTAAAATGGTGAGGTCCATAACTAAGAAAATAGGCAGTGCTCTGTAATTCTGTAGTATAGTATATGTTCAAAACGATAACCTTCTTCACTACAAAATGCTCAGATAATGCTTTCTTACAAAATAAGGGACAACAAGAAAAGAAGTAAAATCTAACCTTCTGAACTTTTCCCAGGTAATGCAGCCAATGTGATGATCAAAAAATGAATAGATCCTTTATAATTTGAGAACTGTGCTATAAACGATCTTGAGCAGGCAGGTCATTACTTGGACCATGCCATAGAATCTATCTCCGTTTGAGCATTTCAGTATAATTCTAGCCTCTTAGACAAGGCAACTAGAGGTGTGACTTTCTCCTTCGTCTCACGAGGCTCATTTTCTTCCTTTGCATTGAAAGCCACAATATCTCTTAGACAAGGCAACTACACGCACTAGAGGTGTGACTTTCTCCTTCGTCTCACAAGGCTCATTTTCTTCCTTTGCATTGAAAGCCACAACTCGCTCGCCAACCCTCTGTCCTCGCACCTCATGGAATTTCTAGCCTTCGCTCCCTCTCGGTCGATGACGCGGCTTGACACAACAAAGCAACAATACAATCTTCTTCTTCTCTTGAGCACAAGGCCTACTGAGTTGTTTCCTAGGGTAAGAAATCACGCAACACCTCTCCTTCCTCTACTCTCTAACCATACGCACTAGAGCTCCCACCTCTCACGTCGATTTAGGGCGAACTTGTTTGTTAGGCTTCCAACCCCCTTGCCTCCTCTCCACCTTCTGTTCATTTACCCTTCCCTTCCCTTCCCTTCCTCTTCCTCAATTCTTCGTTTCACCTCTCCCCCGTGTAATAGAATCGTTACACACTCCAAAGCACTTCTCTTAAAACTTTCTTATAAGAATTTTTCTAAATCAACAAAAATTATATCTAGAACCTCATTACTCTCTTTGTACATCTCCATCAAAGCTCTCAATAAATGTACAAGCTTCCATAGTAGACTGACCCTACATGAATCGAAACCAATTTTGAGAAGTTTTTGTATCACATTGTAACATATGTTCAATTACTCTCTCATAACTTTAATGTATGACACACTAACTTAATTCCTTTAAAATTTGCACACCCCTTTGCATTCCCNGTCATGCACATACAATCATTCTATCAAAATCATTATTTACTAAAAATATATTTTATTCCTATTTGTGTATCAGATAATATACTTATAAATTATTTAAAAAATATTTTGCACACATCATTTATACAGTATGAACAAAATTTCACTAGCATTCAAAATTATAAGTTTGCAGTAAATTCAATATAACTAATGATAGTATCAATAAATGCATTTGGTCTAGAAAAAGCAATATATCACCATGATATAAGAAAATGACTACTTACCTCGATAATAGACGATCTGTTTGCTCTTAACTTGTATTTCTTCTATCAAATTATTACCCAAAAAATATAAATATTCAATTAACACTTTACTTAATTATATTTTAATTTAATTATCAATTATAATTGTATTGCACTATTTTAAGATTTCAATACTTAAAGTTTGATTATCATGTAACAAATGTTCAATATGATTAATTTATACAAAATATATTTGAAATTAAAAACCTAATCATTAAATAAAGATAAATTAAATGAAGTTTAATATTAAAATAATAACTTATAAATACAATATATATAATATAACTAACATTTTTTTTATAACTTATAAATACAATATATATAATATGCTAAATATGATTAAATTACCCTTAAAATCCTCTCAATTAAGCCATAATCTTAGCCACGTGACAGACAATTCTACCTGCTCTTCTCATCCCTTCTACACGAGGTGTGACTTTCTCCTTCATCTCACGAGGCTCATTTTCTTCCTTTGCATGGAAAGCTACAATTCGCTCGCCAACCCCTCTATCCTCGCACCTCATGGAATTTCTAGCCTTCGCTCCCTCCCGGTTGATGACGCGGCTTGACACAGCAAAGCAACAATACAATCTTCATCTTCCCTTGAGCACAAGGCCTACTGAGTCGTTTCCTAGGGTAAGAAATCACGCAACACCTCTCCTTCCTCTACTCTCTAACCATACGCACTAGAGCTCCCACCTCTCACGTCGATTTAGGGCGAACTTGTTTGTTAGGCTTCCAACCCCCTTGCCTCCTCTCCACCTTCTGGATTTACCCTTCCCTTCCCTTCCTCTTCCTCAATTCTTCGTTTCACCTCTCCTTGTGTAATAAAATCGTTACACACTCCAAAGCACTTCTCTTAAAACTTTCTTATAAGCATTTTTCTAAATCAACAAAAATTATATCTAGAACCTCATTACTCTCTTTGTACATCTTCATCAAAGCTCTCAATAAATGTACAAGTTTCCATAGTAGACTGACCCTACATGAATCGAAACCAATTTTGAGAAGTTTTTGTATCACATTGTAACATATGTTCAATTACTCTCTCATAACTTTAATGTATGACACACTAACTTAATTCCTTTAAAATTTGCACACCCCTTTGCATTCCCCTTATTCTTAAAAATTGAAACCAATAAACTCTTTTGTTCACTCATCCAAGCATCTCTTAATTTGAAAAATAATATTAAAAAAATTTGTAAAGCGAAATCCTAAGATCTATTAAAAATTTCTACTTTTATTGGAATACCATGTCTTACTCTTTTTCACATTTCATTTTCTTTAAATTCTCCTCAATTTTACTAATATGATGGTAGAAATTAAAAACCCTGTTATTGTTTACAATATTAAAATTACTAAAATCAATTTTATATCACAATCTTCATTGAAAAGTTTATCAAAATATCTCACCTACCTATTTTGAATATCTTTATCTAAGAAAATTACTTTTTGATTTTCATCCTTAATACACTTGAATTAAATCTTTATTTTTGTTATCTCTTTGTTTAGCTAATTTGTACAGACATGTTTGGCACTTCGAAATGTGTCTTAGTGTCCCTTCGAAATGTGTCTCCATTTAATGAATCTTCTAGAAGTTGTCTCCTTAAAAGCCAATTGAATGAAGTTTCGTGTCCATGGGATATTTCACACATTTTTACCAAGGGTTGCTTCAAACACCTTTTCAGAATTTTGTTTAAATTCAATGAATCATCAAATAACTACTTCTGGCGCTTAAGCGCGGGGTACCTAGCGCTTAGGTGCGAGCTTCAGGCGCTTAGGCGTCTGATACACTGAAAATATATGCATTTTTAGACCCATATTTTATATCTAATTTTGGTGATATACGCCTATCTCATGGACCATCATAAAATAAATAGTAGCTCGCGTCAACCGAAGTTGAATNCACATTGTAACATATGTTCAATTACTCTCTCATAACTTTAATGTATGACACACTAACTTAATTCCTTTAAAATTTGCACACCCCTTTGCATTCCCTTATTCTTAAAAATTGAAACCAATAAACTCTTTTGTTCACTCATCCAAGCATGTTTTAATTTGAAAAATAATATTAAAAAAATTTGTAAAACAAAATCCTAAGATCTATTAAAAATTTATACTTTTTTTGGAATACCATGTCTTACTCTTTCACATTTCATTTTCTTTAAATTCTCCTCAATTTTACTAATATGATGGTAGAAATTAAAAAAACATGTTATTATTTACAATATTAAAATTACTAAAATCATATTTTATATCACAATCTTCATTGAAAAGTTTATCAAAATATCTCACCTACCTATTTTGATTATCTTTATCTAAGAAAATTACTTTTTGATTTTCATCCTTAATGCACTTGAATTAAATCTTTATTTTTCTTATCTCTTTGTTTAGCTAATTTATACAGACATGTTTGGCACCCTTTAGTATCTAATCTCTTATAAATATCATTAAGAACAAAATTCTTAACATCATTAATTATTCTCTTAAATTCTCCCTACATGTCACCTTATATTTTTCCCATTTCTACAAGCTTTTATATTTAAACTAATTTTTATAAAAAAATTTCTTATTTTTTATTTTTTATTGTATATTATTATTTCACCACCAACTATCTCTATTCCTAAGAGTTTTTCACTTTAATTCTTCAGATACATCGTTTGCATCTTGTTTAATAATATTCATTATTTTATGCCACACAATATTTACTTCTTTAAGAACATCTCAAATCTTATGATTTTGAAATTTACTCATAAAACAAAATTTAATTGTCTTTTAAGATGTCCTAATCTAATTCTATGATAATATTTCATTATATTTTTCATCTTACAACCTTTCATCTTAAAATCTAAAATCAATAACCGATGTTGCATAGTTAAATTTTCATTTGGATTAACTTTATAATCTTTACAATCTCAATTGACATATTTCTCTCATAAGAAAATAATCAAATTGTGTTTTATTACATCTATTCTTTTAAGTGATAATATGCTCCTATCTTTTTTAAAATAAAATATTAGCAATAACAAGATCATAAATTAAAATAAAATCTAATATGACAGTAATTTCTCCATTCGTCACTCCAAAATTATAGCTACCAAAAATATTTCTAAATATTCTACCTCTCTACCAATTTGTTCATTTAAATCTCCTCAATAAATTTTTTTCTTCAAGGGAGACCCTTTGCATCAATTCTTCAAGATCATTCCAAAAATTTTTCTTTTAAACGTATATCCAAAACTACTTGAGGAGCATAAACACTTTTAACATTGTGAATATTAATTTTCATCACAAATTATATTAATGTTCATAACATTATTTTCAAAGTCTTATTTATCAGTATAACTACATCGTTTCTAGCACGACTATTGTTACCTGAATATCAAAAATAAAAACCTAAGCTATCAATCTCATTATTCTTTTCACCAACCCATTAAACTTCTTGAATGCATAAAATACTTATCTTCCTATGAACCAAAATGTCTACTAATTTAATTTACCTTGTGAGAATATACATATTCCAACTTTATATCCTAATATTAATTTCATGGACTAACAAAAGGAATTATAAACAATAAAAAAATGAGCAAAAATGACTACACTTCTATTTTTCTTTTTAGTTTCCCTCATCACAGCCATTGTTTATGCCCCCATCACAACCATTTTTTTTGTATAAGAGGTTATCCATAGAAACATGCACAAAAATGCATGTCATTAGGGATAGAAGCATAACTTCAGAAAACAGTCAAAGTTTTGTAAAAACTTGTCCCCGAACTTAATCTGCAAGCATACCTCATATCAACAATTAACTTTTGTAGAGAATTGAAAAAAAAGGGTAATGAAAGGGTAAACTATTTAAGCTTCAACAATCTCAAAATTCTACCAAAAAAATACAGCAGTTCATCAAATTGGAACTGTGAGAAAAGTGTGTTCTCACCTTTTTCTTTCCAATTTCAGTAAAGAAATGATCAAGCAGTGAGCGCTTTGCCTCCCGCACTTGACAGTAAACAATAGATTTTGGAATGGAATTACGTAAACTTGAGCAGACCATGTTTACATAGGCCAGAACATTAGTTCCTGTAAAATGGAGGTATTAGGAATCCTGATGGCAAAGAAAATACTTTAGATTGGCCCCATCCATACATGATATCGAGGTCAATTATCAGTATAATAATGGTTTAAGGGGGGGTTTTTGGCTCCAGGCAGGATTTAGCATTAATAGGATTTAGTAAATCCAGATTTATTAAATCCACTACTTTGTTGGATTTATTATATCAAGATTTAATATGAATTGAAGGCCAAATTTGATTCTTATATCCTAATTTCACAAATCCATGGAGCTTGCGCTTTTTTATGTTTAGGTGGATTTAGTAAATCTGACCACAAATCTTAATAATAGGGCGCTACCAAACACCCCCTTAACCTTTAAGGTTATAAACTTTATATACCTAACACGCATATCGAAATATATTAGCATGAATGTGTATATTTAAGTAAACTGGCATTCAAGAAAGCATAGCTTAAGTAGATGAATCATTGTATCTGTCAAAAATTGAGTGAGATGGATTTCCCCCTTTCTCTAAATCCTGAGGAAGCTTCCGGAAGAAGTAAACAGTCAAATAACTGCATTCCATGTCTACAAGCTTGAGAGTTGCTTTCCTGCTTTCCTCCCTCATTCTCTCTAAAGGCTCAATAGCTGCATTTCCAACCTCCACACGAAGGCCAGGATATTGCCTGAGTTTTTGTTAAGAATACAACTGAATTTCAGATCAATAAAGTTTAACAACCAGTCTCAAGCATGGCCCTAAAAAACGTCAGCAACCAAAATAATAAGGACCTAATAAACCCAAAAGTACAACAGGAAATGTTTGTGAGCATAATATAACTAAAATGTGAATTAGGATCTCTTTCAAAAAAGGAGAAAAAATCAGGGCAACAAGATCGATTTTCATTCATTTTGGTTTAAAAATGTCCATGATCACTATAAACAAGGTAGAACCTTGATGCGTGCTAGAAAATTTGCGGCAGTAGAGTAATGGATTATCGTCTTAGCGTTGCATGAGAATTCAGCACACACTCAGATGAAAATGAATCAAGTTGTGATAACATCAGAAGTTTTTACGTGGAAAACCCGTAAAAGGGAGGAACCACGGGGTCTGATCAAGTTGTAAAAATCAACTATAAGTTGATGATTACAGATGTCACTTGTCCCACAGGCGGGAAAGGGTAACTAGCTTTTCACGTTACAATGTCGACTGATGACGTCTAGTAAGCGGTGGTTGACAGAGGTCGGCAATGATCGACTGTAGTCGATGACAATCGATGACGGTTGGCGATGGTCGGTAGAGGTCAGTGGTGGCTGACGACGGACGGTGGTGGTTGACGGAGGTCAGCGGTGACTGACGGTGATCAACAGTGTCCGGCGGTGGTCGACAGAGGTTGGCGGTGGTCGTCGACGGTCAGTGGTAGTCGACGGGGATCGACGATGGCGAGGATGATCTGGACTTGAGCTCCTTCTCAAAACTTCAAGTTCTCTCTTAAGCTTCCTCCCCTTCATGTGAGGGGTGAGACTCTATTTATAGTGTTTTGAGTGCAATTAATGCAGGAATATGAACCATTTTGATCGGACGACCCGGAGAGCTTCCCTTGATCAGATGACGTTTGATGGATATTTGAGTGCCTTAACAAAGTTGGAATTGAGCAATCTTGGACTCTTTGGATTCATCTTTTCGAGACGCTCAATTCGACTATGAACTCCCTAGATTCGACATTCGTTTGACCTTTCAAATGCCTCTGGAAATCCTCCAAGAGTGGTTTAATAATTTGATCTGGACTTGATTTGAATCGGATTGGATTGACTTTCATATCATTAGATCCGTCTTATCGAGCCGATCAGTTTGACTATAAGTTTGCTGAAATCGGAATTCTAGATGACTCTTAATCAAAGTTTGGATGTTTCTTGTTTAAAAAATCACACCGAGATTCATGCTGGTTGATGAAAATTTATTAGTGACGTATCAGTTGTCCTCCTATTTTCGGGC
>NEWO01000572.1:369270-390530 GCA_003013225.1 Phalaenopsis aphrodite
CAATGAAAAGTTGTGCTTAGCCCAGTTGGTAAGAGTTTTTTGTCATTTGTCAGATGGTGAGATCAAATCCCACCAAAGACAAAAAAAAAACAAAACTTTTTGTTCAGATCTCGGGTTAAGACCCGAAAGTCTTGAAAATTTGACCCGCGGGCCACAGCGAGGCAGAAGGTCACCTGGCGGGAGTTGAAGTGGGCTCTGAATGTGGACTGGCCGGAGTTGAAGAGAACGCGGGTCGGTAGCCGAATTTAATTAATTCGGGTCATTTGCAAAACGCTGAAGCGGGCCGAATTTAATTAAATTCGGGTCATCCGCAAAACGCCAAAGCGGACCGAATTTAATTAAATTTGGGCCATCCGCAAAACGCCAAATAGGGTCAGTTGAAGCAGCTGGATTAGAGAGCTGTTAATTAATAATTAAAAGAACCAATGTAAGAGCACAAGCAGCTCTTAAATTGGAGAGCTGAAGCAGCACAAAGAACATCAAAAGTTTTCCATTAATTTATTTTTTAATTATATGCTGTTTTTTTTTAATTCAGCCATAAAAACAGAATTCGAAAAGTTAAAAACTGATGGAATATGAAATGAAAAGTTTTTTCTTTTATTGTTATTATTATTATTATTATATTTTTTATTTAATGTGTATTTAATGTTATGTCTCATATCATGCTTATAAATAGAGGAATTGGATGAGAGGAAAAATCACAAGTGAGGAGGACAAGAAAAATCTGGCGTTGCGGAGAGTAGTTGCGGCGGAGCAAAGTGTTGTGGAGAAGAGTTGCGGCGAAGCGGAATAGTTGCGGCAGCGAGACGGAGAGTTGCGGCGGCGAGGCGGAACGTTGCTGTGCAGAGTTCCGGCGAAGAGTTGCAGCAAAGTATTGCGGTACAGATTTGCGGTGAAGAGTTGCGGCGAAATGTTGCGATGCAGATTTGCGGCGAAGAGTTGCGGTGCAGATTTGCGGCGAAGAGTTATTGAAATAGCGACAGTTGGAGAACATAGAACATCGTTCTGCTGAGATCCAGAGAAAAAAGTCAGAAACCAGAGGAAGCAGTGTTGACTGTGACGGAGAGCGAATTGATTTTTTTTAGAAATAAGTATTTCTTGCGGAACGATATGGTAGTGAAGTTACCGACTTCAACAGATCGAGCATATTCTCCACCTTTTGGGTATGTTACTATTTATGAGGCTGCCTTGAAAGTTGGCCTACGATTTTCTCCGGCACCTGAGTTTATTGAAATTATGAAGGCGTTCGAGGTTTGTGTTGCTCAGTTATCTTATCGAGTGGTGACAGTCATTATTAGGTTGACAGTTTTCTACAGGATTCGTGGATTGAAGTTAACATCTGCAATTTTGGCACGACTGTGTGGGTTCTTTATTGATACACATGATCGTGTGTTGTTTAAGCATAAGACATTAGATTTCCGTCTAAAGGAACAGATAAGACAATGGTCCGTAAAATTCTTTTTCGCAAAAAATGATTGGGGGCTCTGCGAGAGGCGGGGAAGGTTTCAACAATTGTCTGTCTCTCCTCATACTACCGAAGAGAGAATATTGCAGATGCTGGGATTTCCTGACATGAAGAAACTATTGTTTGAGATACAGTATATTTATGAATTTGTGAGTGAAGAATCATTGTTCAAGGTCAAGCTTTCTTTCCACCCGAACGGTTAACAGCTGTAGCGCTGAAGAAATCTAAAAAGAGACCTTCCAAGCTAGCCCTTGCAGAATCCTCAAAGCGGCTCCCGACGAGCAGTGAATGTGAAGTACTGCCTCAGAAATAAAAGAAAGTTGAAACATCACTGGAACCTATGCCAAGCCCTTCAACTATTCACGTTCCTGAAAATATCTTGTCTCATGAATGTACTGGGCTCCTAGAAGCCGAGAGTTTTGTAAGTTTCTTTTATTCTCTACTACTATGTAATTATTTCATCTCTCTAAACCATATTTCTTTTCTTCTAGGTGGATAAGATGGTGGAAAACCAGCAAGGGCCAGGACTTGCATTGAGAAACTGGAATTCTGAGTTCGTTAAGATCAAATATTTTTAAGGCGAGTACAGGCGTCGGTACGAATTTGGGGTCAAAAAAATTACATCTCTGGAATCACAGTTGACAGAGTGTAGGACATAACTTTCAACAATGACAACATCCCTCTCGTTGCAGCTTCAGGATCTGGAGAAAATCGGGAGGGGTTGGTGGAAGCACGAGCCAGCCTTCGTGAAAGTAATAAGAGCATGAAAGCCCTTAAGTCGACGGTGTTAGCCCAAGAAGAAGAGATCCGACTTTTGAGGTCCGCAAAAGATTTTGATGTTTCAGAAGTTAAGCGTAAAGCGGTCGACAATTTCATGAAATCGCTTAAGTTCAAAACTATCATTCGAGACCGTGTCCAAGAAGCTCGTGATCGTGTACTTGATGTTGAGGTAAAAGAACAACATAAGTGGTTCACCGAAGAAGGATTCATCCGGGGTTTCCTGAAGGGGAGTCGACCGGTACAACGTCGAACTGGGATTGTTTTTGAGGGGCTCACTCCAAGCCAGGCTTCAGAGGACCCTTCCTCAGATTCTGATTGTGATAACATTGAGAGTGAACTAAATAAAGTGTTCTTCAATGACAACGAAGTAGCGGAGCATGAAGTGACTCGTGAATGAGTGATTACAATTTCTAAATGTCTTTTATGTATATGAAAGTAAGTGAATAATATTTGAGATACATTAATTGTGTATGAGTTGCAATGTAATAGCATATGAGGACTACATGACTGGGGTGTTATTGGTAATATTAGCAAAGATTCTCTGCATTCCAAGTCCAGGGCAAGATTTTCCCATCTGAATCCTTAAGCTTAAAGGTTACAGGCTTGATCATAACAGTCACAATATATGAGCCTTCCCAGAGAGGTGATAATTTATTGCGTTTTGGACCATGGCCAACGGCTTCAATACCACGCAAGACCAGGTCACCGATGAAAATAGGTCGAGGCTTGACTCTCCGGTTGAATTGGCCAGCAACTCTTTGGCGATAGGAAGCAGCTCTAAGATGGGCCACATCGCGTGTTTATGGGAGGAGATCCAAATGTTGTCGGAGTTTTTTCTTGTTGTTATCTGAGTTGAAAGTCTTAACTCGCGGGTTCAAAACTCTCATATCAACTGGGATAACAACTTCAGTGCCGAAACACAAGTTATATGGAGTTTCCCCGGTTGGAGTTCGCGTGTTTGTGCGATAGGCCCAAAGGACGTTGTGCAGCTCTTCTACCCATTGCCCCCAGCCTTCTCAAGTCGAGTTTTCAATTCTTTGAGCACAGTACGATTTGTCACCTCTGTTTGTTCATTTGTTTGAGGATGTGTCACAGCAGTGTGCACCAGCTAAATGTGAAGATCCTTGCAGAATGATGTGAAAATCCTTCCAGTGAATTGAGTTCCATTATCAGTGATAATCTTCGCGGGAAGCCCAAAACGACAGATGATGTTTTTCCAGACAAACTGTTTAGCATTTTCCTCAGTGATTTTAGCAAGAGGCTCTGCTTATACCCATTTAGTGAAGTAGTCAACAACTAAGATGATGAATTTTCGTTGTCCAGTAGCTATCGGAAATGACCCTATGATATCTACCCCCAATTGAGCGAAAGGACAAGGACTTAGAAAAGAAGTGAGTTCCACTGATGGTGCATGTGTAAGATTGGAAAGTAGTTGACAATTCTTGCATTTTTGCACAAACTCTAATGCATCTTGCTTGATCGTGGGCCAGTAGAAGCCTTGCCTCATTATCTTAAGAGCAAGTGCTCTGCCACCAAGAAGCTCCCCGCATATTCCTGAATGAATTTCTCGTAGAGTATAATCAGCTTCATATGGAGGAAGACACTTGAGATATGGACCTACAAATGCCTTCTTGTACAGTTCATCCCCTATAAGGATGGAGTTGGCTGCCATGCGTCGGATGCGAATTGATGTCGTAGCATCATCTGACAGTATTCCGTCTTAGAGGAAGGAGATGATGAGATCCATCGATGACTCCCTTGAGTCATCTATAGACAATATCTCCCATGGGTCATGGATGCAAGGAAAATGTATCTCTTCAATATACCTTCTTTTATATAGATCCCCAGTTGTTGAAGTTGCAAGCTTGGAGAGGGCATCAGCTCGGGTGTTATGCTCACAAAGTATATGAACGAGCTGACATGTTTCAATTTGGGCGAGAAGTGTTCTTATCAGACTGAGATACTGCACCAGTTGTGAGTTATAAGCATCAAATTCTCCTTCTACTTGAGATGCAACGAGTTGAGAATCAGTGTAGATAATCATATTTCATACTTTACAGTTGATGGCAAGCTTCAATCCAGCGACAAGTGCTTCATATTCAGCAACATTATTGGTGGCTGGAAATTTCAAACGAAGTATGTACTCCAAAATGTCTTTCTTTGAAGAGATGAGTATTATTCCTGCACCAGCTCCTGAGTTTCCAGATGCTCCGTCTACATATAGTGTCCACTGAGGTGGTTGTGGAAGAGAAGAGGGTGGCTCATCAGTCGTAGGCACTGTACATTCTACCACAAAGTCGGCTAACAACTGTGATTTGATGTTTGGTCACGGTAAATAGTGGATGTCAAATTCTCCCAATTCTACTGACCATTTAACTAAGCTTCCTGATGCTTCTGGTTTTTGTAGGATAGCCTTCAAAGGGAGTTGCGTGTAAACGCCAATAGTGTGAGCCTGGAAGCACGGACAAAATCTCCTTGCCGAGAATATAAGGGCTAGTGTAGTCTTGTCTACCAGCGGATAACGACTTTCTGTATCAGAGAGAACTTTACTGACGTAATATACTGGTTTCTTGATTCTGTTTTCTATTCTGACCAGAACAGAGCTTATTGCATGAGGTGAAATAGCCAAATAGATAAATAACATTTCCCCTTGGATGGGTTTTGAGAGAAGGGGCGGTGAAGCTAGATATGCCTTAAGTTGTTCGAAAGCAATCTGACAGTCATCTGTCCATTGAAAACCAGTGTTTCGTGCTCCTCTTAGTATTTTGAAGAACGACGGATACTTATCTCCAAAACGAGCCAAGAACCGAGATAAGGCGTCTATACGACCATTCAATCGTTGCACCTCCTTGATGTTCCTTGGAGGCACCATCTCTTTCAACGCCTTTATTTTTTTTGGGTTTGCTTCAATCCCACAATGGGTAACCATAAATCCCAGAAACTTCCCTGATGTGACCCCGAAAGCACATTTAGTCGGGTTAAGTCATAAGTCATACTGACGAAGGAGTTGGAAACACTCCTCCAGATGAGAAATGTGTTGGGATGCTTCCAAGCTTTTTACTAACATGTCATCAACATAAACCTCCATTGTACGCCCGAGAAGGTTTTTGAAGACCTTGTTCATGAGTCGTTGATAAGTTGCACCAGCATTTTTTAACCCGAATGACATAACCTGATAACAGTATAAGCACTTATCTGTTTGAAAAGAGGTTGCCTCCTCGTCCATTGTGTTCATTTTTATTTGATGGTATTCTGAGTATGCATCCATAAAGCTTAACATTTGATGTCCAGACGTGGCATCGACGAGTTGATATATGCGCGGGAGGGGAAAACTATCCTTCGAACAAGCTTTGTTGAGGTCTGTATAGTCGACACACATTCTCCATGAACCATTAGCTTTTTTCACCATGACAATATTGGCTAGCCATGCAGGATGATGTACTTCTCGCATGAATTTTACTTCAAGAAGCTTATTGACTTCTTGTTCAATAGCTTGTAAGCGGTCTAGGGCAAAATTGTGCTTTTTCTGGATGACCGGTTTAAAGATCGGTCTACCTTTAAAGATTGTATGATTATTTCTGGGTCAACTCCAGACATGTCGGTTGGAGTCCATTCAAAAATGTCTTGGTTCCATTGGAGAAGATTTATATACTCTGACCTTTTCTCATCGGAGAGTAGGGAACCAAGCTGCACTGTTCTCGAGGGATGTTCGTCAGAGAGTGGGATTTGAACCAAGTCTTTTACGAGAGAAGCCAGTTGAGATGCATCTTCATCTCGAAGATCAAAGTTTTCAATGCTAAGTGTCATTGACGGACGTGGTTGAGCTTGCCTGAGGTAACACAATTGTGCTATATGTTGATCACCTCGCACGATGCCGATCCCTGCTGGGGTTGGAAACTTGATCTTCAAGTGTGTTACAGAAGTTACGATGCCAAAGATTGATTGCAATGGTCTCCCGAAGATAACATTATATGTCGATTTTGATTTGACAACGATGAACTGAACTGAGTGGGTTATCTGTCGAGGAAAATCTCCCAAGACAACAGGGAGATTTATTGTTCCCTCGACCCTCACTGGTCGATTATCAAAACCATATAAATTGGCCTTGCACTCCATTCCATGTGTCTTTCTTGGATATTCCTCGGCACACAAAGGATTTAGATGCTACAATCTCACATATCATGCTATAATCATCTCCAAACATGTGATCTTTCATGAGAACATTTTCCCATTCAAATCCCACATCTTTAACTCTCATATACTGCCTTTAACAGTCCCTAATAGCCTCCTCCACCTTCATCCTCTACCATTGTTCTTTCATCCACTACACATACCATGCACCAGATGCAAACTCGAGCAAAACTAGACAGTGATTCAAAAATTGAATCTGCTCCATGAATTACTGCACAACCTCGACCCCTCCTCATATATTCTAGCAGTTAAGCTCCTTCATTGGTGTAAAGCTATGATAGAGGAATTCTACACTCTCCACTCTCAAGCTAAATGTGAGCTAGTTCCCCCACCTCGAAACCAAGTGGTCATGGTAGTCTTTGGACTTATAACACCAAACATAATTATGGCTCGACGATTGTTTGATACAGATTCCTTTTGGAGGCTTAGAGCTATAAACACGAATTTGGAATTAACTATTATGAGACCTTCAGTCTGGATGCTAAGAAGGCCACACTACGCAATGTATTCACTCTGGCCTTCAACAATCAGTGACCCCTATTTCAACTTGACATTAAGAATACATTTCTACATGGCGATCTTACAGACAGTTTATATGCAATTGTCCATTGGTTTCAATATTTCTTAGTTTCCCAACCATGTATGCTCCTTAAAAAAGCTTTATATGGCTCGAAACAATCACCTCGACAATGGTTTATAACTATCTCCTCTTTCTTTATACAACACGAAATTCACATTAGCAAATCTGACACCCTTCCCTGCTGATCTATTCAACCCCCACCGAGCAGATTTTTGTCCTAATTTATGTTGATGATCTAATTATTACTAGCAATAGTACTACTTTTGTGACCTCTCTCACCCAACAACTCACTTCTAGCTTCAACTTAAAACATATTGGGTATGTTTCCAGGTTTCTCAGTATTCAGGTAGAACGCTCAAAAGAGTACATGCTTCTACATCAGCAACAATACTTAATGCAGATCCTTCAGGATATTTCTATGATTTATTTGAACCTAGTCTCCACTCCTCTATCAGCTAAGAGGTATGATAAGTATGCCTTAGATGAACCCAATGCTAACTCAACATAATATCAACAAATTACAGGCACGTTTCAATACTTGAAAATTGCTCAACCGGACATTAAGTTCACCATCAATCATCTATGCCAACATATGCACCAACCGTCAACATATCACAAACGACTCTCGCGATACTTAAATGACACAAGTGACTCCAATCTTAGCATCTCTCGTGATCCACTTACTCGTCAAACCTACTCAAAAGTTGATTGGGCTAGCGACTCGACCGACGGGAAATCAATTATCGGTTTCTGCACATTTTTGGGTGATACGACTATCTCATGGACAATCAGAAAATAAATAGTAGCTCGCGTCAACCGAAGTTGAATGTAGAGCATAAGCAGCTGCGACAACTGATCTTAAATGGCACAGATGCCTACTGGCTGAATTGGGTGTTGTAAAAGAGTCTCCCTCCAATCTATTCTATGACGACATTTTCGCGATGGCCATTGCAAATAATCGTGTCTTCCACATGCACTAAACATAATGAGATCGACTATCATTTCACTTGTGAACATATTCAACCTTACACCCTTCAAGTGCACTACATTCACAAAACATGATCAACCATCGAATATCGTAACCAAGCCCTTGAACAAGCACCAGTTTAATCTTCTCAAATCTAAGCTCCGATTAGCAAGGCTCATCAACTTGAAGATTACCTACATGTAATGGCAGGAGAGGAGGACTGCCAACACTTACGATTCATGTATCAAGAATATCTAGTATCCTAACTAATTTCATGTGGCAGTAAGATAACAATGTACTTTAGAACTTTTTACTCTTGCATATGAATAGAGGATGTGCATAATGTAAGCTTCAGGATGAAAGCAAAACTATCTTTAAAGCCCAAGTCTGAATCTTATTCATTTGCTATAACTTTAGGTCTATATAGAGAGATTCATAGAATCAAAGTTAGGTATCTAATGATTTTTCTTTTCGGGCCGGGTTTTACTTCAGGCTTTGACTAAGTCAAAACAAGCTCAGGCCGAACCTGACTAGTCAAATTTTTATTTTTTCACAGTAAAGCCAACTAATCCTAAATAGGCTTATAGGGAGCCAGCCAGGCCACTTGCCCAATATTCAAGTCTAAGTGGTAGGGAAATAAGAGTGGATATTTAATTTAATTTTAATTAACCAAATTGATTAAAAATAATTATTTAAGAAATAATAAAGTCCATAATTATATATGTAAATAGCTATTTTATTAATTAAAGCCCATTATTTAATAATTTTTTTAGTAATCATTGATTAAGGTAATGTTTAAGAAATTAATTATAAATTGATAAATATTATTTCTTAATAAATAATCGGTTTAACATAATTCTTATCAATGATAAGTTAATTTAGTGAATACTTATCTATTTATAGTATTATTAGGAATAAAAATTAAATTGAATTTAATTATACTCAATAATGGGTAAAAAAATTTTGAACAAGTAATTTATCATAACTAAATAGCTAATGAATAGTTAATTATAATCATAAAATAATTTAAAATTTCAATACTTTAAAATAAAAAAAATTAAATCAATTTTATTCATAATAATGAAATAATCAAAGCTTTATTATGTTTTATTATAACGAATCAAAAGATTTTTTAAGTCTAGCCAAAAGTTGACAAACAATTTAAAAGGACTTAACTTAATTTATTAAATCCACTACCAAACAATTTTCAAGATTTAACTATTTTAAAATTTCTTAAATCTTGATTTATAGAATTTAGTAAATCTTAATAATTTATATCGTACATATTGCCAAAGAACACATTAATCTATATCTTAAATCTACTTAAAAGCCCATTTGGGGCAGCTTGTAAGTGCGGGCGACGTTTTCAAAACGCTGCCGTACCGTTTGGTTCGCACGTTTCGCCTGCTTATCTGAAACCGTGTTTGAGTTTTTACACTAAATGCAGAGTGCGTTTGGGGCAACTTGTGTGTTTTAGGATAAGTTATTTATTCTGAAACTCGGATAGTGGGCGAGCCGCGGGTTTCGACCCGCGACCTGCGTTTAGTGTAAAAACCCAAACATGATCTTAGATAAGCTGACGAAACGTGTGAACTAAAGGGTACGACAATATTTTCGTCCGCACTTATAAGCTGCCCCAAATGGACTTTTAAGTTGATTTACATCAATATTGCAGTAACTCGCGTAACTGAAACTGAATCTAAAATTATTTTTAAGCATTTGTTTAGTTGAATTTATTTTGCAACAAAAGAAATAATCAAAAAATAGCACACATTATCTAAATACAGGAATGCTGAAATTTTGCAACCGAATAGTCTACGATTTTGAACAAGCTCGCAGGACGGCTGCCATGGCCGCTCATCGGATAATGGAAGGTCAACCACGGCAGCGGCCTCCTTAGGGATCACCGCGAAAACCCTTTTCATTATTTAAAAGTGTTCTCAGCTCCTTCAGTCGTCTGCGTTCTCCTCATCTCTTTTTTCAGCGTTTGCCTATAGCAAGCCAAGGTGAAGTAAAACGTTTTTGAGGTAGAGGTCCCCTCCTAATGTTGAATTTTAAGAAAATTTTTTTTTTCTGAAAAATTACTGTACATTTTTGCTTTTATCATTAGATAATGGTCTAGGGTTTGGACATCTGTTGAATTAGTTGTTTATGATTCGCGGCGCCTGTTTTGGGTTTATTGGAGATTGTTCATTTGTTTGAGCAGAACTCCTTTCATGTTTCGAGGCTTGAACTTGTAATTTAGGGTATCATTTAACATTTTAGATTTACTTGGAATTAGTGAATAGAGGGAAGATCCAAATTTGGTAGACATTGTGGTACTTTTTCACCAGATTAACAAGAGAAGTGTATGATATCTTTCCTCATACCCTTTTAAAAAACATACTCTGGGCTACCAGGGATTGACTCTCGCTTGAATTGTTATCTAGAGACTTGAACTTATATGGCATCATTACAAATCAAATAGTTTATTTTCAATTTTTTTGCGTAGTCTTGTTTTTAGAATACTATAATAGCTTATAGTAAATGAATGGAAATTTGCTTCATTAAATTAGCTTGTTTAAAGTGTATATTGAAATTTGTTTGATTTTTAAATGCTTATGTGTGCTCATACAGAAGTCACTGATAACTCTTTGCAACTTTTAAGAAGTTTTTATATGAAAGAAATGGGTGCATTGCCATATAAATAGGGTATCGATTCTTTTTTTCTTTGAGGGTTTTAAGGAATTGATGCAATAGTTTAATTTTTGCACTTGATCTTACTCTGCGATTGATGAATGAGGTTGCTGCACTTCAGTGCCAATTTATGTTTTTTTTTTTTTTTTTCACTATTGTCTAGCAACACACTCTTTCTGGGGACTAATAGCCACAAAAAAAAGAGTATGATATCACACATGCCTTTGTTTCATCAAAGAAGATCAAACTTCAATGTTATTGAAATTAATTGTAATGGGAACTAGTGCAAACTATGACTTGAAAAAAAATGTAAGGAATTTACTGATATTTGATAATTTTTTGCACCCTTAAAATTATTTTTCAGATTCTTGTGACTTCATGATTATGTCTTTACTTAGCAACTTTTGCTTGGCATGAATGATGGAACCGGAATTTAGAACTTTGCCACATTTCTAGTTCTTAATGTTTTTCTGAGGCTACTCCTATAGAATATTTGAAAATCTACTGCTTTCCGAAATAGAAGATCATACTTTCTAATTGGAACATTGAAAATCTTTTTGACTATTTCTGAATGTTTGTTCTATTTCAGTAATGCATAATTATTTAATTTTCAGACTACATTTTATTGAGTTTTGATCTTTTTTTTTTACTAATTTTTTTTGATGTGGAAGTTTGTTTTTTTGCATCCATCTTTTATGGATACTTATTCTTGATACCAGGATCTCAAAGTTTCAAAATTTCAACATTTTTGTTCTATAAATACGTACTGTTATAGATACCGAGAAAACATAAGTTGGTTGGTGGGCTTATGGATTCGACATTTTCAGCCTTCTGCCCCCTTCCACAATTGTACAGTTTTCTTCTATTGTGAGTGATATACTTGTGTTGTCTGTTGTTGTAAAGATGGTGAATTAATGCTACATATCAATATTCAGAATATTGCGAGTTGGGCTGAAGTGCACACAATTTTCGGCTTGCTTTCATTTTGGAAGAATCATTATAACCATCTTAATATGTTGTTTATTTTAGAAACAGGTTTATAACTTTTTACTGACTACTTCGTGTCGATTTTCAAGTCATGGACTCTTTGAAATCACTTTCAATGACCCAAGCTGCACTTTCTTGGGTGTCAAAGACTGGTGCTTTTGTCCCCACACCTTCAACTATTCGTAATTTTATTTCCAAAGATCCGAAATCCCAATTTCCTGCAGAGTCTGGAAGGTACCATCTTTATATTTCTTATGCATGTCCATGGGCATCTAGATGCCTAGCATTTTTGAAACTCAAAGGACTTGAAAAGGCCATCAGTTACACGGTGATTTCTTCTCTTTTACTGAAGGTTACATATCTTAATTTTTTTTTTGACACTTCAATCTTATACTCATATAATTATTTAGGTAGTCAAACCAATATTCGAAAGGACCAAAGAGACTGATCAACATTTTGGATGGGTCTTTCCTTCTTCTAGCACAGAAGAAGCTGGGGCTGAACCTGATCATCTGAATGGAGCCAAGAGTGTTAGGGAACTTTATGAGCTTGGAAGCTCAAATTATTCTGGAAGATATTCTGTCCCGGTGCGAATACAATATTTTGTTTTCTAGTTTTTTTGCATCTATTCCGGAAAGAGTTTTTTCTTTTCTTTTTGATTAAGACACAATCAAGTTTGGTTCATAATTATGTTACAGGTTCTCTGGGATAAAAAACTCAAAATAATTGTAAATAATGAGAGTTCAGAAATAATTCGCATGTTAAACACTGAGTTCAATGAAATGGCTGAAAACGCTGATTTGGACTTGTACCCTTCTCACCTACGAGCACTAATTGATGAGGTCAATGAATGGGTTTTTGATGCCATAAACTATGGTGTTTATAAGTGTGGGTTTGCTATAAAACAAGGGCCTTATGATGAGGTATTGATTATCTTACCCATTTGAATGAAATCCGGTGCTTCATCTGATTTTGATGCTGTATTTTTACCTAGGCTGTGACCAAGTTATATAATTCCTTGGACAAATGTGAGGAGATATTTGCCAGGCAACGTTATATTTGTGGGAATGAACTCACAGAAGCTGATGTTCGTCTTTTCGTAACTTTGATAAGGTTTGATGAGGTAAGGATCTTCAAGAACGTTGGTTGCAAGCCTTTTTTCTTTATGGTTTCAACTTTCATTACTGCAAATGGCGAGAACAAAGGTTTGCTAATTTTTTTACTCATATGCTCGACCACTTAGCTATTTTTATCACACTGCAGTGGGAACCGCATTATGAAATTGGAGTTTTTATATTTTTTTATATAACGTATTATTTTGTATGCATCATATATAGCATTAATATATAAAAAAGCACAGGATACAAAATATACAAACTGCAAATGACAACAGGTCCTCCCTATTATCTGATTGCCCTCTCTTCATTGACTTATATCCGAACTGGTTTTTAATTGAATTTAGTTTTAGTCCTTTTTTGTGCTATATGAGGTGTTTATTGTTGCGTATACAAACTTTTATCCATGTTATATTTTGTCTCTCATTTTTTATTCTTATTTTTTCATAATATTGCTATATGTATATTTCTTTTGTTTATCTTCTATTACTTGATGAAAACTTTGATGTTTGTTTCTCGTCTAAAACACAATATATGTACTGAATACTGAGCTAACAATTTGATAATTTATTCAAGAAAAGATATGAACATATTATTAATTATAAGAATGGATTTAATAGAACACAAAATTATTATTTTCTTATGAGAAGAAGAGATCGTCGAGAATGTAAATATTATAAGGTCATTCTAAGTGAGTATTTAAGTACTCAATATCGATTATTAGTTCTGAATTTTAAGATGAATAATTGTAAAATAAAGAATACTAGAAATCATTGTCATTGAATTAAATGATTTCACCTAAAAGACATGAATAAAATTATTCTTTTGAGTAAACTTTAAGGTTTTAAGATTCATGAAGAAGAAAATTCTATGTGATAAAGTAACAAATACTCTTAAATAAGTGACAAAAGATGTACTTCGACAATCAAAAGAAGTTTATGTAAATAAAAATAGTTAATGGTGGAATAATAATATGCAAAAAAAGATAAATATAAGAAGTTATGCTATAAAAATTTGTTTAAATGTAAAAGTTTAGAGAATTGGGCAAAAATATAACATGGCTCGTAGGAGTCTAAGAGAATAATCTGTGATGCTAAAAATTCTAATTTTAATGATTTTTATAATAGAATAGGTACTAAAGAGGGTGAAAAACATATGTATAAACTAGCCAAACAAAGAGAAAAGAAAAATAAAGATTTAACTCAAGTAAAGTGTATTAAAGATGAAACAAAAAAAGTTCATTTCTTAGAAAAAGTTTTTCAACATAGGTGGGTATGTTATTTTGATAAATTTTTCAATGACATTTTTGAAAATACGATCGACCTTAGTGACATTAATTTCGTTAATAATAATAAAATGTTTCATTTTTACAATCACATTCGTGAAAAACAAGTTGAGTAGACTTTAAAGAACTAAGGGTGGAAAGTCTGTAGGATATGAGATATCCCAATTTAACTGTGGAAATATTTAGGAGATTTAAGAGTTCCTTGGCTTACTAAACTTTTTAATATTATTTTGAAAACTAAAAAAAATGTCTGAGGAGTGGAGAAAGAGTATTTTGGTTCCCATTTTTAAGAATAAAGGGGATGCACATGAGCTTGCAAATTATAGAGGAATTAAGTTGATGTGTCATACTTTAAAATTATGGAAGAGCGTAATTGAACATAGGTTATATCGTATTATAATGATTTCTACTAATCAGTTTGTATTTATGTCGGGCAGATCTACTATGGAAGCTATAAATTTATTGAGAGGTTTGATGCAGAAGTACATAGAGAATAAGGAGGATATACATATGATTTTTATTGATTTAGAAAAATCTTACGATAAGGTTACTAGAAATGTTTTTTGGAGAGTTCTAGAGAAGAAAGATGTTGATATGACTTATATTGAAATCATTAAAGATATGTATGCTAGAGTTGTTACTTGTGTTCGAACGAAGGAGGATTGACCAAATATTTTCCTGTTTCAGTGGGATTACGTTAGGGATCGACTTTAAGCCTATATCTTTTTGCTTTAGTTAAGGATGCTCTTACTGGACATTTACACGAGGATGTACCTTGGTATATGCTTTTCGATGATGATATCCTTTTTGTGGATAAGATGAGAAAAAACTCAAGAACTTGAATTATGGAGGTTTATATTGGAGTATAAGGTCTTCGTTTGAGTAGAATTAAAATTAAATACTTGGTATGTAATTTTAGTAGTAGTAGCTCTAGTGACAGAGTTGTAACTATGAGTGATCAAATTATTAAATGGTATGAACAATTTAGATATCTCGGGTCTATTGTTCAAAGTGATTGTGTATAGATGGTGACGTTATTAGTAGAATTCAAGTTGGTTGGTTGAAGTGGAGGAATGCTTCTGGCCTATTGCGTGATAGAAAAGTATTGCTTAGACTGAAAGGAAAATTTATAAGATGGTGGTGAGATCTACAATGCTCTATGTTGTTGAATGTGGATCTTTAAAAGAGAAGCATAAAACTAAGTTAAGTGTTGCCGAGATGAGAATGCTTAGGAGGATGAGTGACTTTACACTTAGAGATGTGAAATGAATATATCCGTGATAGGGTTGGTATAGCTCCAATGGTAGACAAAGTTAGAGAGAGTTGTCTTAAATGGTTTGGTCACATTAAAGGTCGACCATCTGATAATCTGGTTAGGATAGTAGATGTTTTAGATTCGACTTATGTTAAGAAAGCAGAGGCAGACTTAGAAAGACTTGGGCTTATTGTACAAAAAATGATCTTAATTTATTATAATTAAATGAAAATATGACACTCAGTAGGACACAATGGAGAAAAAGGATTCATGTAGCCAATCCCACTTAATGGGATAAAGTCTTGTTATTGTTGTTGTTGTTGTATTTTAGTAGTTTTTTGAACTTCAGGATTTCAGTTTTTAGTTTTGTTTTTGTAATTATGTTGATTATCTGAATGGATCGTGTTCTCAAATGTTCTGAGCTTTTAATTCCCTTCGGTTTTGTTTTATTCCCCGTGCCGGTTTTGTTTAATTCAACAAGTAGCTCTCTTTTATTTTTTTGTTCTCTATTCACTCTGGTTTCTGTAGTTACTATTAGTCCATTAGGTGGGCTGTACATTAATAGAATTGATTTGGTTCTGCTACAAAGCATGATCTGGGCTTCTTGCATACTTGGATACTATGATTTCATGAAATGCTATTCTTTTCTTTATCTATGGCTTACTGGCATTTTATTCTTTTGTTGAGTGTATATTTCAAAGAAATCTTTCTTGAGTGTTGGCTATGATTTATGTGCGATAGGTGACTTATCACTTATGAATTATGAGATTGCGGCGACTTTATCTAACTGATATATAATGGAACTCACATGGTTTTAAATAGGATATTTATGGCATATAGAAGGAAGCTCCAACTATAATTACTTAGAGTATTTCGTACCTGTACATGCTAAAGTGCTTATTGGATGCAAATTCTTCCAATTTGGTGCAAGTGGTGATTGTAGAGTCTAGCAATACAAGGAGATGGTGGTGGGTGAATTGAGGGTGTATTGACAGTTTAGAATTTCATGTTAAATCATACCAGCTTGAATCCTCATAATAAACACGCAGAATAACTAAACTATCAGTCAAATAACTAAACTACACACAATATAAGTGAGTCACAAATTATTTATATTTATACTGGTGAATAAACAATAAAACCTTAAATGAATGCTTCACTTGATCATTAGCATAAATTAAAGTAGTAACTGAGCTTACAAATCAATTGCACCAATGTTCAATGTTGTATGAATGCAAGTTAGCAAGATGTGCTAGTAATTTGATAATAAGCACAATAATAAAATGTCTACTCCACAACACAAGCTATAAATTATCACATCAATCACCAAGGTCACGCAATTAAGTGTCTATATTAAGATTTTTTTTACATTAATTTGAGCAGAAATTTGAAGATCAACCAACTACACCAACTTTTGTTCTTTTTAAACACGTATCATGACATAAACATTTCCAACCATGCAATTAACCAAGTAAAAAATGCGAGTTATGCTGATATAAATGTAGAGAATATGGTTATAATTTTTACGTCATTCAACATCAAATTAGTCTACATCAACCATTCTTCATAGTTCATCCTTATTAAGGGTCTGTTTGGGGCTGCTATGCAGCAGTTGCCACAGGAAGCTACTACTGATAAGTTAACTGTGTTTATTTTTTTGTAGTTTGAAAACAACTGTGTTGCAGTTATTTCTGGACAAATGACCATTCTGCTCCTATATAGTAATGTTGTTTGCAACAGAACTGTTCATACCAGTACACTTTATACTTTAAAAGCAAAAATCCAGTGCAAAATATTACAAAATACAAGTAGACACTTTACTTAACAATGAGTAATATGATTACTAAAATTAAGAAAAAAATTAAAACAACAATTAATAATATGATAATATTATTTTTAAAATGTAGATGACATATGCAACGAGCTAGGCGGTCCTCCAGGGATACTCTCAATGTTTGATCACTCTCGACGATAGAATCTTTCAACCTATCTGCCCACTGAAAATAGTCACAGTTTTTTGTGATTCTCCGTGTGCACTTGTAAAACTCTCCCGTAGCTTTGTGGCTGACGTGAAGTTAGCAGAGAACTTTGAAGTCCACATTAGCAGTGCAATCCTTAGGAAGTACCAGAAGTTCTCTATCTCATCTTTTCTGAATGCTTAAAAAAACATCCCATTAGAAATAACACAAGTAAAATTTGATAACAGAAGTAATTAATTATAGTTTTATACGGTTGTGAGATCTCAGAGAACTCAATATATAAACCAACGAATCTATCATTACAAGAAGACAACATTCCTTATAAAAAAATAGCTTTTGGTTGCTTTTAACCCACATAATACCAATCTCGTGTGTGTCATATATACATATCATAAAAAAGACCATCCAGAAGAACTTGAAAAACTATAGCACCGAAAAAAAGAGAAATTTAATTGTCTTCATTAGGATTTCACATGTGATACCAACCAATAACGACAAATATATCATCCAGAAGAACCCATAAGGTCAAATAGCTCATCATAGATCTCCAAAGCCCACAAAAAAAAATAAATAAATAAAAGAAATGTAAAAGGAAAAAAGACACTTACAAGTTGCGTAAGAAACCAAAATAATCAATATCAAATACACAAGAAACTAAAATAAATATGAACTGTATAAAACACTGATACAATAAACAGTGAACCTCTTCAACAATCATTACAATTAATAATATTATAAAAACTCCAATTACCCTTAAACTATCACATCCGTAATTCGTTCCCTTAAATCTGTCATCTCGCTTGCACCTTCTTCATATTTTAGACAGGTCTCGAGAACATCATTTTCAGTCTATAACATACAGGGCACCCAAAACATTATTTGCAGGGCAAACATATTTTCAGATTCTCACTAGTTATAGACAGAGCACCCGAAACAGTGCTATCTACATACGGGGCACTCGAAAAAGGCTATCTTCCATACTATATTTTTCAATTGAGGCGGTGACATATAGGGCACCAAAACAATGCTATCTACAAATTAAGCTCCCTCTTTCATCCTTTTTTCAATTGAGGCAGTGACATACCTGGCACCCGAAATAGTGCTATCTGCATACTGGGCACCCGAAACACCATTTCACAAAACCCTACAAATCACAAAATCCACAAAATTCTCACAATAACCAGAAATGAAAATGAGAAAGTCACAAAATTAGAAAGCTCAGGATCGATTCCACAAAATTCTCACAAAACCCGACATTACAAAGCCACAAATCGCAAAGCGAAAGCCATTCCATCGAAAATGAACACATGAATTACATATAGTGCATAAAAACTAGAGATCAGAGAGAAAAGAGTGAGGAGAAATGCAAGTTGCCACCGGAGAGAGGTGCAAGAGAGATACCTAGGCAGCGGGGTAACAACTTCGCAAGTGCGATCAAGAGAGGTAGATAGGGCAGAAGAAACGCGAGAGAGGGAGCCGTGGGGACAGCAAGGTAATATGTACGTGAAGAAATGCGGGTCGCTGGGTCGAATCTGCGGTCGAGTTTTAAGATAGATTATTTAGGAACGCCACTGCGCAACTATTTCCAAACATACCCAGCCATGTTTTCAAAACATACTGTGCCAAAAAAGCTGCCCCAAACGGGCCCTCATTTGTTATTAACTACCACTCTTTCGCTGAAACACTAACAAAGAATCCATTACACCTTTTTTAAGGGAAAATCACCTACTGCTTGACACGAAAAGGTCACCAAACTAAAACCCAAGCTTTACAATTTAAAACTTCATCAAGCTATCCATCACTCCGCTTATACAAGATTATAATTTAAAATGCTAATCCAAAACCTTTCAAGACTTTGCTGGTAACAAAGCTATAACCTAACAAATATAAGAGCAAAATCTCTACTCCTGGTTGAACAAAACACAACATAGAAAAATATACAAATAATTTTGGAGATTTATAGAGAAAGTGGCCATTAAATAAAGAAGTCAAGGAAACTTATTTTGATAAACACTTGAATTTAATGCAATAAGAGGACCCTCAAAATGATTTTACGATAGGATAATTTATTTAATTTGCTTCTCATCCCATCTCTTCCGTATAAGCAAAGAAATGTTATGATGAAGTTCCAGGAAAGCCAATTCAAGCTCAAAAAATTTAAATTCTCAATATTTATATCTAAATTTTGTAAATAAAGGAAACCAAATCTATGGTTGCTAATTTAACCGGTTGATAAGGGTTTTGATATTTCTTATTTGATTCTCAAAGTTATGTAATCGAAAAAAAAAGGGCTGTACAAATAAAATAAATAAAACGATCCATTGAATTTGCATTCTCGTTTACCTTAAAGAGAGGAAGCTAGTTTTTTGTCAGTTACAAGGTGGTTGAATGCACCTATTCATTGATTTTTTGTTCCGGCAACAGGCCTGCCTTTAGATGCCATTTGACCATTGGTTCAGAACTCAATTTTGCACTAACTAGTAGTAGTAACCTATACCAATTAATTAACTGTACCAGTATGTCTAATCTCAAGTTATGTTTTTGACATTTTTTGTCACCCATCAATGATTAGATGGTAATAGATTGACTGATGCTTTGGTTTGATAGGTTTATTCGGTTCATTTCAAATGTAATAAGAAACTCCTACGTGAATATCCAAATCTGTTCAATTACACCAAAGACATATATCAAATACCAGGCATCAGCAGCACAGTTAACATGGAACATATTAAGAAGCACTACTATGGAAGCCATCCTAGTGTTAATCCGCACGGAATCATTCCCATTGGCTCCAACACAAATTATTTTGCTCCTCATGATAGAGATAGGTTTAATAATTAAATTTGTTTGAATGACCATAGTTTGGGTTGATAAATCTCGTCGAAGAACGAGATAAGAAGGTCCTTGTTATATGTTCAATCTGCCTTGTACTCAAATCAACCTGTTCTGGCTGAGCGCAAAAGAACTCATATGTTTGAGTAGCATACTTTTTTATGCTATGTAATGTTTGTTTTGACAGATAATTGTAATAAAGCGGTGGTATATTTGTCTTTTTTTTTTTTCCCCTACTAATACAATTGCTGTTCTTCTGTTGAAATTGTTTAGTAGAATGCATTAGGTGATGCTGATGATTGCAAATCTTTCTGTGCCATTCAATCCTGGTAATTGTTTTATTTGATGAAAATTTTAATTTATATATTTTTACTAAAATTTATTGTGATTTTTCTTTGTGGCTTATGTTCTTAAATATTCTGTTTGCTCCATTCTGTTTCATTGATGTAACTTTTATCAGCGAAGGTCCTGCTCCTGCCTTTGCGAGGATATTACATTTAGGGTCCGTTTGGGGCAGTTTGTAAGTGCGGGGAGGTTTTTGAAAACGGTGTGGTACTATTTGGATTGCGCGTTTTGCCCGCTTATTCGAAAACACAGTTCCATTTTACACTAAACGTAGGCCGCGAGTCGAACCACGTGGTCAACCCGCGGGCCGTGTTTCAGGATAAGCTGTTTATCCTTGAAATGCACAAGCTGCCCCAAACATACCCTTAGATTACAATCGAGCTAGATTATTTATTGCTCTACATTTGAGCTCTTTTGAAATATGAATATGATGTATGTCTGGAACTATTGGACTGTTTAATCTTTTGACTACTCTCAATCTCCGGCTTGATGTGAAAACTCTAGTCATTGAAAGAGTAAATATTTTTGATATGGATGTCCCTTTTTGACATGTTGAGCCTTATGATCTATTCTATTAATTTTGATGAAGACAAACATATATTTGGATGATCTAATGTTTGAATTAAGTATTTCACACGTGCAAATTCTCTTGAAGACAACGAGTTTGCTTTATTCTCTTTAAGTCTTTATTTGCTGATCATATACTTTTTATTTTAATCTCTCTTGAAAATTTTTATTTTTGGATGAAATATTATTTGCGCATCTTAGATTAAGTTTAATATTGTTAAATTTTTTCTTCCAAA
>NEWO01000572.1:392953-414857 GCA_003013225.1 Phalaenopsis aphrodite
GTTAGCAAACAAGTTATTTTATTTTAATATAGATCTATTTTTTAAACTTAATAAATATTTAAAAATATCTTTAAATTAGTGAGTTAAACTATCTCAACTTAAAGTCATTAATTAAAATATAAATGTATTTTATAGTGAGCAATATTTACATTATATTTGAAAGTTATGTGGTGATTAACACCTTGTAAATTTACCTCATATTATATTTAGATTGTATAGTGCTTGCCCATGTAAGAGAATATTATGATTTCATTAACTTATTGGATTTAAGGAAGTGAGATAGATTGGCAAATTTGAGATTCAGTGAACTTCTAGCTTGAGAGTTTCCTAGCTTAAACACAAGTGCATATTTATATTGTGCAAAGGATTGGTGGATTTTTTATGTGTAATCATCCTAGATTTTGAATACTTTCTATCTCGAAGGAGATTAATAATACTTTAGAAGGGATCTAATCACTCGGATGATGATAGCTTAAATCTTCATGGTTTATGGATTTACAGAACCAAATTATTTTACTCACATGGCGGGTGTAAGATAATATTTATTTTATTATAGGGTTTGATTTCCATAAGAGGGCGCTCCCTCATTCTTAATTATATCTCAAGATTAACTCCTGAGAATACTCTTGATCAAAGTTATACCTTATATCTTTCTTAATCATTAGTAAGTATCTGTGAGATGAACGATGTTGAAGACACTGTTGGGTGAGCTGAAATGATTTTAGCGAAATTGGGAACTTGGATAGGTTTGATATTGATCAATTTCAGTTGAGCTGAAACTTGAGTTTGTTGAATTTAATTTCATTTTAAAATTTGTTTTGGGGTTGACTTATGAGTTTGATTTGGTTTAAGTTGGTTGTTAAATTATAGAGGTGATGTTAAGTTTTTAAAAGTGATTTGTTATCGTTAATTAGAGTTGTTAGGTTTGTTTCAAGTTTATTTTAAAATTTTTTTGGAGATTATTAGAGTTCATTAAGAACTATGAAGTTTAAGTTTATTTAAGAATTTAAGATTGACTGTTATTTGTTGAAGTTAATTATTTTTTTAATTTAATTGTAAATTTTGATTAAAACTTTATAAGGTTTGCTTAAATTTTACTAAAATTTCCTTAAATTTGTTTAAGTTTTTTTTTTGAATTCATTAACTTTGTTCAAATTTGTTAAAGTTCTTTAAAATTATTAAAGTCGATTAAGATTTTTATTGAACTTTAATTAAGTTTATTAAAGTTTTGCTAAGTATTATTAAAATTCATTCAAGTTTATTAAATTTATGAAAGTTTGTTAAGGATTGTTATTATGTTTTTTAACTTAAAGTTAATTAATTTTTATTAAATTTGGGTTGAATTTTAAAATTTGTTTATTCATGGGGTTTGAGACTCAGCAATTGAAAGTCAGAGTTTTGATATAGATCTTGAATTTGAAATTTAATTTTGAGATACAAAGTTGGGTTGAATTGTTTGAGGCTTCGACTGAATGGAGTTGAATAGGTATGAAATGGACTTGGGTTGGTTTGAATTGATATTGAATTGGGTTTGAGTGTGAACCAGAATTGATTTGGACTTGATCGAGTTGAGTTTGAGTTAAGCTGAGTTGGGTTGGCTAGAAGTGAGAGGAATTGAAATTGATTTGATTTGGATTAAAATTGGGTTGAGTCGAATCATAGACGAAGGGGTAGAAAAGATAGGGGATTTCTAGATGGGGGTGAATCTCTAACCTAAAGTGACTCTAAATAGGAGGTTATAGGTGGACTAACTTGAATTTTTGGAATAACGCCCCCGATCAAGATGCCCATGACTTTCCCTCATCTTGAGTGCATTAATATTCTTAGACTATTAACTAACAAAATAACTAGAGATATCCCTTATCATAGAGCTACAAGTTAAGGTAAATCATCATATTATTAAATAGTTTGGGGTGTCTTCATTAGTAACCATGAGTTACTTTATTTTATGTTACCCCTATAGTCCAAAGAGATAAGTCAATTGCTTTTGAGGTCTAGTCATTAATTTTATCTATTTGGTACCTGATAATCTAACTTAGGCTTATAGATTGTATTATTCTAGGATGTGTGTGTGCTTGGGTTTTCGTCTACGTTGGCTAATCAAGGGTTCATAATTTAGAGCTATCTTTTGTTGTGGTCGTGAAAATAATAATTGGTCAATTTTAATTCTTTTCAGGGGTTTACTATTTAAACAGTGATTTGTTTGATTCCTATGTTTTTCAGTTATGATGACAAATCGGAGTTCTTATAATGGTTTGAAGTTTCAGTTTTCCTAGGTTGTCAATTGTTGTTAAAAGTTAGGCACTTCTGGTTTTATTTTCATATTTCTATCTTAAGTATTTTTGTTCCTCATTCCTAGAGTTTTGGTATGTGCGGTTGAAACTTATATTAAGAACAATTTAACTTAAACATTTCAATTCTACACTCTTTCTCTTAAAGTATCATTTGTATTCTCACTAAAAGTATTTTATTTTTCATGCAAAAAAGATTTTTGTAAAGTGATTTTGTCATTCAAAAAGTGTGTGCGATACAAGTTTACTTATATATGAATTAATTAGATTGAGAATGACCTGAGATTTATATTCTCATAAGTCATAGCTACGAAATCACATGTTTCTAAGGGGAAATATTCATTCAAGTAGACACTTATGCTAGTGAATATATAAGCCTTGCTTAGGATAAGCAATTGAAAAAGCCTGACAAAGTTTATAAATTTTTAAGTTTTAATTTCTTGAGCTCAAGAGGAGTTTTAAAAAGATTCTTTGAAAAAGCTCCTTTTGTAGTTGTTTTAAATTTGCATTTGAAATGTATTTTGAAAAGATCCATTATTAATTTTGAAAAGAACTTTAAATTTTAAATAAGTCTTTTATTTAACTTTGAAAAGAACTTTAAATTTTGAAAAGAACCTTGAATCTTTTAATTTTTTAAAGGATGCTTCAAATTTGGAAAGAACTGTAATTTTTTCAAAAGTTTTTTAAAAAAAGAATTTTGATTTTGTAAAATATCTTTTATTATTGCTTCTCTTAAAAGGCTTGAATTTAAAAATCATTTTTGAAAGGATTTTTGAGTGAGACATCCTTTGAGCTTGAGCTTTCCTAAATTTATAAAAATAGGAACTTTAAAGCACATTTAGTTAATGTAGAAAATATTTTTTAATGAGTTGTCTTGTATTTAAAAATATATAATTTTAGAGCACATTTAACTTACAATATAAAAATATATATGTTTTTAATTATTTAGATCACTAGGCTCTCTCTTTTACTTAGCTTAGGAAGCTTAATCTTACCTCATTTATGTTCATCAACCAACCACACCAATAATTATTTAGATCACCATACTCTCTCTGTTAATTAGTTAGAGGTTTTTTGAGTTTATTAAAAAAAAAACAATGAGTTGATTAATTTTTAGTTAGGTTTTAATTTGATTAAAGTTTAAATTAGGTTAATTAATAATTTAATTAATTAATTACGATGTTTTTTTGTTCATTTAGGTAATTAATATTTTTTTAATTATGTGGTTAATGGTTTAGTTAAATAATTAGTGGTAAGAGACTAGTGCATTAATTAAGTGGTTAACAACAACAACAATAAGAAGCCTTTGTCCCACTAAGGTTGTTTACATGAATCCTTTTTCTTCATTATGTCCTATTTGAGTGTCATATTTTAATTTAATTCTAATAGATTAAGATTCTTTTTTATACAATATATCCAATTTTTTTAGCTCTACCTCTGTCTTTCTTAAGATAAGTCGAATCTAAAACATCTACTCTCCTAACATGATCACAGATGGTTGACGCTTAATATAACCATACCATCTAAGATGACTGTTGCTAATCATTTCCCCCACTAGAGCTACACCAACCTTATCATAGATATAGTCATTTCGCCATTTGTCTCGAAGTGTCAAGACACTCATCCACCTAAGCATTCTCATCTCAGCAACACTTAACTTTGTTTTATGCCTCTCTTTTAAAGACTGATGTTGGCAGCAATTTTTCATATCATAAGTGTAGGGTGTCCATCTGCATGACTCGGGATAGTTTACAGTCTGTCCGTAATATCCGGTAGTTCAGACACCCACCCAAAATCTTTCGGCGCGTGTTGAGGGGCACATAGCCAAAGTCATTTTGTTATACTTTGGTTTTCGCTTAGCCAAAGGTAGGTCGACATTTTCGCACGTCGGACGACTCCAACCAGGTCAACGAAAATTAATCGTATCGACTTACACGAAATTGACTCAAATTGGCCTGATCGTCAGTGAAGTTATCCAGATGATCCTAGATAACGAAGCAAATCGTGCGAGCGTGTCCGAAACATCAATTTTACCTATATAGAACGTCCATTTTTTGATGTCTTTATAGGCGGGCTAAAAACGTGTGAATAATCATTATTGGGTCTGATTGCTGAAAAAGTGGTCTGAATGATTCCGAATGGTGAAATCAACCACGTGAGTGTGTCCAGAAAGTTAATTTTACTTATAAAAAAATTAATTTCACCACGAGATCGTATCTGAGCAAAAAATGCATGAACGATGATGATGATAATAATAATAATAATAATAATAATAATAATAATAATATTATTATTATTATTATTATTATTATTATTATTATTATTATTATTATTATTATTATTATTCTATCCTATTATATCATCTCACACGCCTCTCGCTCTCTCTCCCTTATCGCGCCTGCGCGCGTGCTACCTTCCTTGAGCCGCACACCTCCTCTCTCGCTCTCGTCAACCACGCCGCCTGCAGCTCCCTCCTCGCCGCCAGCCCTCCCTCGCCAGCAACCTCCTTGCCGGACCTCTCCCGTCTGCCAGATCTCCCTCCTGCCGGCGACCGAAGCCCTAGCCAATCACCTCGCCAGCCAAACACACAGCTTCCTTGCCTTCTACAACGCCGACGTCGAGCTCCAGCCACCTACTACTCCCTTGCCGGCCTCCTTTCTCGGTCTGAGCCTTCTCTTTGGCCGCACCTCCTTCTTCCTTGGCAGAGCCCTTTCCTCAGCTTCCCCTCTTGCTGGCAAAGCCTTTTCCTGTGTGTGGACCTCCTGCCTGCGCCACACATCCTGACTTCGTCTCCTTGCAAGCAGAAAAAAGGGGCAAATCTTAAGCCCTCTTCCTCGCATTTTTTTCTTCCATGCTGCCGATGAGCTACTCCACCTCATCGTCCCTCGCTCCCCGGTGGTTGGAAAACCTCTCCGGAGTGATTCACCGTCATCGAACACCGAGTGGTGTCGATGTTCAGGGAGGTGCAAGGGTCTTCCGCCTCTTTAGAAAGGCATACGCCGACGCTTCTCCCCGCTAGCATCATCATGGTTTCCTCTCTTTTGCCGACATCGAGTGATCCTTCCTATGCAGGTACATTTGTCGTTTACATTTCCATATGCTTTGATTATTTATTTTGGGTACTTGTATACCTCTCTTGCCCTCACTAGCTTCTGCTAGTTCATATGTCTCATTGTGAGGTACATCAGTGCATAGACCGAATGCCAACAACTTGGAGAAAACAAAGAGAACGTGTCTGCAACCGTCACAGTGGTGAGATTTTCCAACTCCTAGCTAGCCTTATGATTAGTGATGTCTAGGTGTGTGCGTTCAATGGCCCACACGGGGTGCGTGCATTGGCTTGTGTCGGCGTGACGACGTACCTATGTGATTGATCGTTGATTTCGTAGATGGAGTCGTAGGGTATGAATCCCATGCATTGGTCACTCCTATTTGAAATCGAGTGTTTCTCTTATTTTGTGAGCCTTATGCCTTGATCCTCGTGCATTGGAATTCCAATTTCCCATGGCTTTGACGATCCTAATCTCTCTTAAAGGGATTAGTTGAGTTCAATCTTAGAGGAAGGAAAAAGCTTTGTAGCTAGTCCTTCATATAAGATCGTTGACATTCGTAGAACGAAAAAAGCTTTGTAACTACTCCACCCTACAAACGGTGAAGAGTTTCCCCTACAAGAAATCAGAGGGGGAAGTCCTCCACATTTTCACTCCAAATCTAAAGGCGGTGATGTCGTGAATCAATAACTGTCAGCCGTACGTTTCCCATATGAGGTTACTAGCATGAGCCTGGTCGACTATCTGCATGTCTGCTTGCTTTGGATTTTTCTACATTTTGCAAGGAGCATACAAGCACGTCACTTCGCTCCGGTCGACCGCCTTGACCAGCGAGCACCTCATTTTGCTCTGACCGGCCACCTTGACCCAGCGAGCACCTTACTTCGCTCTGACATGTTCCCTGACCCGGCGAGTACCTCACTTAGCTCTGATCGACTGCCCCAGCCCAGCGAGCATTTCACTTTGTTTCGACCTGTAGCCCCAGCTCAGTCGACCAACCACTTTGGTTCAGCTGGCCGCCAGGCCCGATCAATCGTGCACTTTGGTTCGACCGACCACCATGGCTCGGTCGGTAAATCACTTGCATAATGCATGTTTCACTTGTGCATGTTTGTGTTTTCCTGCTTCCATGTTGCATCAGATGTGTTTGCATTTGCATTTGGACTTGTGTGATGCTACCTGATGAGGATAACCATTACCTCCGGGTCACTGTTTCCACAACACACCCATCTTTTGGGCCCCTGTCTCCACTGCACACCCATCCCTTTCGGCCGCCGCCGCTTGATACACCTAAAATATATAATATTTTTATACACATTTTTTTGCCTATTTTTGAGATATTGCGCTTTAATGAAAGGAATTTGTGTTTCTCCTACATGTACAATAAAATGGATGAAAAATACTAAAAGGAGTGAAAAATGGTCAAATTTGAAGCAAAAATAAAGAAAGTGCAAAAATGAACTAGGGCGTCTAAAAGCCCACTTTGACACCTCAGCGCCAGAGGCTCTGTGCCTAAGCGGCAGGTACCCCGCGCTTAAGCGCCAGTAGTTACTTGATGAATTATTTAATTTGAGTTAATTTTTGAATAGGTGTTTGAAGCAACCCTTGATAAAAACGTGGGAAATAGCCCATGAACACGAAAATTAATTCAATTGGCTTATGAGGAGACAACTTCTAGAAGATTCATTGAATGAATACACATTTTTTAAGAGACACTAAGACTCCCTTTGGATTTTTATAAAAAATGACTTGGATTTTCCAAGAGAGGAGACCAGCAACCCATCAAAATTTACAGCCCACCACCGTCGACCACCTTTATTTTTTTTTATTTTTTTTAGTGTTAGTTTATATTATGAAAAAAGAAAGAGAATTCAAATGAACTTCAAGACATTTGATGGAGAGAATTTTTTATAAGTTTTTATCTCTGTATCTACACTTGATTTTAATTTATATTTTTTGTTTGTGTGCATGATTTCTATTTTTAAACTCATGTGTGGTTGTGTTTTCTCCATAAATTCTGAGTAATTTTCTTTATCTTTTTCCTTAAAATGATAAGTGATTAAATATCTAAAGGAAGTTGTGTGAAATAATAGACTTCAATGTTGGAAGAAGTTGTGATGATTTGAAACATTGCACTTCATTTACTTCTTGATTTGATTAGTTAAGATGTTAATACTTGTTGTGAAAACATGTAAGATCCGAGATGGTAACAAATAGTTAGAATCACACATTGATTTCATGAATAAGAATGTAGTTCATGGGGTTGAGTGTAAATAAATAAGAAAATATAATTTAAAGGGAGTAGAATTAGATGACTTTAGTGTGGCATGCTAAATCCCCCAATTTGATTTATAGTTTTAGGTTTTGATGCGAGTTGTTAACCCCTAGGTGGAGGGAAAAGAGAGAACTCTAGAGTGAGAGCTAGTATCTTCTCTGTCTAGCCGGTCTTCAAGATTATTCAAACTATAGATTAGCCAATGTTCTTTATAGCATCTCTAGTAAGAGTAAAGAATATTCTTGCTCAAATTTAGCACAACATATTTAACATACTTCCACAATAAAATATTTATATTTATCACTGATTCATGATAAAGAAAAAAATATTTTATTTATATCGTCTCTTGCAAGTATTTTATTCAAGTTAATTAGCTACTTACTTTATTTTCAATTATAAAAAAATACAAAAAGAATCGAACTTTCATTTCTATTTTAGCATCTTAATTTTAAGTAAGAATATATTGCTAAGTAAAATTTTGTTCTAAAAAAATTAGTCCTCCCTGTGAGATCGATATTCGGGACTTAATTAGAAAGTTCTATATTACTTGATAACGATACATATACTTACGTATTATCCCATATTGAAATATTATAACTGCATTTTTATTTGTTTCACAGTGAAAGATTAACCTAGCTTTTGCTTTAGAACAAGTTTTTGGCTTTATTGCAAATTAAAAATAACTATTAAGAAAATTAATCATATAATTGTATACATCATATTTTACATCTATATATATAGAAAATCTGGATCAAGCTTTTGGCGCCATTGCCGGGGATGAGAGGAAATATAATAGTAATTTGCAAAATATTTTAAAAAGAAGTTTTTTTTAGAAAGCAAAATTTTTACAAAGTCTTATTTAAACTTTAAGATTTATTTTAGGAATGTTAGAAAGCAAAATTTTTACAATGTTTTATTTAAACTTTAAGATTTATTTTAGGAATATTGTAGTGTCATTTTTATATATAAAGTTTTTCTTTGTGTGTTTTTTTCTTTCACTTTATTTTATTTTATTTTGTCTTTTATAGTAAGGTGTACATAGTTCAGGTTCCGTAGGACTTGTCCCTTACGATTTTGAACTAGAAAGAACTATTAGAAAAATTAAAAAAACTAAAAATTACTGGAAAATTTCAAGAAATGACAAATCAAAATAATCATAATGTTGAAGAATTTAGACCTTTAAGAGATTATTCAAACCCTACGGTGGATGAACTTCATTGTAGTATTTAAAAACCAGCTGTAGTGGCTAATTCATTTGAGCTTAAACCTTCTATTATCCAAATAATATCAAATAATCAATTCGTGGGAACACCAACTGAAGATCCAAATTTACATCTTGCTAATTTTTAAGAATTGTGTTCTACATTTAAATATGATGGTGTATCATATGATACCATAAGATTTAGATTATTTCCTTTCTCACTGAGGGATAAGGCTAAGATATGGTTACATTCGTTATCATCTGGATATATCATAAATTGGAGTGATTTAGCGCATAAATTCCTTGCTAGTTTACACCATAAGAAACTGTCAAGCTTAGAAATGATATTACATCTTTTTTTATCAGTTTGAAGGGGAATCTATTTATGAAGCATGAGAACGATTTAAAAAAATTCTTAAGAAAATGTCCACACTATGCTATACCAGATTGATTAATAATTCAAACTTTTTATAATGAATTAGTTAGATCTCTTAGATCTATTATCGATGTCGCTGCTGGTGGTTCATTGATGTCAAAACCATTTAATGATGCTTATGCTTTAATAGAAGAGATAGCTATAAAAAATTTTTAATGGCCTTTTGAATGGGTAAATCTCAAGAAAGTAGCCAATATTCATGAAACTGATGCTTTTCCCATGCTAGCAAATCAAGTTGCAGCAATTTCAAGGAAGTTAGACCAATTTGGAATTAATTTTTCTCAACTAATTCTTATGATTGAAGAGAATTCATTAGGCCAAATAGTAGATTCTCAAGTATCATTAGAACCTTTGAATGTCATAAATAATAAGCAGAATAACCCATATTTAAATTATTATAACCTAGGTTGGAAGAACAATCCCAACTTTAATTGAAACAATGCTTTGAGTGGTAATAATCAGCAATGGAGGAACAATCAAGTAAACCTATTGGAAAACTGGAGAAATTAAGGGAATAGTAATTACAAACCTACTTATCCTCCAAGTTTTAACAATAATCCGTAATTTAAGGAGAAGAGGTTGTCTATAGTAGAAGTGGTGTTACAATTAGGAAACTAGTTACAAAGTCAAGGAGCTACAATTAGAAATATTGAGAATCAATTGGGATAAATAGTAAATTCATTAAGTAATAGATCTCAAGGAACACTTCTTAGTAATATATAAATAAATCCAAAAGACCATAATAAAGAGCAAGTAAATGTCGTTCAACTCGAAAGTGGAAGTGAATTGGAAGGTAGAGTTAAAAAAGAGACTGAAGTAGTGAGAGAAAAGATTGAATAACCAAAAGAGGATGCTACAAAAGGTTTAGAGAGACTTATTTCTCCACTTAAAGTTGATTTGGAAAAACCACCACCTCCATTTTCTCAGAGACTTCGACAACAAAGGTTGGATAAGCAATTTTTAAAATTTATGGAAATTTTTAAGAAGCTTACAATTAATATTCCATTTGCTGAAGCTCTAGAACAAATGCCAAGCTATGTGAAGTTTATGAAGGATATTCTTAACAGGAAAAAGAAGTTTGAATATAAAGAGATTGTTGAACTTAGTGAAGAGTGTGGTGCTATAATTCAGAAAAAAGCTTCTTGAAAAGCTTAAAGATCCTAGTAGCTTTACAATTCCATGTGTAATAGAAGACAAATTTTATAGGAAAGCTTTATGTGATTTAGGAGCAAGCATCAACCTTATGACATTATCAGTATTTAAAAAATTGAGATTATGAGAAATAGCCCCTACTACTGTGACTCTGCAGCTAGCAGATCGTTCAATAACATATCCTAAAGGAGTTATAGAAGATGTCCTAGTGAAAGTGGATCAATTTATCTTTCTTGTTAATTTTATTGTGCTAGACATGGAGGAAAATAAGGAGATACCTATCATTTTGAAGAGACATTTCCTAGCTACAAGAAGAACAATGATAGATGTGCAGAAAAGAGAATTATCTTTATGCGTCACTGATCAAACAATCACATTTAATATTTTCAAATCAATGAAATACCTTGTAAAAGGTAAAGTTCATGAATGCTATAGAATGAATGTTATAAGATATTCAAGTGAATGTCATTTCAAAATAACTTATGAAGAGAAATCTAAGATGAAAGAATTGGAACACGAGCAAGATGAGGAATTAGATCAGTATTAAGATTTATATATGGAAGATTCAAACTATGTTCGAGAAAGCTTTGAAGTTTTTGATAAAATTGGAAAAAAATACATCTTTTTGTTCATCAATTGAAAAATCTCCCGAGCTTGAGTTGAAGTTGCATCCTGAACATTTGAAGTATGGCTTTTAGGTGATTCCTCTACATTACCTGTGATAATTTCCTCGAAATTAACTACAAAAGAAGAAGAGAGTTTGATGAAAATTTTAAAGAGTTATAATAAAGCCTTTGGATGGACAATTACTGATATAAAATGAATCAGTCTTTCAATTTTTATGCATAAAATTCATATGGAAGATAACTGTAAACCCATGGCTGATACTCAAAGGAAATTGAATCGTATTATGAAAGAAGTCGTTAAGAAAGAAATTATAAAATGGTTAGATGCTGAAATTATCTACTCTATTATAGATAGTGCATGAGTTAGTCCAATTCACTGTGTTCTTAAGAAAGGAGTAGTGACTGTGAATTGAATGAACATAATGAGTTAATACCAATAAGGCAAGTCGCAGGATGTCGAATATGCATTGATTATAGAAAATTAAACCTCGCCACTAGAAAAGATCATTTTCCACTACCATTTCTAGATCAAATGCTGGATAAACTAGCTGGTCATAAATACTTTTATTTTTTGGATGGATATACTGGTTATCACCATATACAAATAGCTTCTGAGGATCAAGAGAAAACAACTTTTACCAGTCCTTATAATACATTTGCTTTTAGAAGAATGTCTTTTGATTTATGTAATGCACCTGCTACATTACAAAGATGCATGATGGTTATTTTTTATGATTTAATTGAAAAAGGGATTGAAGTTTTCATGAATGATTTTTCAGTGTTTGTAACTTCAATCATGTTTAGAACATCTATAAAAAGTTCTTAAGTGTTATGAAGAAAAAAATTAGTCCTTAATAAGGAAAAATGCCAATTTATGGTAGCAAGAGGAGTAGTTTTAGGACATCAAATTTTAGAAAATGGTATGGAAGTAGACCCTGCAAAAATTCAAGGATCGGTAATTTACCCTACCCAACAAGTGTGATGGAAATTAAGAGTTTTTTAGGATATGTTGGATTCTAGAGACGATATATTAATGATTTTAAAAAAATTGCTAAGCCTCTATGTCATTTACTTAAAAAAGATGTAATTTTTAATTTTGATGAAGAGTGCCTAAAAGCTTTTGAATTATTAAAAGAAAAATTAGTCACTGCACCAATTATTGTTTCATCATATTGGGAAAAACCTTTTAAATTAATGTGTGATGTTAGTGATTATGTTATTGGGGCTATTTTAGAAAAGAAGCATGATAAGATTTTCAAAGTTATCTACTGTGCTAGTAAAACTCTTAACGAAGCTCAAATTAATCATACCACAACTGAGAAAAAGTTATTAGCAGTAGTATATGCTTTTGATAAATTTAGATCATAATTAATTGGAACTAAATGCATAATGCATACAAACCATTATGTTATTAAGTATTTAATGAAAAAGAATGAAGCAAAAACAAGATTGATAAGATGGGTTCTTCTTTTGTAAGAATTTGACTTTGAAAAAGTAGATAGGAAGGGAGTTGAGAATCAAATTGCTGATCATTTGTCCAGACTTGAATTAGAAAAATCACTCTTTTTTGAAAAGAAATTAATGAACATTTTTCAAATGAAGAATTGTTCATTGTTAATGAGTGGTGTGTTTCATGGTATTCCGACATTGTGAACTTTATTATTAGTGATATTATACCATATGGAATGACATACCAACAGAAGAGGAAATTTGTATCTGAAGCTAAGACTTATTTTTGGGATGACCCATTTTTATATGAACAAGGAAATGATCTTATTATTTGAAGATGCGTTCCTTTAGAATAAACTTATGAAATTATCCAAAAATGTCATAATTCTGATTTTGAGGGACATTTTGGTGTTGATAAAACATCATACAAAATTTTACAATCTGGATTTTATTGGCCTACAATCTTTAGAGATGTTAATGCTTATATCAGAACTTATAATCAATGTCAATGAGTAAGCAATATTTTTAGGAGGAATGAGATGCCTCTCAATTATATGTTAGAACTTAAGATATTTGATATTTGGGGATTAGATTTTATGAGATCATTTATACCATCTTTCAAAAATTTATATATATTGTTAGCAGTAGATTATGTATCCAAGAGGATAGAAGTTGTTGCTTTACCTCGATGTGATGCTCAAAGTGTTGCAAAGTTCTTACAAATGAATATATTTTGTAGATTTGGGATGCCGAGAGTAATCATAATTGACGGGGGAAGTCATTTCAGAAATAAAATAATGGAGAAATTATTAAAAAAATATCATATTAATCATAGAATTGCTACTACTTATCATCCTCAGACAAACGATTTAGTTGAATTATCCAATCGTGAAATTAAAATAATATTGGAAAAATATGTAAATCTAACTAAAATGGATTGGTCAGCTCTTATAGGACTGCATACAAAACTTTTATAGGAATGTCCCCATACAGACTAATATGTGGGAAAGTGTGTCACTAACCAGCTGAACTTAAGCATAAAACATATTGAGCGATTAAGGAATTTAATTACAATTTGAAAAATGCTAGTGAGAAAAGGTTATTGCAATTAAATGAGCTTGAAGAGATAAGGAATGAATCTTATGAAAGTGCTAAGATTTACAAAGAAAAAATGAAGATGTGGCATGATCGGAAGATTGTGGATATCAAAAATTTTCAGCCAGGGCAACAAGTTTTGCTTTATAATGCAAGGTTAGGACTATTTCAAGATAAACCTAAGTCCAGGTGAATGGGCAAATTTGTTGTGATGAAAGGTTATCCCTAGAGTTGTGGATATCAAAGATCCTAAAACTGATAAAATATTCAAAGTGAATGATCACAGACTAAAATCCTATTTTTTATGTGACCAACTTAAATTAAATGATTTTTTGATGTTGGGTCAACCAAAATAAGCACTGGTTACGTCGGGCTGAAGATATTAAACCAAGCGCTCTGTGGGAGGCACCCCATAGTTATCTGTGTGTTTGTTATTATTTTATGTTATCGTGTGTGATTTAAAAAATTATGGTAGTATTTTGACTATATACTGAGTTAGTGATTACTCCAAGACCTTAAAAGATGACTTAAACATGTTAGAACGAGTGTTTGGACGTTAACTTGACCTGTGCTAAATTGAGCACAAGCGCTTAAGCGCCAAGATCCGGAGCTTAAGCGTGACAGTTAAAAAACATGTGTGAATTTGGTTTCTAGAAGTTCTAATTATGAATTGGTTGGCTTGAAAGTGTGAGAGGAGTTATAGGACGTGCTTAGGAGTTATTAAGGAGGTTTAGAGCCTATAAATAGAAGGAAATAAAGAAAAAAATTCGCCACACCTTCATTTAACCCTTAAATTCTAAGTGAAAAGAGAGAAGTTTTGGAAATATCTTCTTGGGAGAGTGATTTGAAGAAGGAGGAAGCAATGAGAAAGAAATTTATTAATTAGAGTATACAAGAGATGTATAACAGTTTCCTTGTCGTTAATATCAAAGGAATAATAGAGAAAATCACTAAAATTGAGGCTAACGTGGCTTCAATTGAAGCGAAGGTGATGTAAGTTAACACACATCTAGATAATATGGGATGGAAACTTAAGATGCAATTTAGTCATACCCGTTTTATAGAAGAAGCGGACAAGGCAATGTATTTGAAGGACAAGTAGATTGAAGAAGATTCAACTAGAGTTATTAATCATCGTCCGTTCTTTCAGATATACATTCCAAATGATGAAGGAGAGACTAACGATAGACCAGAATTTGTTCCATCGACTAGGGAATGGAATTAAGTTTGTGATTTAGAGTTTATGTGTTTAGTGTTTGTTTTTGTGTTTAGTGCTTGTTTATGTTAAGTTTTTTAATGAGTGTTTTATGTTATTAAGATCTAGTATTTTATTTAGAAATTTTTTCATCCGAGACTATTTGGATTGAGAATCTATGTATTTGAAAATGTGTGTAATCGTTCGTGAATTAATATAAATTTTTTGTTTGTGTGAAATTTTAGGTTATTTAGTGTTGAATCAAATTAGTTTAGATTGGTGAATCTTGAGTAAGAGAAGAGATAAGAGGGGAGGAAATAGTTTTTACAGTGTTTTAAGACCATAGAGGGTTGGTTGACTTAGGTTAGAAGTGCATTTCACTTAAATAAAAAAAAATCAAAATTTGTGCATTGGCGCATAAGCGCTAAAACCCACGCTTAAGCGGTGCATAAACCTAAAGACTTGTGCCTAAGCGTCGAACCATTCGCGCTTAAGCGTCGGTTCACGAAAACCGATTTGCGAACGATTTTAAGTGACAAATTGGACCGCAAACACCATTAATGAGCCTCTACTTCATCTCCTACCTTCAGATTTCATGATTTGGGGAGCTAGGGCATCATTTTAAGTGAGGAAATCTTGGTGGATTCATGTCAAATTTGTTAAATTTGATCTTCTTGAGGTAAGAGCTTCACTTCTATGCAAAATTTTTTTATTCTCACCATGCATGTTGAGCACATTCATGAGCTACCTGAAACATGGTGAAAATTTGAGAAAAATTGATGGATAATGCATGGATTTATTAGTTTAAGCTTTTAGGAGATGAGTTTAGTGATTTAAAGTTGATTGTGGAATTTATTTTGAATTTTATACATTTTTTAGAAAATGGCACCAAGAATGAAGAGAAGCAAGGGAAAAACTACATTCGATTCAAGTAAATTTGTTAGTTCAAGAGCTTAGGATTGATATAGTGATGCACTGCAATCAAGGAAATTAATTCTTGAGCGATGTTTCAAAAGTCCGGGAGGAGCTATAGAATAGTTGATTGTTAGTCGCCTGTGGGAGTGGTTCTATTATTTTTCTTTTTTCGTCGTGATTTTTATGGTATGAGAGTTCTATGCTAATCTCTTGGAGGCTGATGAGGAAGGAGTCATAGTGAGGGGGAAGACAGTACCATTTTCTCCTGAGGTAATTAATCAGCTTTATCACTTGCCTCCGAGTACTTTGAGTTTTTATTCTAACTTTAGTCCTGCTGAGGAGGCGCTAGACGGGATTATATCATCTTTGACTGTTGGGAGAGGATTATGAAAAATTATAAATGAAAGAAGGGTAAACTTTTTTACTTCAAAGTTGGATGCCACTACAAAGACATGACATTATTTTATTTCTACTCGTCTGCTGCCTATGATCATTTGAGTGAAGTGACTCGAGAAAGAGCAACTTTGAACTACTGTATTCAGTAGTCCAAGACAATTGATATTGGAGGATTGATTTATGGAGTTATTACCAGTTCAGTTGCTGCTGCTACTACTGCAGGCTTGGGATTCACATCCTTGATCTTTTCATTATGCGAGCAGCTTGGTGTTAGATATGACAGTTGAGAGGAGATCTTACAGCCACTAAAGCCTATTACCAGTGTAAATGTGAAAACTTATTAACATCATTCTATTTTTGGTTGGAAGGGTGATTCTCTGGTAGTTCTGCTGCTTCTACTTTACGAGCCTCTACTTTACATGCTTCTACATCATGTGGTCAAACTTCTAGATCTGATTCTCAGTCTAAGTTATTATTGAGGATTTTGGACAACGTTAATTACACTACGGATAATGTATCAAATTTAGAGCATTTTGTAGAGCATATGGATGGGTATATGAAGAGGCGAAGTGATTATGAGGAGGAATACAACTTATTTATGGAGCATCTCAACAGAGGTAATCAGGATGTAGTATTTACTCAGTATCCTAGATTCCACCATATAAGCCTACAGTTGTTTATCATTGTGATGACAGTGATGAAGAAGAGGGTGATGATTATTTTGGATCTATAGTTTTGTTTTATGTTTTTAGTTTTTATATTGTTATGAACTGTTGTTGGTACTAGTATTCTGTACTTTTTCTTATGTTTTTAGTTGTGATTGTAAAGACTGCTAGTTTCAGTTATGTTGTGTTTTCTTTCGTACACCTATTGTGATGTATTTGTGCTTAATGAGTAGTTATCATGTGTGGTAGTAATTGTTTTAATTGTATTGTTGTATTCAGTTAGTGTTTATTGAACTTAAATATGAAATCTTAGGAATGTTTAAAATTTAGCTAACTTGTTACTTAAAGCTGTATATTTAAAATTTTCAAATTACTACCAGTTATTTTTCTTTATGTTGTAGTCATGTATGTTTGTTAATATGTTTATTTGCTTTTATATTATACTTCATGGCATAGAAGTCTAATGAATCTCTGTATTTTAAGTAAAAGAAAATTTGATCAATTAAATTTTTTTCTCCTGTTTTTAATTTTTGTACTTGCATATTTAGGATCTAAAAATCCCTGCAAGCATGTTATAGTTAGTTTTCACTCTTACTTATATATATATGATGCTAAAATGTTTTATTTCTATTAAAAATTTAAGTTTGGGGGGATGAAAAATTTTATAAAAGAAACTTAAAAATTTATTTGTTCTTAAATGTATTTCAAATAAATTTGATTTTGATTTGAAAAATGATTATGTATATGAAGTTATATTAGGGAAGTAAAATTTTGATTTTAGAAACCAGTAAGAGAATTTAGTTAAAATATATAGTAATGAAGAAAAAATTAAAGTTAAAATTTTTAGTGTGGAAAATGTTAAGTATTGTGTACCTATCTTTAGTAGGAAAATTTGTATTTTTAAAAAAAATTAAAAATTTAGATTTTTTTATTTTCAGAACTTAAATTTCTTTTATTGAAATTAATTTTCAAAACTATTATTATGTTTTTAAGTGAAAGAAAAATATCAACTCTTTGCTTTAGAAAAGAAAGAGTGGAATTCAAAACCTTTAAAGGTCTATCGAGATATAATAATCATTGCCTGAAAAAGAAAAAAAAAAGAAGAAGAAGAAAAAAAAAGAAAGAAAAAAAGGAAAAAGAAAAAGATTCAAGTTACGTTCATGAAAATTTTGAAATTTTGGACACGATATACAAAGATAAATCATTTTGTCCATTTATTGAAAAACCTCCAGATGTTGAGTTGAAATTACTTCCCGAACATTTAAAATATGTCTTTTTAGGAGATTCCTTTACTTTACCTGTTATACTTTCCTCAAAGTTAACAAAGGAAGAAGAAGAAAAGTTGATGAAAATTTTGAAAAATTTTAAGAAAGCCTTCAGATAGACAATTACTGATATTAAAGGAATCAGTCCTTCAATTTGTATGCATAGAATTAATCTAGAAGAAAACTGCAAACCCACCGAGGGCTGATCCACAAAGGAGATTAAATCATGTTATGAAAGAGATTGTTAAGAAAGAAATTTTAAATTGGTTGGATGCTAGAATTATCTACTCTATTTTAGATAGTGCATGTGTTAGTCCAATTCACTGTGTTCCTAAGAAAGAAAGAGTAACTGTAACTGTGAATGAGCATAATGAGTTAATACCTACTAGACAAGTTACAGGGTGACGAATATGCATTGATTATAGAAAATTAAATCTTGCCACTAGGAAAGTTCATTTTCCACTACCCTTTCTAGATCAAAGGCGGGATATACTAGCTGGGCACAAATACTTTTGTTTTTTGGATGGAAATACCGGTTATCACCAAATTTAAATATCTCCTGAGCATCAAGAGAAAATAACATTTACCAGTCCTTATGATACTTTTGCTTTTAAAAGAATGCCCTTTGGTTTATGTAATGCCCCTGCTACATTTCAAAGATGTATTGTGACATTTTTTTGTGATTTAATTGAAAAGGGGATTGAAGTCATTATGGATGACTTTTTAGTGTTTGGAACTTCATTTTACTCATGTTTAGAACATTTATCTAGAGTTCTTAAGCGCTGTGAAGAAACAAATTTTTTCCTTAAAAGGGAAAAATGCGAATTTATGATAGCATGAGGAATTGTATTAGGTCATCAAATATTAGAAAATGGTATGGAAGTAGGTCCTGCTAAAATTCAAGTGATCACTAATTTGCCTTATCCAACAAATGTAAGGGAAATTAAGAGTTTTTTAGGATATGCTGGATTCTACAAGCGATATATTAATAACTTTTCTAAGATTGCTAAGCCTTTTGCCATTTACTGGAGAAAGATGCAATTTTCAATTTTGATGAGGAATGCCTAAAAACTTTTAAATTATTAAAAGAAAAATTAATCACTACACCACATATAGTTTCACCAAATTGGGAAAAACCTTTTGAACTTATGTGTGATGCAAGTGATTAAGCTATTGAAGTTGTTTTATGACAAAGATATAATAAAATTTTCAAAGTTATTTATTATGCTAGTAAAACTCTTAATGAAACTCAAATTAATTATACAACAACTAAAAGAGAGTTATTAGCAATATTATATGTCTGATAAATTTAGATCATATTTAATTGGAACTCATTGTATAGTGCATACAGATCATTATGTTATTAAGTACTTAATGAAAAAGAAGGATACTAAACTGAGACTTATAAGATGGATTCTTCTTTTACAAGAATTTGTTTTTAAAATAATAGATCGGAAGGGAACTGAAAATCAAATTGCTGATCATTTCTCCAGGTTTGAATTAGAAAAACCACTCTGTTTTGAAATAGAAATTAATGAACATTTTCCGTATGAAAAATTGTTCACTGTAAATGAGTGACGTGTTCCGTGGTATGCCGACATTGTGAACTATATTTTTCGTGATCTTAAACCCTATAGAATGACATTCCAACAAATGAGGAAATTTATTTATGAAGTTAAGACTTATTTTTGGGATGACCCATATTTATATAAACAAGGAAAGGATCTGATCATTCGAAGATGTGTACCATTAGAAGAAACTTATGAAATTATCCAAAAATGTCATAATTTTGATTTTGGGGATATTTTGGTGTTGATACAACAACATAAAAAATTATACAATCTGGATTTTATTGGCCTAGAATTTTTAAAGATGTTAATGCTTATATCAAAACTTGTGATAGATGTCAAAGAATAGGCAATATTTCTAGAAGAAATGAGATGCCCCTCAATTATATGCTAGAAGTTGAAATGTTTGATGTTTGGAGACTAGATTTCATGGGACCATTTATATCATCTTTCAAAAATTTATTTATTCTATTAGAAGTGGACTATGTATCCAAATGGATAGAAGTTATTGCTTTACCTCAATGTGATGCTCAAAGTGTTGCAAAAGTTTTGAAAACAAACATATTTTGTAGATTTAGGATGTCGAGAGTTATCATTACTAATGAGGAAAGTCATTTCAAAAATCCCATTATGAAGAAGTTATTAAAGAAATATCATATGAATCATAGGATTGCTACTGCTTATCATCCTCAGACAAGTGGTTTGACTGAATTATCCAATCGAGAAATTAAAAGAATTATTGAAAAATCTATGAATCCAAAAAAATGGATTGGTTAGTCAAATTTAACTATGTTTTGTGGGCTTATAGGACTGCATATAGAAATCCTATAGGAATGTCCTCATATAGGCTAATATTTTGGAAAGCTTGGCACTTACCAGTTGAACTTGAACATAAAGCATATTGGGCTATTAAAGAGTTCAATTATAATTTAAAAGATACTGGTGATGAAAGATTGTTACAATTAAATGAGCTTGAAGAGATAAGAAATGAATCTTATGAGAGTGTTAAGGTTTATAAAGAAAAGATGAAAATGTGGCATGATCAAAAGATTCTTACTAAAAATTTTCAGCCAGTGCAACAAGTTTTTCTATATAATGCAAGGTTAAGATTTTTTTCAGGCAAACTTGAGTCTAGGTAGATGGGCCCATTTGTTGTGATAAAAGTTTATCCTTATGGAGCTGTGGATATTAAAAATCCTAATTATGAGAAAATTTTTAAAGTGAATGGACATAGGCTGAAACCTTATTATATATTAGATCAGCATAAATATAATGATAGAATGATGTCGGGTCAACCAGAATGAGCACTGGTTACGTCAGACTGACGACGTAAAACCAAGCGCTTTGTGGGAGGCAACTCGTAGTTATCAGTGTGTTTTTTCTTTGATTGTTTTTTTGAGTATGATTAAGAAATTTTGGGTAGTATTTTTTAGTCTATTATGTGCTAGTAATGATTTTTAGACTTTATTTAGTGACCTAGACATGTTAGAATGAGAATTTGGATGTTAAGTTGATTGGTGCAAAAATGTGCACTGACGCTTAAGCACCAGATCCGGCGCTTAAGCGCAACAATTTAATCACATGTGAAAATTTCAATTTCTAAAAGGTGTAACTGCAATTTTGTTGGAATAAACATGTCTTGGCAGTTTCTAGTAGTGCCTAGAAGTTATGAGGGGGAATTATGCCTATAAATAGAAGGGGTTTGTGAAGGAATTTCACCCCGGATTATTTTTAGCCCTAAAATTCTAAGAAAGAGAGAGATTTAGAGAAAATGTCTTCGTGGGAGATAAATTTGAAGAAGAAAGAAGAAGCCATGAGGAAGAAGTTCATTAGTCAAAGTGCACGGGAGATGTATAACAGTTTCTTAGCCGTTAGTATTGAAGGGATATTGGGGAAGATCAACCAGATAGGGAATACTACATATGTATTAGAGACTAAGTTTCCTGAATTGCAGGCTCGTCTAGAGTATATTGGGTGGCAACTTAAGATGAAATTAAGCCACACCAGTTATGTAGAGGAAGCGGATAATGCGATGTTCCTTAAGCAAAAGTGGATCGAACATGAAAGTATTAGAGCTCATCACCACCGTCCGTTTTATCAACTTTATATTCCTGGAGAGACTACTAAGAGACGAGAATTCATTCCTTCTATTGAAGAGTGACATTAAGTTAAGTGTTAGGAATTGTGTGTTTGGAGTCATGTTGTTAAGTGTGTTAGTGTTTACGTCTTGTGTTTAGTGTTTGTGTCACTTATGTGTTTAATTGTAAATGTGTGTTAAGTGTTTTGTACTTAGGAAAATTTTCTCATCCAAAATTATTTGGAGGA
>NEWO01000572.1:415342-427377 GCA_003013225.1 Phalaenopsis aphrodite
CAAGTTCATGATTTTGAGGGCTAGGGCAAGTGAAATTTGGAGATTTCTTGGTGGAATCGAGTAAGATTTGCTAGATCCAAGTTTCTTGAGGTAAGAGCTTTACATCTATGCAAAAAATTTAGATTTTCACCATATATTTTAAGCACATTTGGAAGATTTTGAAAATTTACTATTCATGGTGAAAAGTGAAGAAAAATCTATGAAAATTGCTTGGGAAGTTTAGTTAGTGCTTTTGGAAGTTTACTTTAGTGATTTAAACTTGATTTTTAAAGTTTTTTTGGATTATATCAAATTTGTAGAATGACACCAAGAATGAAAAGGAGCAAATGAAAGAGCCCATTTTATTCAAGCAAATTTATCAGTTCAAAAGCTCAGGATCGATATAGTGACACTCTACAGTCACAAAAATTGATTCAGGAGGGATGTTTTAAGAGGCTAGGTGGAGAAGTGAAAGATCTGATAGTCCACCGATAGTGGGAACAATTCTTTTGTTTCTCTGTTGTCGCTGTAATTTCTATTGTAAGAGAGTTTTATGCAAATCTCTCAGAGGCTGAGGACGATCGAGTTATAGTTCGAGGGAAGTTGATACCTTTTACTCCATAGGTAATCAACTTGTTTTACCATTTACCACCGGAGACTTTGTGTTTTTATGTGAGTTATAGTCCTACGGAAGTAGAATTAGATGAGATCATATCTTATTTGATTGTTGGAAGAGGACTTTGGAAGATTACAAATGAGAGGATAGTAAATTTTCTAACGTCAAAGTTGTTGCACCATCAAAAGCTTGGCACTATTTTATATCTGCTCATCTGCTTCCTACAAATCATCTCAGTGAAGTGGCCGGAGAGTGACGTTGAATTATTGTATTCAGGAGGGAAAGCCCATCAACATAGGGGCTTTGATCTATCACACTATCATCAGTTCAACAGCAGGTATGGGGCTTTGTATGCAGGTATGTGATTTGCTTCCTTGATATTTTTTTATGCGAGCAGGCTGGAGTAAAGTATGATAGTTAGGAGGAAGTTATGTTGCCTCTGAAGCCCATTACAAAAGTGAATGCGAAAACTTATTCGGAGCATTTGATTTTTGGCTGGAGAGAAGGATTTTCCAGGAGCTATGGATTAGAGATGTCTGCTACATCTACCTCTGTTGCATCTTCATCAAGACCATCTGCTTCACGTGCTTCTACATCTCAAGGTGAGTCAACTGAGACTCAAGAGCAGTTATTACAGAAGATGATGACTCATATCCACATTACCGCTGATAAAGTTCAAAATCTAGAACAATTTGCTGAGCATATAAATAGGTATAATAGGAGAAAGAGTGACTTTAAGGAGAAATTATACCCAGCTCTGGAGGGCCTGATTAGAGGTGACCCAAGAGTAGTATTTCCTCAATATTCACATTATCTTGACTATGAGCCTAAANTTTGATATAGATCTTGAATTTGAAATTTAATTTTGAGATACAAAGTTGGGTTGAATTGTTTGAGGCTTCGACTGAATGGAGTTGAATAGGTATGAAATGGACTTGGGTTGGTTTGAATTGATATTGAATTGGGTTTGAGTGTGAACCAGAATTGATTTGGACTTGATCGAGTTGAGTTTGAGTTAAGCTGAGTTGGGTTGGCTAGAAGTGAGAGGAATTGAAATTGATTTGATTTGGATTAAAATTGGGTTGAGTCGAATCATAGACGAACAGGTAGAAAAGATAGGGGATTTCTAGATGGCGGTGAATCTCTAACCTAAAGTGACTCTAAATAGGAGGTTATAGGTGGACTAACTTAAATTTTTGGAATAACGCCCCCGATCAAAATGCCCATGACTTTCCCTCATCTTGAATGCATTAATATTCTTAGACTATTAACTAACAAAATAACTAGAGATATCCCTTATCATAGAGCTACAAGTTAAGGTAAATCATCATATTATTAAATAGTTTGGGGTGTCTTCATTAGTAACCATGAGTTACTTTATTTTATGTTACCCCTATAGTCCAAAGAGATAAGTCAATTGCTTTTGAGGTCTAGTCATTAATTTTATCTACTTGGTACATGATAATCTAACTTAGGCTTATAGACTGTATTATTCTAGGATGTGTGTGTGCCTGGGTTTTCGTCTACGTTGGCTAATCTAGGGTTCATAATTTAGAGCTATCTTTTGTTGTGGTCGTGAAAATAATAATTGGTCAATTTTAATTCTTTTCAGGGGTTTACTATTTAAACAGTGATTTGTTTGATTCCTATGTTTTCCAGTTATGATGACAAATCAGAGTTCTTATAATGGTTTGAAGTTTCAGTTTTCCTAGGTTGTCAATTGTTGTTAAAAGTTAGGCTCTTCTGGTTTTATTTTCAGATTTCTATCTTAAGTATTTTTGTTCCTCATTCCTAGAGTTTTGGTATGTGCGGTTGAAACTTATATTAAGAACAATTTAACTTAAACATTTCAATTCTACACTCTTTCTCTTAAAGTATCATTTGTATTCTCACTAAAAGTATTTTATTTTTCATGCAAAAAAGATTTTTGTAAAGTGATTTTGTCATTCAAAAAGTGTGTGCGATACAAGTTTACTTATATATGAATTAATTAGATTGAGAATGACCTGAGATTTATATTCTCATAAGTCATAGCTACGAAATCACATGTTTCTAAGGGGAAATATTCATTCAAGTAGACACTTATGCTAGTGAATATATAAGCCTTGCTTAGGATAAGCAATTGAAAAAGCCTGACAAAGTTTATAAATTTTTAAGTTTTAATTTCTTGAGCTCAAGAGGAGTTTTAAAAAGATTCTTTGAAAAAGCTCCTTTTGTAGTTGTTTTAAATTTGCATTTGAAATGTATTTTGAAAAGATCCATTATTAATTTTGAAAAGAACTTTAAATTTTAAATAAGTCTTTTATTTAACTTTGAAAAGAACTTTAAATTTTGAAAAGAACCTTGAATCTTTTAATTTTTTAAAGGATGCTTCAAATTTGGAAAGAACTGTAATTTTTTCAAAAGTTTTTTAAAAAAAGAATTTTGATTTTGTAAAATATCTTTTATTATTGCTTCTCTTAAAAGGCTTGAATTTAAAAATCATTTTTGAAAGGATTTTTGAGTGAGACATCCTTTGAGCTTGAGCTTTCCTAAATTTATAAAAATAGGAACTTTAAAGCACATTTAGTTAATGTAGAAAATATTTTTTAATGAGTTGTCTTGTATTTAAAAATATATAATTTTAGAGCACATTTAACTTACAATATAAAAATATATATGTTTTTAATTATTTAGATCACTAGGCTCTCTCTTTTACTTAGCTTAGGAAGCTTAATCTTACCTCATTTATGTTCATCAACCAACCACACCAATAATTATTTAGATCACCATACTCTCTCTGTTAATTAGTTAGAGGTTTTTTGAGTTTATTAAAAAAAAAACAATGAGTTGATTAATTTTTAGTTAGGTTTTAATTTGATTAAAGTTTAAATTAGGTTAATTAATAATTTAATTAATTAATTACGATGTTTTTTTGTTCATTTAGGTAATTAATATTTTTTTAATTATGTGGTTAATGGTTTAGTTAAATAATTAGTGGTAAGAGACTAGTGCATTAATTAAGTGGTTAACAACAACAACAATAAGAAGCCTTTGTCCCACTAAGGTTGTTTACATGAATCCTTTTTCTTCATTATGTCCTATTTGAGTGTCATATTTTAATTTAATTCTAATAGATTAAGATTCTTTTTTATACAATATATCCAATTTTTTTAGCTCTACCTCTGTCTTTCTTAAGATAAGTCGAATCTAAAACATCTACTCTCCTAACATGATCACAGATGGTTGACGCTTAATATAACCATACCATCTAAGATGACTGTTGCTAATCATTTCCCCCACTAGAGCTACACCAACCTTATCATAGATATAGTCATTTCGCCATTTGTCTCGAAGTGTCAAGACACTCATCCACCTAAGCATTCTCATCTCAGCAACACTTAACTTTGTTTTATGCCTCTCTTTTAAAGACTGATGTTGGCAGCAATTTTTCATATCATAAGTGTAGGGTGTCCATCTGCATGACTCGGGATAGTTTACAGTCTGTCCGTAATATCCGGTAGTTCAGACACCCACCCAAAATCTTTCGGCGCGTGTTGAGGGGCACATAGCCAAAGTCATTTTGTTATACTTTGGTTTTCGCTTAGCCAAAGGTAGGTCGACATTTTCGCACGTCGGACGACTCCAACCAGGTCAACGAAAATTAATCGTATCGACTTACACGAAATTGACTCAAATTGGCCTGATCGTCAGTGAAGTTATCCAGATGATCCTAGATAACGAAGCAAATCGTGCGAGCGTGTCCGAAACATCAATTTTACCTATATAGAACGTCCATTTTTTGATGTCTTTATAGGCGGGCTAAAAACGTGTGAATAATCATTATTGGGTCTGATTGCTGAAAAAGTGGTCTGAATGATTCCGAATGGTGAAATCAACCACGTGAGTGTGTCCAGAAAGTTAATTTTACTTATAAAAAAATTAATTTCACCACGAGATCGTATCTGAGCAAAAAATGCATGAACGATGATGATGATAATAATAATAATAATAATAATAATAATAATAATAATATTATTATTATTATTATTATTATTATTATTATTATTATTATTATTATTATTATTATTATTCTATCCTATTATATCATCTCACACGCCTCTCGCTCTCTCTCCCTTATCGCGCCTGCGCGCGTGCTACCTTCCTTGAGCCGCACACCTCCTCTCTCGCTCTCGTCAACCACGCCGCCTGCAGCTCCCTCCTCGCCGCCAGCCCTCCCTCGCCAGCAACCTCCTTGCCGGACCTCTCCCGTCTGCCAGATCTCCCTCCTGCCGGCGACCGAAGCCCTAGCCAATCACCTCGCCAGCCAAACACACAGCTTCCTTGCCTTCTACAACGCCGACGTCGAGCTCCAGCCACCTACTACTCCCTTGCCGGCCTCCTTTCTCGGTCTGAGCCTTCTCTTTGGCCGCACCTCCTTCTTCCTTGGCAGAGCCCTTTCCTCAGCTTCCCCTCTTGCTGGCAAAGCCTTTTCCTGTGTGTGGACCTCCTGCCTGCGCCACACATCCTGACTTCGTCTCCTTGCAAGCAGAAAAAAGGGGCAAATCTTAAGCCCTCTTCCTCGCATTTTTTTCTTCCATGCTGCCGATGAGCTACTCCTCCACCTCATCGTCCCTCGCTCCCCGGTGGTTGGAAAACCTCTCCGGAGTGATTCACCGTCATCGAACACCGAGTGGTGTCGATGTTCAGGGAGGTGCAAGGGTCTTCCGCCTCTTTAGAAAGGCATACGCCGACGCTTCTCCCCGCTAGCATCATCATGGTTTCCTCTCTTTTGCCGACATCGAGTGATCCTTCCTATGCAGGTACATTTGTCGTTTACATTTCCATATGCTTTGATTATTTATTTTGGGTACTTGTATACCTCTCTTGCCCTCACTAGCTTCTGCTAGTTCATATGTCTCATTGTGAGGTACATCAGTGCATAGACCGAATGCCAACAACTTGGAGAAAACAAAGAGAACGTGTCTGCAACCGTCACAGTGGTGAGATTTTCCAACTCCTAGCTAGCCTTATGATTAGTGATGTCTAGGTGTGTGCGTTCAATGGCCCACACGGGGTGCGTGCATTGGCTTGTGTCGGCGTGACGACGTACCTATGTGATTGATCGTTGATTTCGTAGATGGAGTCGTAGGGTATGAATCCCATGCATTGGTCACTCCTATTTGAAATCGAGTGTTTCTCTTATTTTGTGAGCCTTATGCCTTGATCCTCGTGCATTGGAATTCCAATTTCCCATGGCTTTGACGATCCTAATCTCTCTTAAAGGGATTAGTTGAGTTCAATCTTAGAGGAAGGAAAAAGCTTTGTAGCTAGTCCTTCATATAAGATCGTTGACATTCGTAGAACGAAAAAAGCTTTGTAACTACTCCACCCTACAAACGGTGAAGAGTTTCCCCTACAAGAAATCAGAGGGGGAAGTCCTCCACATTTTCACTCCAAATCTAAAGGCGGTGATGTCGTGAATCAATAACTGTCAGCCGTACGTTTCCCATATGAGGTTACTAGCATGAGCCTGGTCGACTATCTGCATGTCTGCTTGCTTTGGATTTTTCTACATTTTGCAAGGAGCATACAAGCACGTCACTTCGCTCCGGTCGACCGCCTTGACCAGCGAGCACCTCATTTTGCTCTGACCGGCCACCTTGACCCAGCGAGCACCTTACTTCGCTCTGACATGTTCCCTGACCCGGCGAGTACCTCACTTAGCTCTGATCGACTGCCCCAGCCCAGCGAGCATTTCACTTTGTTTCGACCTGTAGCCCCAGCTCAGTCGACCAACCACTTTGGTTCAGCTGGCCGCCAGGCCCGATCAATCGTGCACTTTGGTTCGACCGACCACCATGGCTCGGTCGGTAAATCACTTGCATAATGCATGTTTCACTTGTGCATGTTTGTGTTTTCCTGCTTCCATGTTGCATCAGATGTGTTTGCATTTGCATTTGGACTTGTGTGATGCTACCTGATGAGGATAACCATTACCTCCGGGTCACTGTTTCCACAACACACCCATCTTTTGGGCCCCTGTCTCCACTGCACACCCATCCCTTTCGGCCGCCGCCGCTTGATACACCTAAAATATATAATATTTTTATACACATTTTTTTGCCTATTTTTGAGATATTGCGCTTTAATGAAAGGAATTTGTGTTTCTCCTACATGTACAATAAAATGGATGAAAAATACTAAAAGGAGTGAAAAATGGTCAAATTTGAAGCAAAAATAAAGAAAGTGCAAAAATGAACTAGGGCGTCTAAAAGCCCACTTTGACACCTCAGCGCCAGAGGCTCTGTGCCTAAGCGGCAGGTACCCCGCGCTTAAGCGCCAGTAGTTACTTGATGAATTATTTAATTTGAGTTAATTTTTGAATAGGTGTTTGAAGCAACCCTTGATAAAAACGTGGGAAATAGCCCATGAACACGAAAATTAATTCAATTGGCTTATGAGGAGACAACTTCTAGAAGATTCATTGAATGAATACACATTTTTTAAGAGACACTAAGACTCCCTTTGGATTTTTATAAAAAATGACTTGGATTTTCCAAGAGAGGAGACCAGCAACCCATCAAAATTTACAGCCCACCACCGTCGACCACCTTTATTTTTTTTTATTTTTTTTAGTGTTAGTTTATATTATGAAAAAAGAAAGAGAATTCAAATGAACTTCAAGACATTTGATGGAGAGAATTTTTTATAAGTTTTTATCTCTGTATCTACACTTGATTTTAATTTATATTTTTTGTTTGTGTGCATGATTTCTATTTTTAAACTCATGTGTGGTTGTGTTTTCTCCATAAATTCTGAGTAATTTTCTTTATCTTTTTCCTTAAAATGATAAGTGATTAAATATCTAAAGGAAGTTGTGTGAAATAATAGACTTCAATGTTGGAAGAAGTTGTGATGATTTGAAACATTGCACTTCATTTACTTCTTGATTTGATTAGTTAAGATGTTAATACTTGTTGTGAAAACATGTAAGATCCGAGATGGTAACAAATAGTTAGAATCACACATTGATTTCATGAATAAGAATGTAGTTCATGGGGTTGAGTGTAAATAAATAAGAAAATATAATTTAAAGGGAGTAGAATTAGATGACTTTAGTGTGGCATGCTAAATCCCCCAATTTGATTTATAGTTTTAGGTTTTGATGCGAGTTGTTAACCCCTAGGTGGAGGGAAAAGAGAGAACTCTAGAGTGAGAGCTAGTATCTTCTCTGTCTAGCCGGTCTTCAAGATTATTCAAACTATAGATTAGCCAATGTTCTTTATAGCATCTCTAGTAAGAGTAAAGAATATTCTTGCTCAAATTTAGCACAACATATTTAACATACTTCCACAATAAAATATTTATATTTATCACTGATTCATGATAAAGAAAAAAATATTTTATTTATATCGTCTCTTGCAAGTATTTTATTCAAGTTAATTAGCTACTTACTTTATTTTCAATTATAAAAAAATACAAAAAGAATCGAACTTTCATTTCTATTTTAGCATCTTAATTTTAAGTAAGAATATATTGCTAAGTAAAATTTTGTTCTAAAAAAATTAGTCCTCCCTGTGAGATCGATATTCGGGACTTAATTAGAAAGTTCTATATTACTTGATAACGATACATATACTTACGTATTATCCCATATTGAAATATTATAACTGCATTTTTATTTGTTTCACAGTGAAAGATTAACCTAGCTTTTGCTTTAGAACAAGTTTTTGGCTTTATTGCAAATTAAAAATAACTATTAAGAAAATTAATCATATAATTGTATACATCATATTTTACATCTATATATATAGAAAATCTGGATCAAGCTTTTGGCGCCATTGCCGGGGATGAGAGGAAATATAATAGTAATTTGCAAAATATTTTAAAAAGAAGTTTTTTTTAGAAAGCAAAATTTTTACAAAGTCTTATTTAAACTTTAAGATTTATTTTAGGAATGTTAGAAAGCAAAATTTTTACAATGTTTTATTTAAACTTTAAGATTTATTTTAGGAATATTGTAGTGTCATTTTTATATATAAAGTTTTTCTTTGTGTGTTTTTTTCTTTCACTTTATTTTATTTTATTTTGTCTTTTATAGTAAGGTGTACATAGTTCAGGTTCCGTAGGACTTGTCCCTTACGATTTTGAACTAGAAAGAACTATTAGAAAAATTAAAAAAACTAAAAATTACTGGAAAATTTCAAGAAATGACAAATCAAAATAATCATAATGTTGAAGAATTTAGACCTTTAAGAGATTATTCAAACCCTACGGTGGATGAACTTCATTGTAGTATTTAAAAACCAGCTGTAGTGGCTAATTCATTTGAGCTTAAACCTTCTATTATCCAAATAATATCAAATAATCAATTCGTGGGAACACCAACTGAAGATCCAAATTTACATCTTGCTAATTTTTAAGAATTGTGTTCTACATTTAAATATGATGGTGTATCATATGATACCATAAGATTTAGATTATTTCCTTTCTCACTGAGGGATAAGGCTAAGATATGGTTACATTCGTTATCATCTGGATATATCATAAATTGGAGTGATTTAGCGCATAAATTCCTTGCTAGTTTACACCATAAGAAACTGTCAAGCTTAGAAATGATATTACATCTTTTTTTATCAGTTTGAAGGGGAATCTATTTATGAAGCATGAGAACGATTTAAAAAAATTCTTAAGAAAATGTCCACACTATGCTATACCAGATTGATTAATAATTCAAACTTTTTATAATGAATTAGTTAGATCTCTTAGATCTATTATCGATGTCGCTGCTGGTGGTTCATTGATGTCAAAACCATTTAATGATGCTTATGCTTTAATAGAAGAGATAGCTATAAAAAATTTTTAATGGCCTTTTGAATGGGTAAATCTCAAGAAAGTAGCCAATATTCATGAAACTGATGCTTTTCCCATGCTAGCAAATCAAGTTGCAGCAATTTCAAGGAAGTTAGACCAATTTGGAATTAATTTTTCTCAACTAATTCTTATGATTGAAGAGAATTCATTAGGCCAAATAGTAGATTCTCAAGTATCATTAGAACCTTTGAATGTCATAAATAATAAGCAGAATAACCCATATTTAAATTATTATAACCTAGGTAGGAGAAATTATACCCAGCTCTGGAGGGCCTGATTAGAGGTGACCCAAGAGTAGTATTTCCTCAATATTCACATTATCTTGACTATGAGCCTAAAGAAAAATGGTGTAGTGGCGATTCTGAGAGTGAAGAGAAGTAGAGATGAGAGATGATGCGTTGAACTTGATTTGGTTTAATGTATTGTTATGTTTGTATTTTGTTATGAACTCTGTAATGTTGTACTGATACAAATGCAGTTATGTGATGTTGTGGACTATGTTTTATGTTGTGTTTTGAATTTTTATGTTCTATTGTTGTTGTGATTGTTGTGTTAGATAATATTTTGTTTTTAAAATTTTAGGGTAATAACTGTTTTTGTTTTTAGTACTGTGGATTGGTTAGTTTAGAACTTAACTTAATTCCATGTCTTTTTTTTTAAAAAAAAACTTTAAAATCTTGCCAGCTTAGATCTTAATTTTAAAATTCAGAAACTGCTACCCTATATTTTTTTTGTCATGTTAGTGTGTTGTTTCCTTTTATACCCACTGTTTAGAAGTATAGTGAATCTCTACATGTTAAACTAAGATATGTTAGAAAATTTGATCAAAATTAATTTTACTTCTGTCTTTAGTTTTATACTTGTATAATTAGGATGTAAAAATTCCTGTTAGCATGTTATTTCAATTTTCATTCATGCATATATAATTATCTGATGCTAAATTGTTTAATCTGTTAAAAAAAATTAAGTTTGGGGGAGGGATGAAAAAAAAGGTGAAAAATTGTGCAAAAGAGTTTTGGCGCCAAAGCGCCAGATCCGATGCTTAAGCACCGGTTAAACAAACAAGGTCGTGCTTAAGCACCGAGACCCCACACTTAAGCGCCAGTGGCAATTTCTAGATGAGTAAAATTGGTTTTCACGAATTTCAAAGAAGTTTTTGAGGCAACCATTAGATTAATAGGTGGTTGTAACCACCATGGACGAAAATTATCATGAAAGGATGTGTCTCTTGGGCAAATACATCAAATCAAGACACATTTTGAAGAGATCCCAAGGCACCTCTTAGAAAACTATAAAAGAAAGAAGAGAGGACTTAGAAAAGAGTCTTGAAAATATTGGCAAGTTTTGAAAGTTCTTCTCTAGGGAGTTAGTTCAGAGAGATTTTCAGGAACCACATTTTATTTAATTTATCCTTTTTGTTATTTTGTTTTGAGTGATTGTAAAAAAGAAGAGATTCAAAGGAACTTCAAGAGTTTGGTGGAGGACTTGAGATAAGTTTTTATCTTTTTGTTTTAGACTACTTTTGGTTTTAATTGAGACTTATTGTTGGTTTGATAATGATTTCTTCTTTTAAACTAAAGAGTGGTTTTATTTTCTCTAGGGATTCTGAGTAGTTTTCTTTATCTTTCTTTTTAAAATGATAAGTAATTAAGTTTTGGATGGAAGTTGTGGAGAATATTGATCTTTAATGTTGGAAGAAGTTATGATGATTTAAATCCATGCACTTCATTTACTTCTTGATTTAGTCAATCCAGGTGTTAAAATTTGTTGTGAGAACATATAAGAACTGGGCTGGTATTGTCTCAGTCAACAATTGGAAAGAATCACATGAGGTTGTATGAATAAGAATGTAGTTCATATGATTGAGTACAAATAAATAGAAAAATAATCATTGATGGGTCTAGAGTTAGAGGACTTTAAAGTGACAGGTTAAAGCCCCCAACTTGGTTTATTGTTTTAGGTTCTGATACAAGAATGTTAGCCCCCAGGAAGAGGGAATCAATGGAACTCTAGAGTGAGAGCTAGTATCTTCCCTACCTAGCCGGTCTTTAGAACTATTTGTTGGCATCAATTTTTGATGTCACGAGTGTAGGGTGTCCACCCACATGACTCAGAATAGTTTACGGTTTGTCCGTGACATCCGATAGTTCAGACACCCACCCAGGATCTTTCGGCGCGTGTTGAGGGACACGTAGCCAAGATCATTTTGCTAGGCTATGACTTTCTCTTAGGTGAAGGTCGGTCGGTATTTGGCACGTCAAACGACTCTGATTGGGGCAAAAAATATTATGTGGCGCATCGCGCGCAATTTTGGCTCGAATTGGCCCGATCACTTGACGAAGTTGTCTAGATGACCCCGAATGTTGGAACGGACCCCACCAGTGTGTCCGAAATGTTGATTTCTCTTACGGAGGACGTCCACTTTGCTACGGCTTCGCGGGTGGGGTTAAAATGCGTGAATTATCGTTTTGGACATGATAGTCAAAAAAGTGACCCAAAAGACCACGAATAATGAAACAGACTACGCCAACGCGTCCAGAACGTCGATTTTAGCCAAGGAGGACGTTCACTTCGCTGCGAAGAC
>NEWO01000572.1:459346-514778 GCA_003013225.1 Phalaenopsis aphrodite
ATTTGATCGAGCCTCACCCTCAATTCTTGTGTTCATCCTTAAGGATAGATACAGGATTTGAGGTAAAGCGCTCTTTCATCTAAACTATGAAAATTATGGGGTCAATTTGACTCCATATTTTTCAAAACTAAATTTTTTAACGTCCTTCCGAAGCGGGCAACGGGATTTCAATTCCGATGACCGACAGCTTCTTACGGGCAAACCTCACACCAAAAATAGTGCCGACAGGCACCGACCTGTTAATTATTTTGATTTGACTTGCTCTTTTTTTGCTTTTTGCATCATATTGCATGTTTGCACTTGCATGTGTTTTTGCTTGTTTCTTTCAGTGATCTGGGATTTCACGATATAATCTAGGCTCACTAAGGACCCTAAAATTATAATTTTCTACAAAATCCTAAATAAAATATTCAAGATAATTAAAATTTAGGATTAAAATATTCAGGATTTAAAAACTTTCATATTTACTTTCCTGCTTATATTAATAGGGCCTCCACAATACTTAAGGACCGCTCTAGATAACTGCATCATATTTGCATGTCCCGAGGAGGAGTCCCCGTGCTTCTTCAACCTGACTGACCCAACATACTTCTTTATAGGTGGTTGTCTAGTGTGCCTAGGATGTTAGAAGGCTCCCCGACCCATACGGGTTGTAAGCCCTTTTGTTTGGAGCGTTTCCAGCTTTGTAGCTGAACCTCCATTTTCTTTTCCTTCCTGAGGCATCCTTGCCACTTTGGCAGGTATAAGTCCCACCTCTTGAAGCTCCAGCTTTTAGTCATAGGATAGAGTTTCTTTCCTTTGACCTTAGGGCTACCGAGGTTCCCGTGGACGATGCAATTCACAGATTGCTGACCGGGGATCTCAGGACGTGTTGGGTCGACTACCTTCACGACCAGGTAGACTTAAGGTCCTAGTAGCTGTGGATGACGGGTCTGTGGTACCCCGACCCAGTTACATCTACCTTTTAGGATCACTCTACCATCCTTTTTGTTGAGCCCCTTTGAGCCATGTCGCTCCTTGACTTGGTTGATATCATTTTGACGGCCCGATGCCGATGAGCTACCGCCCATTTGGGATACGACGATTTTTCCTCTACCTTTATGGACCCGACGTGCTTTGACGTGTTTGAATGTCCTCGTCAAGATGATTTAGGTTATTCCGTGGGCCCCGTGTGTCGATGAGCCGCTACCCATTTGGGATGTGAGAGACTCACTCTCTGCCTGATGTCTTAGCACAAGCTTTGAAGCATGGGGACTGTTCCCACACGGAATAACCTTCTTTTGAGTACCTATTGCCCCAGGTTCACGATAATCCAAGCGAAACTCCTTTTATCGAGAGTATTCTTGGGTCCCCCCAAAATGTAATTAACCAAGTGGGATACGTCCCCTTGCGAGTGCTCTTGACCACATAACAGGCACCTACACCTGAATCTCTAGTTATGGGTAGTCTACATTTGTATTCTCTCACGGATATCGGTTTAAGGTGCTTTCGCCCGATCTTGTTTGGGAGGACACTCTTAACCTATCCTTGCAAGGTTTACCGCACGTATGCTCTCCACGTTTTGTGTTTTCTCTTGTTTGTCGCTTTGTTGTATGTCCCTTCTTATTTGTTTCCTCTCCTCTTCGAATCACATATATGATTCGGGAGGGAGATTTATTCGAATGGGGGAAGTATACGACGATCGACAAGCTGGCGACTCCTTCTAAAATAAAAGAGAGAAAAATAAATGAAAATACTATTCAAACTTTAAATTAGCCAATGTTCTTTATAATATCTCTAATAAGGGTTAAGAATATTATTGCTCCTGTTTGGCACAACACAATTTGCATACTTCCACAACAAAATTCTCATACTTATTACTGATTCATGATAAGAAGAAAGATATTTTCATATTAATTATTTTTCTTCTACAAAAACTTTACTTATCTTTTTAAGGTGTTACTGTTTCGTTAAAATATCAAAAATACCGAAAATATTTAAATTTTAAATTCCTGCAAAATTCTTTTTTAGTTTAAGTAATTATATTTTTAAAAATAGAAAAACTTTCTAAAAAGTGCATATTACATAATCTTCCCTGTGGGTTTGATATTCAGGTCTTAATAAAAAAGTTCTATATTACTTGATAACGGTACGTATACTTGCGTAGTATCCCAATATATATATATATATATATATATATATATATATATATATATATATATATAAATTTAAAAGTTAAATTCTTATTTTTCTTCAGGATCAAGTTTTTGGTTTTTCTTGTAAAATAAAGAAATATAAGTAAAAAATACCATCAGAACTATTGTTATACTGTGCATAAGCATTAAGTAGGGGATCAATACCCCACGCTTAGGCTCCAAAAATAGTTGCTTGATGAATTATTTAGTTTTTGCGGATTTTTGAAGAGGTGTTTTATACAACCCTTGATAAAAATGTGGGAAATAACTCATGGACACGAAAATTAATTCAATTGGGTTATGAGTAGACAACTTCTAGAAGATTCATTGAATGAAGACACCTTTTTGAAGAGACACCAAGGCACCCCTTGTATTTTTAAAAGAAAATACTTAGATTTTGCAAGAGAGGAGGTCAGCAACCCATCAAACTTTACAGCCCACTGCTACCGCCACCGACCACCTTTACTTTATTTTATTTTATTTTGAGTGTTAGTTTGTATTGTGAGAGAAGGAAGAGAATTCAAAGGAACTTCAAGACATTTGGTGGAGAGAATTTGAGATAAGTTTTTATCTTTGTATCTGAACTTGATTTTAATTTAGATTTCTTATTTGTGTGCATGGTTTCTACTTTTAAACTCATGTGTGGTTGTGTTTTCTTCATGAATTTTAAGTAATTTTCTTTATATTTTTCCTTAAATGATAAGTGATTAAATATCTAAAGGAAGTTGTGTGAATTATTAGACTTCAATGTTGGAAGAAGTTGTGATGACTTGAAATATTGCACTTCTTTTACTTCTTATTTTGGCCAATTAAGATGTTAATACCTGTTGTGAGAACATGTAAGATCCGAGATGATATTGTCTCAGTCAAAAAAAGGTTAGAATCACATTTTGATTTCATGAATGAGACTAAAGTTCATGAGGTTGAGTGCAAATAAATAGAGAAATATATTTTAAAGGGTGTAGAATTAAAGGATTTTAGAGTGATAGGCTAAAGCCCCCAATTTGATCTATAGTTTTAGGTTTTGATACGAGATGTTAGTCCCAAGGTGGAGGGAGAAGAGGGAGCTTTAGAGTGAGAGCTAGTATCTTCCATGCCTAGCCGGTCTTTAAGACTATTCAAACAATAGATTAACTAATGTTCTTTATAGTATCTTCAGTAAGGGTAAATAATATTATTGCTTCTATTTGGCACAACACATTAAACATACTTTCACTTCATAATTTCTATATTTATCATTGATTCATGATAAGGAAAAAGATATATTTTTTATATTGCCTTCATCTTGCAAGTATTTTAGTTAAGTTAATTAGTTGCTTACTTTATTTTCAATTATGAAAAATTACAAAAAGAGTCAAACTTTTAATCCTATTTTAGCATCTTAAGTTTAAGTAAGAATATATTGCTAAGTAAAATTTTGTTCCCTAAAAATTAGTCCTCCCTATGGGATCGATATTTGGGATATAATCAGAAAGTTTTATATTACTTGATAACGTTATGTATACTTGTGTAGTATCCCATATTGAAATATTATAATTGCATTCTTATTTGCTTCATAGTGAAAGATTTACCTAGCTTTTACTTTGAAACAAGTTTTTGGCTTTGTTGAAAATTAAGAATAACTGTTAAAGAAATTAATAATATATTTGCATACATTGCATTTTACATATATATATATATATATAGAAAATCAAGATCACCACCTCATCACACCTTCCTCGGACAGTCGTCGCCACGACACTCCCATCCCTTTTGTTCACTGCAGCCTCAACACACCTTCAAGCTGCCGCCGCCACAACACGCCCATCCTTTTTGTTCACTGCAACTTCGACACAACTTCTTTAGTTTGTTATCGCCACGACACACCCATTCCTTTTGGTTTTTATCGCCTTGACACACCTCCCTCCGGTCGCTGTCGCCACGACACGCCCATCCCTTTTGGTCACTGCCGCCTAGACACATCTTCCTTGAGCCGCTGTCATCGAGGCACGCCCATCTGCGGGTCACTATCACTATGACACACCCGTTTCCTCAGGTCACTACCTCCATGTTTGCATAGATTGCGAGTCAGGCTAGGTAGGTGAGTGACCGCGTGTCGGTCGTGATGCCTTAATGAGCATTGCTTGCCGGGGTGATCCCAGGGAGTAATGCAAGTTAAGTTATCACAACCAACATGAGTATGACTATGCTAATGATCCAATGTATCTAACTTGTGTCACCCATCTTTATGGCGCCCTTTAGGTCCTTCAGATCTTTAGGGTTGAGCCGACATGACTACCCTGTCAAAGTCTTACTATCCTTAGACTCACCCCACACTTAGATATTAGGTTATGCACTTTTCATTAGATGGTGTGCTAGACTAGGATTAGGGTGCTAGGCTGTCTTTCTAATGTCTTATTATTGTTCTTTGTTGGATTGATTGCTTTAGACAAGCTTCTTTCTTTTGTAATGTGCTTGTGGTGTGACTGAACACTTCATATGTATCGTAATGTGTTAGGGCATTTTTCTGCAGGAAGCCATGTTTATTTATATGCACACACACAGGTACTGCTATGAGGGAGCATGTGATGATTTCTAACCCTTTTGCTTGCAAGTACTATTTAGCTCCCCCACTTATAAGGTTTGGCTCATTATACGTTATATGCATGTGAACTTTTCCACTAACCTTATTTTCATACAGGATTGAGTCTTTTCTATCTTTTCTATGTACTTTTTAGAGTCTAGGAGAGTTATATAGCAGAAATAAGATACTGGCACTGGTTTTGAGGCGTTTGGCATGGGGCCACATGGAGGGGACCAGGAGCTGATGCTCGTGCCTCGTATCTTAATTATATATTTTTACATTGATGTATAAAATTAGTACCAGGCATGTATATATTACCGACCCAATGACATCAGCCTTTCTTATTATTTTGATTTGACTTGTCTTTTGCCATATTGCATGAATGCATGTTGCATATTTTCAGTGTTTTTTTTTTCTGTGGTTTATCTAAGAATCATGATATTACTTTACTGTATATACTAATAGGGCCTCCATAATATTTAATGATTGCTCTAGATAACTGCATCATATTTGCATGTCCCGATGAAGAGTCCTTGATCTTCTTTAACCTGACTGGCCCAGCCTACCTTTAAATAGGTAGTTGTATAGTGCACTTAGGTGTTAGAAGGCTCCCCAACCCAAATGGGGTATAAGTTCTTTTATTTGGAGTGTTTCCAGTTTTGTAGCTAAACCTCCCCTTCTTTATTTCCCAAGGCTTCCTCACCACTTCGACAGGTATAAGTCTCATCTCTTGAAGCTCCAACTTATAATCATAGAATAAATGTTCATTCCTCTGACCTTAGGGCTACCAAGATCCCCTATGGACGACGCAATTCATCGATTGTTGACCGAAGATTTCAGGATGTGTTGAGTCGATTACCTTCATCACCGGGTAGACTTAGAGTTCTAGCAGCTGTGCATGATGGGTTTGTGGTACCTCAACCCAGTTACCTCTACCTTCTTAGGACCACTGTACTTTTTTTGTTGTTGAGCTCCGTCGCTCTTTTGAATTTGTCGATATCATCTTGATGGCCCAATACCGATGAGCTGCCGCTCATTTAAGATATGATGATTTGTCCTTTGCCCTTATGGCCTAGACGTGCTTTGACGTGTTGTGATATCCTCATCAAGATGATTTAGGTTATTCTGTGGGCTCCGTATTTTGATGAGTCGCTACCCATTTGGGATGCAAGAGACTCACTTTTTGCCCAATGGCTTAGCCCAAGCTTTGAAGCATCTAGACTTTTTCTGCACAAAATAACCTTTCTTTGAGTACCTATTGCCCTAGGTTTACGATAATCCAAGTGAAACTCCTTTTATCAAGAGTATTCTTGGGTACCCCTCAAGATGTAATTAACAAAGTAGGATAAGTTCCCTCAGGAGTGCTCTTGACCTCAGAACAGACACCTACACTTGACTCTCTGGTTTTGGGTGGGTTACGTAGGTATTATTTTGCAGATATTAGTTTAAGGTACTTACTCCTGATCTTATTTGGATGGACACTATTAACATATTCTTGCAAGGTTTACCGCATGTAGGCTCTCCACGTTGTTTTTTTTCTTGTTTGTCGTTTTGTCGTATGTCCTTCATTTCTGGCTGATCCCTTCTCCTGGTCATTCATATGACTCAGAAGAGAGATTTATTTGGGAAAGGGAAGTATACGATGATCGGCAAGCTGAAGACTCATTCTAAAATAAAAGAGATAAAAACGAATGAAAACAACCAACATCTTGCTCCATAGAGCATTGAAGGTCTCACCACCATCTTATAAAATGTTCTTTTAGTCTTAAGCGATACTTTTCTATCACACAATAGGCTTGATGTATTGCTCCACTTCAATTAACCAACTTGAATTATAATAGCAACATCCTCATCTATATCACTAGCACATTGAACAATATACCCAAGATATCTAAAATGACCACACCTTTTAATGATTTGATCACCCATAAGTACAACTTTGTCACTAGAGCTATTACTACTAAAATTACATTCCATGTATTTAGTTTTAGATTTACTCAAATGAAGACTTTTAGATTTCAATGTAAACCTCCATAATTTAAGTTTTTCTTGAACACTTTCTCTAGTAATATATATAAGAATAATACCATCAGTAAAAAAGTATACACCAAAAGTACATCCTCTTGTAATGTCCAATAAGAGCATCCATAAGTAAAGCAAAAGATATGGGCTTAAAGACAATCCCTGATTTAATCTAATTAAAATAGGAAAATATTTGGTCAATCCTTCTGTTCAAACACAAAGCAATAGCTCTTTAGTATACATATCTTTAATAACTTGAATATGATTCATATCCATCTTTCTTCTCTAGAACTCTTTAAAGAACTTCTCTTGGAACCTTATCGTAAGCTTTTTCTGAATCAATAAAAATCATAAGTAGATCTTTCTTATTTTCTTTGTACTTCTCCATCAAAACTCTCAATAAATGTATAACTTTCACAGTAGACTTACCCAACATAAATCTAACTTGAATTTGAAATCTTTATATCACATCTTAACTATCATCAATTATCCTTTATCATAATTTTAAAGTATGTTACATCAATGCTACAACTAAAATATGTTCAATTTTTCATACGCTTTTAATGTCTTTATTTGGTGATTTTTAATAATATTGCACTTTAAAGGAAGATATTTTATATATTTTTGGTTTCAGGTACAAGAAATGAGGTTTTGGAGAAAAAGAAGCAAAAAACAGTGCAATTTGGAGCAAAAATGAGCAAGAAAGAAAATTCTTTCCTGACACATTCCAATATGTATTTTTATGCTTATTTTGTAGGTTTATCTATTAAGAATGCAATGCAACTGAAACGGGGCGAAACAGAGCTAAAACCAAGCCAAACGAAGCAAAATGGTGGAGCTACGCTGGGTGGGCGCCGACGGCGCCAGAGTGCGGAGAACGATGTGAAAATGGCTTCGACGTCGCCCAAAACAGTGCCAACAGCGTCCGAGACAGTTTGGACATGATGTTGGGTGAATTTCTAGAAGATTCAATGTATTTGGACGTATTTTAGAAGGTTGCTTGAGACATCTTTTGGGAAATTCGTCCTTACACTATAATAGAGTGCTTTTATGTCAGAAAAGTGGTGTGTGTGAGTGGAAAAATGAGGAGAATGTTCAGAGATCTTAGAATAAGAGTAGAAATGTAGATTTCTACCTTTTTGGAGAGATTGGTAAGGGGATTTTGAGAGCATCTGTAAGGGAATGTTCTAGCATTGCATCGATCAGCGGGAGACTTTGTGAGAGAGATTTTTATCTTTCCTTCAAGGGGAAAAAACTAAGAATTGTGTTATTCTTTAACTTATAATTTTTTAAACACTTATTTAATGGATTTGCTTTGATGAAATGAAGTTTTTTGTTGTCTTTTCTTCGTTCTTTGTGATGTGTTTTTTTTACTCTTTCTTCTTATTAGGAAATAGTGGCATGAGAGAATTATGTCATTGTTTTCCTTTTACTTTTATTCTTTAATGAGTAGGATTCATGTTTAGGATTTTGGGATGCATGCTAGAAGAATTTTTAATTATAAATGTGATGGTTTTTACTTGCACTTCATTTACATTACAATAAAGGTCTGTTATAGTGTTAAAATTCGTTATAATTGCATTAAGACCCGAGAGGGTGGTGTAATTTTCAACAAAGTGGAACCACATTAAAATTTCATGGATGGTGAAGTTCATGGGGGTTGGATGCAAATAAATAGGGAAAGATACTTTTATAGGCGTAGAATTGGAGATTTTAGGGTGACAGACTAAAATCCCTAATTTGTCCCAATATTTGGAAACTAAAGCGAGAGTTAGCCTTCAGGCAAAGGGAAGTGGGAGCTCTGGAGTGAGAGCCAGTATCCTCCTAGCCTAACCACGAATTTAGGGACTAAACCTAGGATTAGCCAATGTTCTTTATAGCACTCGAAAGATGGTAAAGAATAAGATTGCTCATATTTGACACAAACAATATTTAATGCATCTCATTCCTTTACATTATCCAATTCACTACATAAGAATAATAGTTTTTTAATATCTCTAAATTCTCCAAACCAATTCGTCCAAAAGGGGTTATCTTTAGAATTAACATTTGCATTAAAGAATAGATATTATCATTACATTTTACATTTGTATTTAGGAGTAGTTGCTAGATAATACACCATTTTAATCGACATTCCAATCTAAGGCCTGATAGTAGTAGACTAGAACTTTGACTAAGTATCTCTTACCTCGCTTCTCTTCCTCATGTGAGACTCCATTATAGCCTTGTATTACTTAAGTGATATGTATACTTGCGTTTATATCATTGTGACTATATAGAATATATAAAATGAATAAAAAAAATAAAGTCCGCATCAAGTTTTTGGCGCTGTTTTCGGGAATAAAAATCTTCAAGTAGTGGTGTCAACTTCATGAAGCATAGCATATAAAAAAGTCGCATCAAGTTTTTGGCACCATTGTCGGAGAAGCTTCGGCAAGAACTTTAGGACAATTTTAGTTGCAGTAATTAGGCTTAAACTTGGAAAACTATAGTGTCGTTAAAATTATTTTTGAGTGGAAAGGTTTTTTTTTGTATGAAAAAGTGTTGTGAAAAAATTATTTGTGTAAAAAACAAGGTGTTTGTGAAAATGTTTTGTTGTGTTGAATATATCTTTTGTCTTATTTATTTAATTGTTAATGTATTGTTTGTTGTATTGCATATGCAAAATAAAGGATCCATAGGACTTGTGCTTATGATCCTTGTCGGGGCTATTTTTGTTTGGAAGGAGTTACCTGTAAGAAGCTGTCGGTCACTAGAATCGAAATCCCGTCGCCCGTTTCAAAAGGACGTTTTAATTTACATATATATTTAGTTTAGAAAAATATGAAATCAAGCTGACCCCATATTTTTATAGTTTAAATGTAAGAGCGTTGTACCTCAAGTCCTGTATCTATCCCGAAGGATAAACATAAGACTTGGGGATGAGGCTCGATCAAATAAACTAAGGAATATATGACGTTCGTTTGGTCTGCGAAACCTTTGTATTTTTCGACAAGTTTCCCTATTTAATATAAATAATTAAATAGGGTTTGTGTTAAGCTGAGTTCAGACATGCTTCCTATAAGGGCAAGCCCCTTAGTTAATTACTTCTTAAATGACTAAAGTCACCTAAGAAGACTCTCGATAAAAATCAGGAAATATTATCTTTAAGGAGTTTCAGACGATAGGACTTTTCAATGAGATCATACATAGAGGTGTGAAAGGGGATTGGTTCAAATTTGGAACATTTTGTTGTAGAGTCCAAAGGAGGAAGAACTAGGGGATGTCATGGATCCAAAGGAGAACCTCGGTGACTTCCCAAGCTATCCTAATGTTTTGCTTCAGTTTTGAGAAGAAATATTTAGGTGTTTCATCCTGCCAATTTTATTTGTTAGGGGTTACATTCGTGTGAAACGATCACACAAATAGCCTGGAAGATCTGAGGATTTAGGTCGTGACAAACGACAACCTCAGAATCCTAAGACGAGTTAGGGCTTATATTATATGGAAGGGCTGCACAAAGGCATAAATATAAGATGAGGATTTACGTTGCATAAGCAAGCAACCTCAAAGCTTTATGGCTTTGTTGTTTATATCAAAGGAAGGATAATTAGTTTAGTTGAGGAACAAAGGTTTTGTTGTTGAAGATGGCCATGCTGCCCACCATGCTAGCTCCAAGCTCCTTGTGGTAACGAGTTTGAATTTTCTAGTGTGTTAAGTTATGATATCAAATCAGGTGGCCCCATGGTTGAAGTTCTTTAAATTTTATGGGGGGCATGTTAAAGTTGATTAGAGCGACACCGGTTAGGATCCTACGGTTCCCTCGTTCCAACACCACTATTTTCTATTGAATTCACTTAGTCCAAATGAACTTACTAAACTCAACTTAATTAGTTCCATAATTTCATTTAGATCATGGAAAGCCTCGTTAGCAACCGTAGGTTACCTCCTCCGAGGGATTCCCGATCATCCGATAGAGATGTCTTAATTTAGTTGAAGTTGTAGTTTTGTGTGATGTTTGTGATTAAATTTTGAGTTGTTTTATATTTTGAATATTATGACGGTGAATTTTATCTTGGTTGATTTTAGTTATTTGTTTTGGTTTTGGTTTTATGGCTATCCTGTAGTTTTAGTTTTCATGCAAGGTGACATCGTTGTTTAGCATGGAAGCTTGCAGGTGTAAAAGTTCAGTATGAGAGTACAAGAAAGACAATGCTGAAAACTGTAAAAGCGTACCTGACGAGTCTTCTCATTCCACCACCTAAAACTCAAAAGGCATGTTAAGACAGTTTATATGAAATAGGGAAGTAAAATCTTGAAGACCTATCTAACCCTAGGTCATATCTTGGTGGGTCCTTAAGAATTTTGTTAAATATGATGTTTCCAAGCAAAACATATTAAGTTTAGTAGATCTCCGAGATATCCAATAGATCTAGCGAAAGAAGCAGGTCGATGCTACTCTCTTGCTGCATGGTGGAAAATCCCGAGTTCTTTTAAACTTATTATGTTGCATAATAATTCATCCTATAAAACATCCTAATGCTCAATGAACATTGATGTATCAATTACCCCTAAGAGTGAGGTAATTACCATATGTAATTTAATTTTGAAAAATGGTGTGGGTGAAAACCCTTAAAGAGGCAAGTTAGTGTTATTGGAACACTTAACCAAATTTTGGTCCTAATTGAGCTTGTAATGTTTGAAAGATGTTTTAATTTTCAATGATGTTTACTTTTCTAATCCTCATTTAAATGAAACTTGATTTAGCCTAAGTCACTACTAAGCCCGTAAGACCTAGGTGAGTGTCTCAGTTAGTTTTGAAAAGGCTAAGCTTTAGGTGGTCATAAATCATGATTTAAATTTTATTTAAAAATTAAATAGGGGTATTAAATTGATTAATTATTGACTTCAAAAGTCATACCCCTAAGCCATAGGTTCATTTTATTTTAATAAACTTCCAAATTATAATAATTTAGAAATTTATTAACTTATCTTTTTCAATTAAGAAAGTAAGGTTGGTTTCTACCAATTAACCCGTTGTGTTTCAAACATCCAAATTAAGATCAAAGGTTACCCATTTCCCTCCTTGAATTAAGCTTAAATGTTAATTAAGGCTAAATTTCTAACATTACATATTTGCCCCTAAGGCTCTAACACTTCATAATTTGTCATATTCATTTCAAATAACTTTGAAAATTTTTTTCCTACCTCATTAATGGGTCAACTAAGACATCAGAGGAGAAAATATGATTTTTCAAAATTTAATTTAATTTATATAATTATTTTTATGCAAAAATAAGATTTTTCAAAGAAAATTTATAACTTGACCAAGGAAAATCCTAATTCCTTGAAATTTTTTCTAAAGGTAGACCTAGACTAGAGAAGCCTTTGAACCAAATTTCATGATTTTTTTAAATTTTATTTAAATTTTAAGAATTATTTTAAGTTCTAGGGTATTATTAAATATAAAATATTTTAAATGAAGAAAATTAAGTTTTATATTTTTGAAAAATTCTCCTAAGGTCAGAGAACTCAAAGGAGAAGATTTTATATTTTTCTAAATTTTCTTTGATTTATTGGAATTATTCTTAGTGAAAACTCATTTTTAGCCTTTAAAAATCATTTTCAAGCTTTAAAATTCAATATCTTTATTTAGAAAACCAGAAAAAATATTTCAATTTTTCCTAAGTGCGTAGGAAACAATTTAGAACATTTCCATGAATTTTATTATTTTTGTGATTTTTAGGGATTTTTAATTATTTAAATATTTAAAATAGGTTAAAAATCAAGTTTTTACTTTAAATATCATTTTATTTTTAGAAAATACCCCTAATCACAGAGATATCAAAAAAACAAGTTTTTATAAATGTTTTAGTTATATTTTGATATAAAAAAAATCATTTAAGTGCCAAAATGATATTTATCTTTTAAAAATCAACTTAAGTTATCAAATGAACTCAAAATACTTTAAAATTTTTATGGTGATTTCTCTGGATCTTAAATAATAGTGGAGATAAAAAATCAAGTAATTTTGTTGTTTGTATTTTTCAAAACTAATTATCTTACTGATTTAGGGTTTGTAAAAATAAGGTGTAGTTTTAATGACTTAGCTCATGAGAAATTTTTCCAAAGGTTCTCTAATCATAGTAAACCTTCCAAAATTTTCTTGGATTTTTTAAAGCAACATGTTAACTTTCATGATTATTTCAAGCAAATAATGCACAGAAACTCAAAAAATGTGATCCACTGTCTATAAACTTCCTCTGACTTTCAAAAAATCCAAGAATGTTCCCATTGACAGAGGCTACAACATGCCAAAAATTCAAGCTATGGTGATAAGTCTACATGCATAGAAAATTAAAAGATTCAAATCAGTGTTTAATTAATTAAAAATAAAATATGCATCACATGGAATTAAAATTATTTCCACATTATTCACCTCTGTTTACTAAGCAAGAGGATATTTTTATTTTATTTTTGGGATTCTTCTACACCAAAATATGAATTTTTGAGTTAGGGTTATTTAAATAAATAGGAAAAATCTCTATTTGTCTATTTGAACAGCGCCTACTGACTAGATTCTAGGCAGCTCTGAAGGCATGCGTGGTACGCTTTGGTTGGACGCCGTCATCCACGTAGCTGCTGACTCAGCCCGCAAGCGTTGTCCTGCTCGATCTCCTTCATCCATTCGATATACGCTTGATCAAATGACTCCCCAGCATCATCCCCGATAGAGTGATCCTGTGACCGTTCACACTAAAACCTTAAGATCTCGGCCTAGACTCAGCCAAATCACTTTAGCTTTGATCCTATGGAATCGTTTAAGTGAGAAGAACACATCCATACGAAAATCATGTAATTAAATTAGGCCTAATTAAATGAAGAATCAAAATAGGCTCAGGAGGGAGAGAAGTTTTACACCTTTGCTTTGAGAAGTGAAGCTTCGATCATAGAGTCTTGACACATTCGTTGTGATCCAAAGAGGCTAGGGATTGAGTCACTGGTCTTCGTGTGAGGCCTATATATGATTTTGATCACTGCCAGATTTGGGTGTTAGTCTAGAGCTATGGTAGAGGCTCTGTGAGAGGGTAATTTGATGAGGCTTTAGCTCCTTTCACTGTTGTGAAGGTGTGGGTGAGTTTAATTAGAGTTTAGTGGACTGTGGAGGTGTTGAGAGTTTTTTCCTGTCTCCGCCAAGGTTTTGAGCTATAAAATTGAGCTTCGGCAAGGGGATTCAGGGCAATGTGATGGTTGGGCTACACTGAGGAGGTCTCAAAGAGGCTTTGTGATCAATTTGGAGAAGTCTATTAGAGTAATTTTCATCTCTCCCTCTATGGCCATGAAGGGGAGAATTTTATAAAAATGGCTTTAGGCTCGCTGTCATGGCCAATTGAGGGTGAAATGTGTTGCTTAGGTGGAGGGCAGAGAGGCTCTAAGCTTTAATTAGGATGCTTTGGCCTCTAGGTTTTAATTGGGTTTAATCCCATTGGGTTGGCTCTTAGTTTGGCCATTTTTGGCTACTTGGTTGGTCGGTCGGCCAGGGGGAGGTGGCTAGGACCTCAAGGAACCCAGGGGAATATGTCACAGCAATTTAATTATTTTAGGCTTTCTTTTGGTAATGGTATCTTAAGCATGTAGATTTTTTGGAATAAAATCCCTTAATTTGGGGGACTTTTGGTCCATGGCATAGTTTAGGTGGTTAGATGAGTTTTTCGCTTAGTCTTAGGGTTTAACCAATGGCTGAGGTGGAGTTAATTTGATGAATTTGGGGTAGTTAGGCCATCTTTAATGCATAGGTTCAACGTGGGTTCAAGTGATCAAAGTTTGGGTTTGGGCTAGGTTAGCCATGTCAATTAGCCTAATTAATTGATCAAAATTGTGTAGATGATTATTATGAAGATTTTTGGAGAAGGGTTGAGGTGACTTTGAGTTCAATTAGTAGGTCAATTTGAGGGGTTTTTGAAATTTGGCCAATTTGGGCATGTTGGGCTAGACATGGGTCTAGGTTTGTCTAGCCTTGGGCTAAGTCCCAATTTAATGGTTCAAATGATCAAGGAAGGTGTTGTGAAGATTTTTCATGAAGGGATGGAGTGGAAATTTTGGGGCTAAGGCCCTCAATTTGGTGAAATTTGAGGACATGGCTAATTTGAGGCAAACTTGGGGCTTTTGGACTTAGGTTAAATCAAATGAAATTGAGGTCTTAACAAGGCCAATTAAAGGTCAATTTTGATGTGTGTGAATGTTATGAATATTTTTCAACACAAATTGTGGCCAATTAAGTGGGCTATGGGTTCAATTTGGTGGAACCAAGTCATAGGGCCAAAATTGGGTCCAAAGAATGGGCCAATTGAGTTTGGATTTGGTCTATATTGGTCATATCAAGGGTGAATTTGAGTTTAGAATTAAAATTGGGGTAAATTGAGACCAATTGGATAGACATTTGGGGTGATTTGGGGAAAATATGGGCCTTTAAAGAGCAATTTGGGGGTCATGATCAAAGATGATCAAATTGGTCAAATTGGGTCATGTGATAGTTGAGAAAAATGAAACTGGGAATATTTGGGAGGTTTTGGGAATTTTTGGGATTTTCTAGAATTTTTGGAATTTTGGGCTAGGGAGGGGTATTTTGGTAATTTGGCAAATTTTGGTAATTTTTGGTAGTTTGGGTGTTTTCAAGGTGTTTGAAATGATTTTTGAATCAATTTGGGTATTTTGAGTAAATTTGGGAATTTTGGCCAAATTTGGGGTCTCAAGGGTGTTTACGTAATTTGGGGGAATTTAGGGGCAAAATGGTAGGTTGGGTATCTTGGTAGAGTTGGAGTACCAACCACCATTAATAAGCCATGGACCAATGGAAACTCTATATTGGGTCCTCTATGCACTAGTATTCGCTAAACCCTAGCCTAGGGCGAGTGGGTTTAGGGGACTACCTACATGAGTATCCCAAGAGTATCAAGGGATCAAAGCCTAGAAGTTTAGGTTTAGGGTTGTGAGTGATTGTGAGTGCAAGTGTGTACCTTAAGCCCTAGACCAACACCCAGGGTCAACCCTAAGGTCCAGTAGTTTTAAGGGGACTCTCCTTGAGCTCCCTCATAATGACCCCACATACTAAGTGCTAGAGGTTAGGACTAATATGTGGAACTTCAAGTTGAGTAAAGAGGAGTAGAATTTATAATGGTGAGGGTTCCTTGTCTAGTTTTCTAAGAATAGTCAATAGGAAAGCCCTATGGCTAGACCTTAAGCTACTAAAGAGGAAAAACTATACCTCAACCAAAAGTGAGGTCAACAATCCTGAGTTAGAAAAAAGAATAAAAATAAAAAATAGAAAGGCCTTGAAGAACTAGAATTGGAAATGGAAAACATTCAAAATAGTAACTTGGAAAATCAACATAAATATTTGAGGGATTATATAAATCCTACGACAGATGAAATTCACTTAAGTATACAAACCCCTATCGTAGAAGCTGACTCATTTGAAATAAATCTAGATATTATCCAACAGGCGCAGAACAACCAGTTTGGGGGAACTTTTTCGGAGGATCCCTATTTACACTTATCCAGTTTTCTAGAACTTTGTGCTATATTTCGTTATAATGGCATGTCATACGATGCTATTAGACTAAGACTTTTTCCTTTCTCACTAAGGGATAAGGCTAAAATGTGGTAATACTCATTAGCACTTGACTCTATTAAAAATTGGGTGGAGTTAACTCAAAAATTCCTAGCTAAGTATTTTTCACCTTCAAGGACTGCTTAACTTAGAAACGGTATTATCACATTTTGTCAGTATAAAGAGGAATTAATATATGAAGCCTAAGAAAGATTTAAGGAACTCCTAAGAAAGTGTACACACCATGCTCTGCCCGATTGGTTAATCATTCAAAAGTTTTACAATGAGTTAATAAAATCCCTTAGGTTTACAATTGACGATGCCGCTAGTGGATCATTAATTTCAAAACCATTTAATAAAGCATATGCGTTAATTGAAGAAATGACTACAAATGAATTTCAATGGCCCTCTACAAGGTTAAATCCTAAAAATGTAGCCAATGTTTATTACACAGATGTGATTGTAATTCTTGCATCTTAGGTTGCTCCAATATCAAGGAAGTTGGACCAATTTGGAATGAATCAGCCTCAATTTACTCCAGTAAGTGAGGAAAGTTCATTAGGGCATTTGATTGATTCTAACTTATCATATGAAACCTTAAATACCATAAACAACTCGTATTCTAATTTACAACCCAGGTTGCATGAACCATCCTAATTTTAACTGGAACCACACTAATTGGGGTGGAAACCAACAATGAGAAAATAATCATGCAAATCCTAATGGAAGTTGGAATAAACTGGGGAACACAAATTATAAACCTTCATATTAACTAGACTCTAACAATGATCAACAATTTGAGGATAATAAGATGTCTATAGAAGATGTGGTATTGCAAATGGGAAACCAGTTGCAAAGTCAAAATTTTACGATTAGAAACATAGAGAATCAACTTGGATAAAATCCTAATTCACTTTCAAGAAACACTTCGTAGCAACACTGAGATCAACCCTAAAGAGAACAATAATGAACAGGTAGAAACTGTCCAATTAAGAAGTGGAAGAGAGATAGAGGATGTCGTTAGAAAAGAGAAATAAATTGTGAGAGAAACAAAGGAAACTAGAAAACCTGAAGAACATGTTTCTAAGGGTCTGGAGAAATTAATATCTCCAACTAAAATCAATTTAAAAAGACCACCACCTCCATTTCCTCAAAACTTAGACATCATGAGTTAGATAAATAATTTTCAAAGGTCATGGAAATACTTAAGAAGTTAACTATAAATATTCCTTTCACTGAAGCTTTGAAACAGATGTCAAGTTATACAAAATTTATGAAGGAGATATTAAATAAGAAAATAAATTTTTGGGATTACGAGAGAGTTGCACTAAGTGAGGAGTGCATCGTTATACTTCAGAAAAAGCTTTCTCAAAAGCTTAAAGATCATTAAAGTTTTACAATTCCTTATGCAATTATAGAAAAGTTATGTGGAAAAGCTTTATGTGATTTAGGAGCGAGCGTTAATATGATGCCTCTATTATCTATATTTAGAAGGTTAGGTTTAGCCAATATTTCTCCCACTATTGTAACCTTCCATAAGGAGTTATAGAAGACGTGCATGTTAAAGAGGATAAATTTATCTTTCTTATGGACTTTATTGTATTAGATATGGAGGAAGACAAAGAAAATCACATTATTTTGGGGAGATCTTTTCTTGCTACTGGACAAGCTATGATAGACGTGCAAAAAGGAGGGTTGACTATGAATATTAATGACCAGGAAGTCACTTTTGACGTGTTAAAGACTGAAATATCTAGCTGAGAGAAAAAGATGATGATTGTTTTTGGATGGATGAAATTGATTATCTAAATAAAGACTATTTCCAAAAAAGTTTTGAGAGTAAGTTAACAGATGAGATCATAATGGACTTTCATGATGAGTATAAAATGTTGTTTAAAGAAGACTGTCTGTATGTTCAGAAAAGGTGCGCAATGATGGACGTTACCAAATAGTAAAATTTTAATTTCATCTGTTGAAAAATTTCATGAACTTAAAATGAATATACACCATACAATTTTAAAGCCTACCTATTTAAGGAATTCATCTACACCACAAGTTTTGCATCTTCATATTCTACTCAATCACAAGATGAACTTGAATTGAATAATGAAATCAGTAAAATATCTCCTATGAAAGAGTTATTCAAAATCACTGAATGTCATATTCTATAGTATACAGAAAAAATGAATGTGATTCTGATGTTGGGGCAGATTATTAATGTGATTAACAGTTAACCCCCAGAGATTTTACCTAGTGACCATGAGATAAACCCTAAGCAGATAAATGATGAGCAATATAAAGTTATCAAACAAATATTTAGAAGAGAATTTGAAGATATGTTTCAAAAGAACTTCGAGTTGAGAGATGAGGATAAGGAGATTGAAAGACCAATGAAAGAATTTCCTAAGGAATTAGAAAAACATATTTCCTCACCTAAGATAAATATAGAAAGACCACATCCACCATTTACTCAGTACCAAGGGGAAGAATTAGAAGATAACTTGAAACAGAAGAGTAATCTAGTAGAATTTGATCCAGAATCTGAATTATCTAATGAGAATCTGATCTAAAATTTGGGAGATCTTGAATTATCTTATAGAGATCCATTTCTTATGAATTTTAAAAATTATATTAATATGAAAATTGAGAAAATTAATAAAAGAATATTAGATCTAAAAGGAAATATGAGGAATAATGCTATGAATCAATCTGAAAAGGAAGAGCTAAAAGAAAATTTTAAATTTGAGGACTTTGTAGGAATCCCTGAATCTGAAAAAGATTGGGTGATTGATCAAGGATTACTTAATTGGAATTTTGATCCAAGTGAAATTATTTGTCAGGCTAGCAATGTTAAACCAAGCGCTTTATGGGAGGCAACCCATAGTTATCAGTATGGTTTGATTTAGTATGCTTAAGAGTTATGACTGTTAGTGTTGTATTGTCTTTTCTTTAGTGTGGATTGATCATTTTGACTGATGATTAGTAGATGTTTAGATTGTTAGTGCATTGATTTGATCTTTGTTTGTGTCATGAGGGATATGATTATTTAACTTTTTATTATGGCTAGACTTGGTTAATCTCTTGTAGTAGTTGGATTGACGAGTCCACTACAACTCGGGTCTCACCCGGACTTGAGTTTTATAAGGGATATCTTGAATTTGAACAGTGACAATTCCATCTCAATTTTGTTACTTCCTTTTTTTTACTTTGTTTTTATTTGGTAGGAGTCATGAACCTATTTGATGAATAATATGTGGATGATTTTACACTATCCTTATAACTGTTAGAGGTGTTTAATTAAAAGGAGCCAATATATCAGGGATAATGTTATCTTTGGGATTATACTCTATAAAATCATTTAAAATGTACCTTATTTATTTGTGTAGTGATTCCGTTAGAAATTGAAAGTAAGTTAGTGAGATGCGAAGACATGATGGAAGAATTGACCTCATTTATCTTGTTTGTTTGTTTGTATTTGTGTTACAATTTTATAAAACTTGAAGAACATTTTTATATTCCAATGCTGATACATGTTATTCTAGTTAGACTTTTGTTTAGTTAATTTCATTCTGGCATGTTTAGTTTATATTTTACTTTCTACTACATGTTTTCGATTCTGATAAGTAATTGTATATGTTTTTGAAATAAATTTGTGGTAGGCATAATTTCTAAACTGTTTTTCTTCCTACTTATATTTTTTCCACTAAATGTTATCCATGTTAAAAATCAAGTTTGGGGGTAGGAAGAAAAATAAAAATTTAAAGTGAGTATACTTTCTTTTAATTTAATATTGTTGTAAACATGTTTTAGGCTAGATTTACACTCTTATGCAGTCATTCTATCCTAATTATGCATATATATGAATTTGATAGGATGTTATAGTAGTTAGTAGATTCAACTTTTACTTTTTCTTCCTGCTACATTTTATGAAATTAATTGCAACATATTTTAAAATTTAATTTTATGGGGAAGAATTTTTTTTTAAATTTTTAACTTTATTTGTGCTCAGTAGCCCATATTTAATTTGATGTTACTTTTAAAAAGACTTGTGGCATGTGGTGTTATCTTTAAGTTACTATAACTTTGATTTTAGGAATGTTAGAAAAATAACTTAGTTGAAATCCTGTGTGAAGAAACTGTTCTAGAGTTAAGATATTTTATAGGAAACATTGAGAAAATGATTTTGCTATTTATGGTAGAAAGGAATTGAATATTTGAAAACTATGATTCTTAGATTTATTCTTATTGAGAATTGAGCTTTTATTAAAACCTTTTTTTAAACTAATACTTAACACTTTTAAAAGTGAGGGAAAGTTTTTGAGTTTTGGACTTTACAAAGAGGATAGTGAAATTCAAAATAATTAAAGACCTATCCATATATAGTAATCCTCACGTAAATAAAGAGAAAAAATGGATAAGCTTGAGGAAAAGCCTAATAAAAAATTGGTTTCATTTGAATTTTTTTAAATGAAAAGATATAAAAACAATCATAAGCTTATTCTTATTTAAAAAAAAAGGTATTGGTAAAATTGGTATAGATAAGGTGCTTAAATTCTATTTTTTATACTTTCTATGAATCTTTAGTTTGACAAGGTTCAATAACTTTTGAAATCAATAAAAAATCAGAATTCCTAAGTTGAATATGAGATATTCTTACACTCTAGTCTTAGGTTGATTTGCTAAAATTTATCTTAAGTTATACTATAACATTTTCTGAGACAAAATTATAGGAAACACTACTGAAACCCACTACCTCAAATCAATTCATTTAGTTTTTATAATTATAATGTTACTTTAGGAAAAGTAACAATTAAGTTTGGGGGATTTTGATACGACTAAAATATGCTCAATTTTTCATGTACTTTTAATGTTTATATTTGGAGATTTTCAATGATATTACACTTTAAAGGAAGGTATTTTGTATATTTTTGGTTTCACATACAAGAAATAGAGTTTTGGAGGAAAAGAAGAAAAAACGGTTCAATTTGGAGCAAAAACGAGCAAGAAAGAAAATTTTGTCCTGACACATTTTAATATGTATTTCTATGATTAATCTATTTTACACTTCTCACATATTTTTGAATGAAATTACACTTTAAAGGAAGGTTTTTGATGCTTATTTTGTAGGTCTATCTATTAGGAATGCAACAAAACTGAAACGGGGTGAAACATGGCTAAAAAAGGAGCCAAACAAAGCAAAATGGTCGAGTTGTGCAAAGCAACGCCAGAACCGGCATCGACGGTGCCAAAGTGCAGAGAGCAACGTGAAAAGCACGCCAACGACGCCCAAAATGACACCGACAACACTCGAGACAGTTTGGACGCGATGTTGGGCGAATTTCTAGAAGATTCATTGTATTTGGACGCTTTTTCAAAGGTTGCTTGAGTCATCTCTTGGAAAACTCGTCCATACACTATAATAAAGTGCTTTTATGTCAGAAAAAGTAGTGTGTGTGAGTGGAAAATGAGGAGAAAGTTCAGAGATCTTAGAATAGGAGTAGAAATGTAGATTTTTACCTTTTTAAAGAGATTGGTGAGGGGATTTTGAGAGAATTTGTAAGGGAATGTTCTAACATTACATGGATCAGCGGGAGACTTTGTGGGAGAGATTTTCATCTTTCTTTCAAGGAGAAAAAGTAAAGTATTGTGTTCATCATTATCTTATGATTTTGTAAACACTTATCTAGTAGATTTGCTTTGATGAAATGAAGTTTTCCATTGTGTTTTCTTCGTGCATTGTGATGTGTTTTTCTTTCTCTTTCTTCTTATTAGGAAATAGTGGCACGAGAGAATTAAGTCATTATTTTCCTTTACCTTTTCTTTTGCAATGACTAGGATCATGTTTAAGATTTTAGGATGCATGCTTGAAGAAGTTTTAATTATAAATGTGTTGGTTTTTACTTGCACTTAATTTACATTACAATAAAAGTCTGTTATAGTGTTAAAATTCATTATAATTGCATTAAGACCTGAGAGGGAAGTGTAATTCTTAACAAAGTGGAACCACATTCAAATTCCATGTATAGTGAAGTTCATGGGGGTTGGATGTAAATAAATAGAGAAATATACTTTGATGGACGTAGAATTGAAGATTTTAGGGTGACACACTAAAATCCCCAATTTGGTCTTAGTGTTTGAAAACTAAAGCATGAGTTAGCCTTCAGGCAAAGGGAAGTGGGAGCTGTAAAGTGAGAGCCAATATCCTCCCAGCCTAAACACTGATTTAGGGACTAAACCTAGGATTAACCAATGTTTTTTATAACACTCAGAATAGGGTAAAGAACATGATTTCTCCTATTTGGCACATATAATATTTAATGCATCTCATTCCCTTACATTATCCAATTCAATACATAAGAATAATAGCTTTTAACATCTCTAAATTCTCAAAACCAATTCATCCAAAAGGGAGTTATCTTTAGAATTAATATTTGCATTAATGAATAGTTATTATCATTACATTTAACATTTGCATTTAGGAGTAGTTGCTAGATAAAACGTCATTTTAATCGAAATTCCAATCTAAGGCATGATAATAGTAGACTAGAACCTTGACTAAGGACCTCTTACCTCGCTTCCCTATGAGATTGAAAATTCCAATCTAAGGCATAATAATAGTAGACTAGAACTTTGACTAAGGACCTCTTACCTCGCTTCCCTATGAGATTGATAAACGGGACTCCATTAAAGCCTTGTATTACTTGAGTGATATGTATACTTGTGTTTATATCATTGTGAGTATATAAAATATATAAAATTAATAATAATAATAATAAGTCCATATAATGTTTTTTGGCACCATTGCCAGAGATTAAAATCTTCAAGTAACAGTGTCAACTTCATGAAGCATAGCATAAAAAAAAGTCACATCAATCAATTTAATTTCTTTATAATTTGCATGTTATTATGCATCCTCTTTATTCTTAAAAATGGGGACCAAAATAATCTTCCTTCACTTCTCATGCTTCTTTTAATTTTTAAAATAATATTAAGGAGTTTATTAAGACAAGAAACTCCCAAATCTCCAAAATATTTCCACACTTCCATTGGGATATCATCAAGGCCTACTAATTTTCTACCCTTTATTTTCTTTAAAGTCTCATCAACTTCTATTTTACAGATATGATGGTAAAAATAAAACACTATCATTATAACTATATTAAAATTACTAAGGTTGATCATATTTTTAGAAACTTAATTGAAAAGTTTATCAAAATAGCTCACCCATCCATGCTGAATATCTTTCTCTAAGAAAAGCTTTTTTTTATTTTCATTTTTAATACACTTTACATCAATTAAATCTTTACTTTTCTTTTCTCTTTGTTTAGCTAGTTTATGCATATATTTTTTACCCTTTTAATTATATAATTTATTATAAAGATTACTAAAAGCAGAATTTTTAGTTTACAAATTATTCTCTTAGGCTTTTTACGAGTCACCTTATAAATTTCTTAGTATTCTAAACTTTTACATTTAAACCAATTTTTATAGCAAAATTTCTTATATTTTATTTTTTTCTTGAACATTATTATTCCACCACCAACTATTTTTATTTATAAAAAAATTTCATTTTGATTCTACAAGTACATCTTTTGTCACTTTTTTAATAATGCTTGTTATGTTATCCTACATAGAATTTACTTCTTTGTGAAAATCCCAAATCTTAAAATCTTTAAGTTTACTCATAAAAATAATTTAATTTGTGTATTTTAGGTGCCCCCATCTAATTCTATGATAATATTTTCTTGTATTTTTTTATTATTAATCTTCATCTTATAATCCATAACTAATAATTCATTTTGAGTGCTTAAATTTTCAATTGGAATGAATTTACCATCTTTCCGCACTCGACAATCTCTTTTTTTCTCATAAGAAAATAATCAATTAGTGTTTTATTAGATCAATTCTTATAGGCAATAATATGCTCGTCCCTTTTCTTAAATAAAGTATTAACAATAACAAAATCATATTGTAAAGCAAAATCTAATGTGGTTTTAACTTCTTATTTAATCACTAAAAGATTGTAGCCACCAAGAATATATATAAACTCTTCTACTACTCTACCAACATGTTCTTTTTAGGAGTAGTTGTTGGTTGTTTTTTTTATATTTAGGAGTAGTAGTTAGAAAAACCACTTAAATCCACCTTCCAAACTAAGACCTGATATTAGCAGACTAAAACTTTAATTAAGGACCTCTTACCTCTCTTCCTTGTGGGATCGATAAATGGGACTCCACTAGAACCCTGTATAACTTAAACAATACGCATACTTACGAAGAACCTCTAATGTGTGCACATACATACGAGACACATTAATTTTTTATGTTGTCACTAAGAATTTCAATTGATATAAAACATGTAGAAAAATACCATACATTTGAGACATATCAACGACCAACACCATGAAGCCGAGACTTTTTATTATCCAAATGGTTCATAATAGCCAGTTTGATGGATTACCTACAGAGGACCCAAATCTTCACTTGTCTAATTTCCTTGAACTTTTTCCCACTTTCTGGTATAATGGTGTCTTTTGTGATGATGTTAGATATAAGTTATTCCCATTCTCTTTGAGGGATGTTTTCCTCACTTTTGCTCAACCCTTCATTCACACTAAAAACAAAACTCAAATCAATTTCAAACTCAAAACCTATTCAAATTAAGTTGAGATCACGAGATTAACTAGTTTGAAGTTCATTTTAACATTCATCAAAAACCTTAATTTTTGTTGGATCGGGCCCACACCATGACCTCAACAGCCTCACCTTGAAGACAACATGGACAAAATCAACCATGCCTTCAAAATCATTGAATTTTCCTCTACTAGGGTAGGTCAAGATTGTCTTTTTGGTTGGAAATGTGTGCCTGCATGTCATTATGCCCACACAAGCATGAAAACATGTACGTGTTCACCTATCTTTGGATCGACATGTTCACACCAGTTTGGGTGTATACTTTGCCTGGAAGTTACTGGGCATGTTCAAACCCAGTTTGAGTGTAGCCACACCTAAAAGTAACTATGTGTGGTCCCTTTTGAGTCTGGTGTAGCCACGCCTCCTGCCATGCTAGCCATAGAGCGTGGCCAAGCCTCTAGCCATGCCAGAAGTTTTTGGCTCTCTTATTTGGATTCGACATCAAAATGACATATTGTTTCATTACGGTGATCCGTGAGAGCTCCCTAGCAATCTCGATGCAGCTCATCCAATGGCGCTCTGATCCCGATTTTATATGACAGTACGATGTATGCAGTTATAATCTTTATTTTTTCTTGCTTATATTTCTTACTATGCAATGGCTGCCAAAAATTAGACTTCGATGCAAATAAGAATGTAATTATTATATTTGAATAAGGGATACCACGCAAGTAATCATATCGTTATCAAGTAATATATGACTTTTTGATTAAGCTATAAATATCAAACCCACATAGAATAATAGAATATGAAACTAAATCAAAAGAAATTAGATAACAAATTCTACTTAGCAAATATTCTCACTCAAACTATAAATGTTATAATATGAATAAAAGTTTGATTCTTTTTGTTATTGTTTTTAAATGAAAGTAAAGTAAACAACTAACTAAATATAACTAGATATTTGTAAGATGAAAGCAATATTAATAAAATATTTTTTTCTTATTATAAATCAATAACAAATATAAGAATCATGTTATGGAAGTAATCAAATTATGTTATGTCAAATATGAGCAATAGTATTTTTTACCCTTACTAGAGATGCTATAAAGAACATTGGCTAGTTTAAAGTATGAATAATCTTGAAGACGGACTAGGTAGGGAAGATACTAGCTCTCACTCTAGAGTTCTCTCTTCTCCCTCCACATAGGGGCTAACATCTCGTATCAAAACCTAAAACTATAAACCAAATTAGGGGTTTTAGTCTGTCGCTCTTAAGTCCTCTAATTCTACACCCTTCAAAGTTTATTTCCCTATTTATTTGCACTCAATCAAATGAATTACATTCTCATCCATACAATCTCATGTGATTCTTAACATTAGTTGACTGAGACAATTCCATCTCGGGTCTTACATGTTCTCACAAGAAATATTAACATCTTAATTGGCCAAGTCAAGAAGTAAATGAAGTACAATGTTTAAAATCATCACAACTATTTCAACATTAAAGTTTAATACTTCACACAACTTCTATCTAATATTTAATCACTTAACATTTTAAGAAAAAAATATAAGAAAATTACTCAGAATTCATGGAGAAAACAAAACTGCACTTAAGTTTTAAAGTAGAATATATGCAAACAAATAAGAAGTCTAAATTAAAACTAAATGTAGTCACAAAAATAAAAAATTATCTCAAATCCTCTCCACTAAACTCTTGAAGTTCCTTTGAATCTCTTCTCTTCCTTTCTCTTACAATACTCTCTACTCACACACTACAACTCCTCTCTTCTTCTTCTCTCTAAAAGTATAATAATTAATCTAAGAGAGTAAGGCATCGACGGTGTCTAGAGGGGGGGGCAGCGACTCTGGAGTGGCTAGGGGGAGGCGTCGGAGAGAGCACCTTTCACTCTAATCCAAGTCTTCTTTTATAATTTTTCAAAAGGTGTCTTGGTGTCTCTTCAAAATGTGTCCACATTCAATGAATCTTACAAGAGTTTCCTCCTTTCAAAAGCCAATTGAATGTATTTTCGTGCCCATTAACTATTTTCCACATTTTCACCAAGAGTTGCTTCAGACACCTCTTCAAAAATTCATCCAAATTCATTGAATCCCAAGTAACTACTTCTGGCGCTTAAGCGTGAGGTACTTGGCGCTTAGACATGACCTTCTCGGTTTTACCGGCGCTTAAGCGCCAGTTTTGGGTGCTTAGGCGCCACAGTTCTTTTACACACCTTCTTCATTTTTGCTCTAAATTTAATCTCTTTTCACTTCTTTCACCATTTTCATCCATTTGATTGTACTTGAAAGAAAAAAAAACACAAATACCTTCCCTTAAAGCATAATATATTAAAAATAGGTATAAAAATGTGTACATAAAGACTGTATATTTTTGGCTCACGCACCAGTGGAGGGAAGAACCGGTGGCGAGAATTGTTCAATTATACGTATCGATTTGTAGGATTGGTCTGGGGATTACCATTGAATGGCGTTGAGGGTGGAGCACCGGAAGAAGGAAGCACCAGTGGCGGGAATAGTTCAATTCACTATAAACTTTGAGCACCATACTAAATATCAACTGAAAATTTGAAGGGCTAAAACAAAACACAAACTAAATAGCAAATTCCAAACCAAAATCTAAAATCCACTAACATAAAGAACAGAAATAAAACCTAGTCGGATCTTACACGAACCTTAGGTTAGACAGCTTAGAAGCAAGAACTAATGATCCCTCATACCCTAGGTTAGTCCAAGTTTAGAAGCCTAGGTTAGCTTAATAGGTACACTAGTTAGTGCTAAAAAGTATGACATATAAAACAAATAACCTTACTCCTTGAAACTAAAGAAGATGTCCAAGAATGAAGTAATCCATGGTTACTAATAAAGACATTTTTAACAGTCTTGAAACGAAAAAACCCTCTACATGTCATGTTCATGACGCATAAGAAAAAGTTTTTGTTAGAAGGTTGGTTGTACTTGAAGGATATCAACACAACGGGGATGATGGAAAGCCTTGAGCATCTTGGCTAGGGGTATTATTTCTAATATCTTGGTTTATCCAGCTATTTAGATCCCTTATAGAGGATATGTGCTTTCAAATTTCACTTTCATCTAGAAATCCTTCATTCCCAACTTTATCCTTTAGTTTATGAATCCCTTCAAACTCAAATAAATGATTGAACTGTCTAGTAAATCATATATTTCAAACTCTGAACTTGAACTCTTAATCAATATCTTCAAACTTAACTCATCTAACTTGTTAATATTTCTTAATCTCACCAAATAGCAACAAACTCTTCAACCACATCCAAAAATTCAATCCTTTGGGTAAACCTTCCTCACAGGATGGTTAAATCCCTTTGTCCGAGATTCTTCATGACATGTTGTCATCAAACTGCAAGTTTCATCCCTTTGAGCTTAATAATTCCAAACTCCAAACTTGGATCTTTCTTATATTTCATGAAATCTCAACTTTAAAAACCCAACCTTACAATCTGAATAACATATGTTATTATATTAATTGAGAGTTTTCTTTAGGGCTTAGGCTTTGAAGATGTAATTAATTATGAGGGCTTACTCTTATATGGGTACTAGACCCCATAATAAAATAAACATATCTTATACCTACAAAGTAAGGGAAAAACCTTGGTTCCGTAGATTCACAAAGATTTTTATAATCTGAACGATTAAGCCCATTTAAAAGTACTATTTTCTCCCCCCAAGGTGATATATTATTCTTTAAATGCTATGCTCAAACATTTATATACAATTCCTCCAAAGTTCTGTGATAAACACAAAAATTCTCCGTCAAGGGACAAAGTTAAGGTGTGGTTAAAATCTCGTGCCCTAGGATTTATAACCACTTGTATTGACCTAGCCCAAAAATTGTTAGCAAAATATTCCCTCCATATAATTTTTCTAGGATTAGGAATGATATCACTTTGTTCACCCAAATAAATGAAGATTTTATTCATGAGGCTTGGGAGAGGTTCAAGGAACTGCTTAGGAGATTGTAACTCCATGCCTTACATGGCTAACTGATTATCTGAACCTTCTATCATGGGTCAGTAGGCTCCTTAAGGTCTATTATAGATGTTGTAGCTCAGAATCATTGATGTCTAAGCCTTTTGAAGAAGCCCATAAGTTGATAGAAGAGATGACCACCAACAATTTTTAATAGCCCTTTGATAGAGTCACACCCAAAAAAGTTGTCAGTTTGTACAAATAAGATTTTTAGCTATCTTATCCACTAAAGTGGCTTCTATTTCTATGAAGTTAGAAAATATTAGGGTAAATTTTGTGCAAGGATCTCTATGAAGTGAAGGGATGTGATATGGACCTATGGTAGATCTTAGCCTGATCGCATTAGAGGCAATAAATGTCATAGAAAACCATGCTAATAACCTTTAATCCAACACCTACAACCTAGACTGAAGGAACCATCTAAAATTCCAATGGAGCAATAATAACCAAAAGTGGGGAAATCGTCAAGCCAGCCCTGTAGATAGTGGGAACAACCGAGGAGCTAACCCCCCAAAGCAATCATACCTACCAGGATTTCAAGGCAATGCCCAACCCATACAGATAAGCTCATCATTTGAGAAATTAATAATATAAATGAGAAACCAATTACAGAGTCAAACTGTAGCCATTAAGTTCCTAGAACACTAGTAAAGACAATTGGTGAACTCCATAAATAATAGACCCCGAGAACACTCCCTAGTAGCACTGAAGTAAACCATGAGGAAAAACAGGCTGAGCAAGTGCAAGCCATGAAGTTAAGGAGTGACGGAGATTTAGAAGACACCACTAGGAAGGAAGACCCTATTGACTTAGACCATGTTAGGTCATAGAATGACCTATCTCACCCATTAGAATTGACCATGCAGAGATACTTCCCCCACCTTTCCCCAGAGGTTGTAGAAATAAAAGTTGGACTAAAAATTCTCAAGGTTATTAGAGGTGTTCAAAAAGCTGACCATAATCATTCCATTTGTCAAGGCCCTAGAGTAGATGTTTAGCTATGTCAAGTTTATGAAGGATGTTTTGGCTAGGAAAAGGTGACCAAGGAATTTTGAGACTATATTTCTGACTAATGAGTGTAGTGCCATTCTACAGAGGAAGTTGCCCCAAAAGATGAAGGACCCATGAGCTTGACCATCCTATGTTCCATAGGAAAGAAATTTATAAGGAGCGCCCTTTTTGACTTAGGAGCAAGTATAAATATGATGACATTGTCCATCTTTAAGAAACTTCAGTTATGAAAGGCTCATGTTACCAATCTGACCTTATAGTTAGCTGGCTGATCCCTATCCTATATCATATGGGAAACATTGAGCATGTGTTAGTGAAAGTGGATAGATTCTAATTCCTTATATATTTCATGGTCTTAGATAGGGAAGAGGACAAAGAGATACCCCTTATAGGTGACCGACCTATTTTAGCCACTAGTAGAGCAATGATTGAAGTTTAGGTAGAAAAAATGACCATGAGAGTAAATGATCAGGATGGTACTTTTGATATTATGAAGTCAATAATATTTCTCAATGATTCAAGTGAGGATCATTGTCATAGGATTGATGTGGTATGGTAGTGTCCTGCCAATGTTGAGAATTTGGAAGAAGACCTGGTAGAGCCTGCAGAGTTGAGGATGAGAGTGAGACATTAAGGAAAGAATCTGCTCTACTATTATAGAGAAATCATAGGGCATTTAGGGAGAGTTTTGAGCTTTAATACACCACCACAAATGCCAAGCCCTTAGTGTCATCCACAATGACCTATAAATTGGAGAAAAAACCCTTGCCAAGTCACCTCAAGTATGCCTATTTAAGAGAATCTTTAACCTTTTCTGTGATTATGTCAACAAATTTGAGTAAAAAGCAAGAGGAAAAGTTTATGAGGATGCTTAAGACATTTAGGAAGGCCTTTGGCTAGAGCATAGCTGACATTAAAGGCATAAGCCTGCCCTTGTGCATGCATAGGATTTTTATGGAAGAGGGACATGGACCTAAAGCTGACCCCCAAATGTGATTGAACCCAATGATTAAAGAGGTAGTGAATAAGGAAATCTTGAAGTGGTTATATGTTGATATTATCTATGCCATCTCAAATAGTGTATGTTCCTAAGAAGGGGGAGGGACAATAATAGAGAATGAGAGAAATGAGTTGACACCCACTATAACTATCACTGTGTGGAGTGCATTGAATGTAGGAAGCTGAATTCGACCACTAGGAAAGACTATTTTATTTGTCATTTTTGAACCAGATGTTGGATAAACTAGTAAGTCTCCCTTTTGATTGCTTCCTAGATAGCTATTCAGTGTATCACTAGATCCTGATATAACTTAAGGACTAAAACAAGATCACCTTCACTAGCCCTTATGAGAACTTTTCCTGTAGGAGGATGTCTTTTTGACTATGTAATGCACTAACCACTTTCCAGTGATGCATGATGTCCATTTTTTCTAATATGACTGAGAATGGGAGAGAAATTTTCATGGACATTCTATGTATAACACCTCATTCAACTAATGCCTGAAAAACCTTGCAAAAATTCTATAAAGGTGTGAGGAGACTAATTTGGTGTTGAACTGGGAGAAGTGTCAATTCATGGTTACTGAAGCGATAGTTTCAGGTTACAAAATGTTTGAGAAGGCATGGAATTTGATCCAACCAAGATTTAGGTTATAGAAAAATTTCCTCTACCCACTTCTGCGAAGGAAATTAGGTGTTTTTAAGGCACGCTACATTTTAACATCGATACATTAAGGACCATTCTAGGAACACTGAGCCTTTATGAAATTTGTTAAAAAAGAATGTGTCACTTCATTTTGATGAGACTTGCATAGTTTCTTTTGAAACTTTAAGAGCCAAATTAATCACCGCACTTGTGATTTTTTCACCCGACTAGCCTATGCCAGTTAAGTTGATGTTGATCCGAGTGATTATGTCATAGGAGTAGTGTTAGGCTAGATGACATATGAGGTTTTTCAAGCTATATGCTATGTAAGTATGGCCCTCAAAGATGCCCAAGTGAATTACACCATTGCAGAAAAGGCACTATTGGTCATAGTATTTGTGTTTGCTAAATTTATACTCTACCTGATAGGAACACGAGCCACGATGTACATGGATCACGCTGCTATCATATGCTTTATAGCTAAGAAGGATGTCAAATTATGTTTTATATGATGGATCCTTTTGCTATAAGACATTGATATGGAGATTATTGATCGAAAATGTACATAAAATCATGTAACCCATCACTTTTCTAAGCTTGAGTAAAATAATTCTAAGAGATTTCCCGATGAGTAACTGGTTGCCATTTCCAATGTTCATACCCCATGATACATTAACATAGCTAACATCATTAATAGCGAGATTTTTCCTTATAGTTAGGCCCACCACCAGAGGAAGATTTTTTTTTTTTGAGGCCAGATTCTACTATTAAGATGATACCTTCCTTTTTTGGAAATGTAAGGACTAGATTCTTAGAAGATGTGTGTCATCAAAATAGGTCCACAATTTCATTAGGTTTTGTCTTGATTCAAAATTTAGGGAGCATTTTCGAGGGTTTGAATCATAACTAAGGTACTACAATCTGGATTTGTTGGCCTAACTTTTTTAGGGATGTGAATGATTATGTCAAATCTTGTGACAGATAACAACAGGTAGGAAATATTTCAAAGAGAGATGAAATGCATCTAAATTTCACTTTGAAATTTGAGATTTTTGATGTTCGGGGAATATGCTTTGTGATATCCTTCATACCTTCATTAGGAAACCCTTATATCTTTATAGCAGTAGACTATGTCTCCAAGTGGATTGAAATTGTGACTTTGCGTAATTGTGAAGGCAAGAGTGTTCTAAAATTTTGAAGAAGTATATTTTTATTCTATTTGGAATATTAAAGGTGATCATTAATGATGGAGGGAGCCATTTCTATAACAAAAATATGGATAAAATAGTTGTCAAATTTAGAATTACTTATAATATTGCTACTACTTACCGTTCCCAAACTAGTCGATTAGCTGAGGTTTCTAATCGGGAAATCAAATGGTTCTTAGAAAAAATGATCAATCCCAATCAGAAAGATTGGATTCTTAGGCTTGATGAAGCATTGTGGGATTTAGGTCTGCTTATAAAACCCCTATTGGTTTTTCACCCTAAAGATTGAATTTGGCTTTATGTGTGTGGGGATGAATCCAAAATAATGGAAAATCTACAAGATCTAATGACAAAACAATAGTTCAAGCCCTCGCTGAAACTGATCCTAGTTGAAGATCAGATCATCGACAAAATGATCAGTCACCCTCGCCTCTGGCTCCACCACCTTGAGAACTACACTTGTGTTATATATGCAAGTGTCTTCCAAGAGCTCTACATCAAACAATGTAAGAGTAGAATTTTTGGTCAATGACACCAAACTGAATATTTATGGAGAATATTTGAAAGCCATAAGAAACACTTGAAGTAAATTGACATAAGGGAGAGAAAAGAAATGCCTAACAGGAAAGTAAAAGAAGATATGAAAAGCGCAACGCCATTTTTCTATTGACCTTTCTATATAAGGCATTTAGAGAATTCAAAAAGTCTCAAAGCCATACCTCAATCTTCAAAAATTTACATAAAATCAATGCAAAATTAATGAAAAGGAAATGACATAAATTTTGAAATTTCACAAAATTAAATATTTATTTATAACAAAAAAAATATTTTACACTTGGGTCTTTAGCTATCTCGGGCAATACAAGACCCCAACTACCTAAACTCTGGTACAACACTCACCCCCTAAATTGAACCTCTCCACTCTCTATTCCTCTGCTTTAACTAGGAAGATAGATCCAGTCACCTGGACATTTTCCAGCTCCATACAAGAGGCATCATCTCCGCTCGAAGAATCACCATGTCTACTTGAAAGGACCACGAGTTCTTCCTTTAGGTTTGTTAGGGCAACCTCCTTCTGCAAGCCAACTTTTCTGGAAAAGGAGTCCACCATGTTGTCTATCTAGTAAGCCAGTGAACTTGGCAATCCTCGCCGACCGTTGGTCTCTCTCTTGATGTCCTCATGGCTAGACAAATGACCATGTATGCCTTCACCATGGTTCAAAATAGAAGTTCCCTTGGCCACCTTTAAAGTAGAGGGTTAGCTGGCTTTAGTTATCGATGAGTCAATATAATGGACGGTCTCCTTTGTAAGAATAATCAATGTCATTCAAATAAAAAGGAAAAAAAAAATTTTCTAGTTAAAGAAAACTGAATTATCTTGTACTAATGATTCACTCCATTTTTTACGATCTGAGGCTTTCACCAACAACCTATTGGACAATCGCATGACTGGCCTCACTGGTAAGAAGGAAAGGGATTTGCACCTTTACATAGCTAAACCTAGGTCTCTACGACCTCCTAGACCGGTTATCGAGTAGATCGTTCATGGCTCGGAGCCAAGGGAAGGACTATCACACTAGTAGCGTACTCGTTGGCCCTACTCCCCATCTCATGATGGAGCGACATCGAGTCAAACGACTTGACCGCTTCCTTCAACCTTTGCTTCTTTTGGGTCACTTGCTTAACCTGTTTCTCTCCCTTCAATCGACTCCCTCATTCCAGCCTCTTTGAGCCGACCATAAACCTTCTCCCTTTAGCATCATAGCTACTATTGGTCAGCCTTCATCCTCTGGTTTCTTCTCTATTACGGGTTGGCAACTCTTCGGTTTTTTTTTCTCTCCTTTATCCTCGGGAGGGCAAACTTTCTTAGTAGAAAGTTCAAAGGCCTTCATCATGATCGCCACATTTACAAATTTCTTCTAGCTGCTTGTCATAACTCTCCCATGTTAACAATCAACTGAAGGGTAGAAAATTCAAAAGGAGTGATGGAGAAGTGCTGATCACATCCTATTTATAGAGATTACTGACACAAAAATCCCAAAATTTCAATTATTAAATGTACTTATTACACTATAAATAAATCAATTTTTGCATTTAATTCTTTTATTCATATCACAATTGTCGCTTTCAAGAAGAGAACCAAGAACTAAATATGTACATAAAAATATGACCACACGACTCTCGAGGAAATCCAATGGGTCTCTTTAATAAATATCAACATAAATTGTATTAGAATATTCAAAAGACAGAATCACCATGATTCATTTCTTTCGATCAGAACTCTGAGATGACAAAACAGAAGCACAATCAAACGAATGAATAGAAGACATCTAACCCAAGAGGCTGTTCGTGACCAACTCCCTCAACAAATCCCAAAATTCTTCACAAAATGGCCAAAGGAGACTTCGCAGAATGCTTTCCTGATTCTCTGAGAAAGCCCCTTGCTCAAGGAGAGCTGCCATCAGATTACGGTGATATACCATTTGTCCAACTATCTAAGTTCACTCTCAAGACACAAGGGCGTTTACTCAGAATTCTCCTGAGAGGGTCAACCGAAGACCTTTCATCCAACTGAATGACAACTCTAACACACCATTAACTGCTCCTCTTCAATTAGTTATAAATACAAAACGACGCCAATGTCAGTTGCAAATATGAAAATGTGTAATAATGAATAGAAACATCTTTATGAAATTAAAGACAAATATGTAATTTTGCTTGATGCCCATTGAACTTATAAACAGTCGTTATTTCTCCAATAAAGGACCATTAAAATTACTCATATATATATATATATATAGAAAATGTGTAATAATGAATAGAAACATCTTTATGAAATTAAAGACAAATATGTAATTTTGCTTGATGCCCATTGAACTTATAAACAGTCGTTATTTCTCCAATAAAGGACCATTAAAATTACTCATATATATATATATATATATATATATATATATATATATATATATATATATATATATATATATATATATATATATATATATATATATATATNTATATATATATATATATATATATATATATATATATATATATATATATATATATATATATATATATATATATATATATATATATACATATATATGTATACATACCATAATATCATTAAAAAATTGTAATTGTAGAAAATATAGGTCAATTTTTCAAAAGAATAAAAAAGATAATACCATAATAACAATAAAAAATTAACTTATTTATTAAAACACTTACAATAATTCTTACGAACAATTATAATCTCATTAAACAGACAACAAGAATCACTTGGGCATTTACAACGACCCTAAATATCTAATTGAGGAAAAATATTTACGTACATCATACAAAGACAGTTCTGTGTGCACACTTTGTTTATTTGGGGGGTATTGGAGAGTTATGTCGGTGTTATTGGAGTTAATACCCCCAATAACCTCACAAAATCTTTGAATGACAACAAACAACATGAGCACGGACCACATAAGGTATATGTAGGTTATTGAGATGTTATTGATGTTAATACCCCCAAGAACCTCTGAATAACCCCAATAACTAGCTGTTAGAAGGTTGGAGTAGTACACATGCAGAACTGTGTGCGTATGACACACATAAATAATACTCCTAATTGAGTCCGCTCAAATATTTATAGAAGTACATGGGCATTTATTATGAATAAAAATATTTGTTTTGAAAGCTAGCGTGGTTATTATAAATATTTAAGCAATTTAGATTCATATCATATAACTTTTATCTATTTTTATATATAATACCAAATGCTTAGATACACGCACGTGCACACATATATTATTCGATTGTTATACAAGTAATTATTAAAATTTAGATGTTATAATTATAAATAGATAAGAATTAGGCGGTATATATGTAAATCCTCATAAATATTTTCATCTAAAAAAAATGTTAGCATCCTTTTAGTTCTTACATTATTGTAGTTTTGCTTGTTTCTTATCACAACAATTTTTTATAAGACAAAAGAAAAATATGCAATTCGATGTGTGATAGTTATCTACAAAATAAATTACTGGTTTTTCTTTGTTTTTTGTTTTTGCAAACATACCCTAAATCTCTACCTAATTTCACCATAAAAAATTAATAAATATTAGCCCATATTTGAAATAGGGCATTTACATACATACCATCCAATGCTTATGTATTTATATATCTAACACCTAAATTTTACATATAAATAACAAGGATTAGGGGGTATATATATAAATCCCATAATTCATTTAAAAAAAGAATTTAAATTTTAGCATGCTTTTACTTATTATATTATTGTAGTTTTGATTGTTTCGTATCACAACAACTCAACTCGACTATGTGTGTGATAGTTACCTACAAAATAAATTATTTTTTGCTAATATATCCTTAATATCTATCTAATTTCACGGCTTAATTTTATTAAATATTGGCCCATAATTACAATGGATAATATATATATATATATATATATATATATATATATATATATATATATATATATATATATATATATATNATATATATATATATATATATATATATATATATATATATATATATATATATATATATATATATATATATATATATATATATATATATAAATAAAGTGACATATAATAATAGTAATAATAATGACTATTGTTATTGATGTTTTGTGCTAGATATGTAAATACGCATGAATTGAGTGGTATCTAAGCAAATCTATTAAAATTAATTAAATAAGTGCTTTCATCGATTGTACAGATGGTAGATCAGGCTGCCTGCCCTAAGGGTCTGACGCTTACTCTCAATTCGTGCAAAAACTGGAAGGGAAGAGGAGAACAGCATCACTTCGAGAGGCCAAGGCGGACGCAACTATGGCGATCACGAAGAAGAAGATTTGCTTGGCATTCGTATCCATCACATGCCTTTTAGCCACCATGTCTATCATAAAGGTTCTATGCCTTCCGTGATCTGTAATTTTTTCCTTATTTGCTGTTTTTTTTCCACAGTAATAATCAAGCTCTATAGTGATATAATTCAACGAAATTAGGATTTATGCTTGTTGAATCATTTTAACTAATGCAACTCATCAGCGGATAGGAAGTTTTCAGGCTAATGTTAATGTGTGATTTTATTGCACGACATTAAGGTCCAGCCAATCAACCCTGCGAACACTGAAAATTGGAGGTGTTTGGCGATGAGTCCTGAGTAGTAATTGACCCTGTTTCTTTTCAGCTGAGCTTTTCTCGTTACGGATATGCTTGTTTCATTGATACCTTGATATTACTATGAACTAGATATCAATGCTTTTAAGATGGCAATGTTATCTTTCAAATTGTTGTTTATTTGCTTTAATGGCATCTTATTTGAAATAACATGTTATTTATAGTAATTAACAGTGGCTAACATTTTTCTTATCATTTTCTCATTTTTTTCCCTAAACGATCAAGATTTAGGTAAGCTTGCGGGCGTTCAATTTGGTAGTAATATAGATTACTTTAATCTTGAATGCTATTGTTGTTTAGATAACCCCAATGCGAGAGATAATATTATATCAAACATTATTTATCATAAATAATATAACATTTCATCGAAGAGATTATTAAACTAACCTTGAATCATCTTTGAAATTTTTAATTTTTGAAGCCTTTCTGATGCTTCCTTATTAGGAATTATGATTCTTAAATGTTGCTAGCCTTGTTGCTTCTAAGCTCAAAACCAATTAAACCAATTTTGAATGGCTTTAACCATTATATGTCATTATTATCTAATCAGTGTTTGATCCATTATCTATATTTTTGCACATGTTTTTGTCCATAACTTAAAGGTCAATTTACATAGTGAAATTAGGTGTCTATTGATTTTTTGTAATTTCTCATCAACCCATGTTGCAAACTTGTCCATTTTCATATTCATTCTTACATCCCTCGTTAGCTTTTTTGCTTGTTTAAATAAACTGGGAACTAATTATCTGAGTAATCATTTGCTTTTATTTTCTTTATTCGTATGATCATTTTATGGCTTGTATTGTGTAGAAATGGATATTTAGCTTGTCTTCTTATACTGTATGATTGAAATTTCAGGCTAATGCAACCAAGGATTTGAAGGAAGTCACACACAAGGTTTTCTTTGATGTGGAGATTGATGGAAAGCCTGCTGGTATGTGAAATATTGTGAAGATACATCATTTGCCACATTTATTTAAGTTACAATTGTGCTTGAAGCAATACATATTTCTTACTGCATTTCTTATTGCACTTTTATGGATCATTGGGACTAGTTTTGGTTTGAGCAGCTTTTTGAGCATATTTTCAATAGTATTGATTTATCATATATCTTTTGCAAGAAATAATAAAAAATTGCTAGTGCCTTCATATTTGTTTATCATATGTAAGGATATGACGTGATAAAGTTGACTGGTATATAGGATACCCAAAACTATGAATCATCTTTTCTTTATGAAGTCAAATGTCCATTAGGTATAGTTGTACACAGTGAAGATTGCAAAGATTTATGTCAGACCATCAAATGTCAGCTTTAGCTTTATATTGCTGTAGAGTGGCGTATCATAAAAAAATTTTAAGCCTAGCTTGAATATTTTGATATGCAGTACTTTGGTGTTAATTCGTGCATCATGTCCATTTTCTTAACATATATGCATTGTATATATATATATATATATATATATATATATATTGAAAATTTTAAGCATACTTTATTTGATAAGGCAATGTCTTTCTCTTCCTTGATCTTTCTTGTACTACCACCATAACAAATTATTTGCCTTAGCCTTGTGTGTTTTTTAAATATAATTAGACTATTATGTTCAATATTTGCTTGGTTGTTTTACAAAATAATCCAACTTGAACTAAATTATAAAGATGATCATGGGATGCTCATAACATCAAGATGAACACAGATCTCACCTTTATCCATTAATGATGTTTATAATGATTTTTATTTTGATATATTCTTTTATTCCGATTCTATTACATCTTGTTTGTCGTATAAACTCTGCATGTTCTTATTTGTTTATTTATCTATGACCTTTGAATTGATCACCATGTTCATAACTAGTTTGTCTTCTAATTTAAATTAGTTGATATTGTTGTTTTATTTTAAAACTTCGTATCAATTATTTGCCTTGGCCTTGTGTGTTTTTTAATATAACTACAACTATCATGTTTAATTTTTGTTTTGCTGTTTTACAAAATAATCCAATTTGAATTAAATTATAAACATGATCAATGGGATGCTCAATAACATCAGGGCAAACACATAATCTTAGCTTTATCCATTAATGATATTTATTATGATTTTTATATTGATATATTCTTTTATCTTGATCTTATTATGTTTAGTTTCACTTATCAACTCTGTATGATCTTTTTTGTTTATTTGATTAGTAATCTATGAAATTTGTAATTATCACCTTGTTCATAACTAGTATGTCTTCTAATTTAAATTAGTTGATATTGTTGTTTTGTTTTAATATTCTTGCTTCATTAATTTGAAAATGATTTATTAGTAATTCACAAACTTTTTAATAATTGTCAATGTTGTCCATACATTTTGTAAACAGGTCGCATTGTGATGGGTCTCTTCGGTAAAACTGTACCAAAAACTGCTGGTATTTTCTTATCTTTTTGTGAACTTTTTATTATAAGTAGTATAGCTCTATCTTTAGTAGTTCTTAAGTTTTTTTTTGGCATTTCTTATTTTGGCAGAGAATTTTCGAGCACTTTGCACAGGTATTGATCTTCCTTACATTGCTAAATTAAGTTTGAGTACGTCCTTAGCTCCTATGAAGTTTTTGTTATCACACAATATTTTTAGGGTGCTTTTTGATCAATGTTCCATTGGGTATTTACTCTTTTTTATAGTTTCTTGTTTTCTTCTCTTTGAAATGGAAGGTTGCTCATCTTAGGATGTTTAAGCTGATTGAAGTTAGTGGTTTCATAATGAGAGTTTGATGTGTTGTCTAACAGGGATGGTGTTTTAAGTTTGAGCTTGCTGTATATTTGTGAGAAGAGGGCATTGTTTTGATGGAAGATATTTTAAAATAAGCTTTAAATTATTATATGGAAGTGCATATTGGAGAGGCAACAAAGAGGAGGCTTGAATGGCCATAATGTGGATAATTAGGTCATGCCTATTATTAGGGTTATTTAGTTATTTCTTCTTATTTCTGGATATTTCCTAATTTATGTATTTCTTTGTTTATATATTTCCTAATTTATGTATTTCCTTGTTTATGTATTTTTGAGTTTATGTCTTTCCTATTTTATAATTCTTGTATTCTGTATGTATATCTCTTTTGGTATCAATAAAATTATCTTGTTGAATTTTAAGGCGATATCAGAGCCAAGTATCTTACACTAGCTGCCGCAGATACAACATCTTAGTCATCGACACTTCATGTAGCCTTCTCATGCAGGTTTTTCTGTTGTCGGGTCCCCTCTTCCCTGCTGATTCTCCCTCTGCTGGGGCCTTACCCTGCAGATTTCACTCCCGGCTTCCCTGTAGTCTTTCTCGACACTATTTTTCTAAAGATTATTCCTGTTGTTTCTTCTGGCAGGTGTTTCTAGTCGCAACACCTCCCTCCAGCTGGCCCAATCAGCAGCCAAATCAATCCCCTGCAGGACCTAGCTTCGCCGACTCTTTTTCTTGCAACCAAAATCTTTCTATTTCTTGACATCCCAATCTAACTTTTGTCTCGGTCGGAATAATGACGGACTCCACCACCAAGCCTCCTTCCGACGATGTAATTGAGTCAACCAAAGGATCGACACCGACCTCAATCGTTTCGCAAACTGAAGGACCTAAAAAACACATGAACTTTTTAATCACCACCTATAAACTTAACGACTTTAATTTTCTCTAATGGTCACAAGCCGTGTCACTGTTCCTCAAAGGACGCGAGAAATTCAACTATCTTACAGTATGATTCATGAACCTTCGAAGGTTGTCCCGACGTTTGTAATGTGGGAATTGGAGAATTCCATGGTCATGTCGTGGCTGACTAATTCCATGGAAACTTTGATTGGTCGTTCGTACTTGTTTCTTCCATCTGCAAGTGCCTTCTGGACTACAGTTCGTGATACCTACTCTGTTGCAGGGAATTCTGAACAAATTTATGAGGTTTCTAAGATCCACTAGGCGAAATAGGGATCAAGGACCGTGACACAGTATTGCAATGACTCAGTTGCCTGAAGGATGGAATGCGATCTCAACTATGAATCACTCGGGACTCTCTGACTGATCTTTCTCTCTTCCAAAAAATTATGGTAAAGGATCATGTGCTTCAATTCTTGGCTGGCCTAAATAAGGATCTCGACGAAGTTCGGGGCTGTATTCTTGGTCGGGATCCCCTTCAACTCAGGCAGCATTCACCGTGATTCGCCGCGAAGAAAGCCAGAGACTTATTATGCTTGACACCTCCACTCCTTTAGTCGAACCTTCCTCCTTTTAGTGCTCAACACCCTTCCACGCCATGTGCTAATCATTCTACATGTGATTTTTGTCACATACCCTACCTAATCACTTCCATTAGTGTAGGAAACTCCACGGGAAATTGACTAATAAATTTTTTGCCAAATCACTAAGGGTTTCGCTATGAACTCATAAATTATGTCGGTACAATCGGCTCCCACTTGGAACACCTTAGAATCACTAGACTTCACTCAGAGTCACATGGGGCACTCAATTAAGCTGCTTAAATCTAGTCAATTCTCTTCGGGCCCACCGACATCCAATGTTTGTCAATATAACATTCCTATAACACTCTCTGTTTTTGCTTCTTTTAGTCCGTGGATTATTGATTCAAGTTAATGGACTGCATGACCAGATGTTCTCAAGCCTTCTCGATATATTCTCTCTGTTCCGGGAGAGATGCTATAAAATTGCTGACGACTCTTATAGTTCCATTGTGGGTAAAGGGTCTGTTGTTCTATTAGCTAGGCTTACTCTAGAATTTGTGTTACATCTATCTTTACTGAAGTGTAACCTCTAGTCAGTCAATAAGTTGACACGTGAGCTTGATTGGATTGCTCATTTTTCTCTTGATGTTTGTGTTTTTCAAGATCGTCGTTCGGTGAAAATGATTGGAACTTGTTAAGCGAGTAGCCAGACTTTACTTCTTCCAAAGGAAAGATATTGATGACGAGGACACTCCATCCAATAGATGTAGCTTTTCCCTATCCACCAAATGTTCTATTATGCTTCTACATTGTCATTTGGGTCATCCCAATTTTCAATATTTGAAATAGTTGTATCCTTTGATATTTACTAATAAAGTCTTTTTATATTCAAATGCGAGTTTTGTCAGTTAGCTAAACATTATCACGTTCCATATCTATCCCACTCTTAAACTCGTTTTGCTCCTTTTTCACCTCTCGAATTCTAAGCTACACCAATAAATAATGGTTCTTTACCTTGATTGATGACCACATTCGAATGACTTGGGTATATAACTTACAAGATAAATCTGAAGTTGTGGTCATCTTCATTAATTTTCACTTTTTCATTTTGACTCAATTCAAATCATCAATTTAAGTCCTTCGGAGCGACAACAATTGTAAAATTTCTAACCCTGTATTGGAAGAATTCATGGTAAGTGATCCTCCATCATAGCTTCTATATGGGTACTCTTCAACAAAATGGGACAGTGGAGCGAAAAATTTCACATCTTCTCGAAGTTGCTTGTACTATTACGTTTCAATCTAATTTTCGAAAATTGTTTTGGGTTGATGCCATACTTACCATCACATATTTCATCAACAGAGTCCTCACAAAAATTTATAACTTCTGGATCCCGTTAGCCCATAAGCGCCTCGTCATTTGTCATGCTGTTGATTTCGTAAGTCAGTTCATGCCTGACATTATGAGCACCATCTGACCGCTATCCATTAGATTTTCCATAACTTAAAAGACACACCGGGCTCAAGCTTGTTGTTCTCTCGCCACACCTGTCGCTCTATTGTAGTTTATACAGATGCTAATTCGGCTGGGTTCGTCCATGATGGACGATCTACCTCGGGCTATTGCTTCTTCGTGTGGGGAAACCTTGTCAATTGGGAAAGCAAAGAATAGTTGGTGGTTTGCTGAAGCCGATTTTCGTTCTATGTCCTTGAGAATATGTGAAGCTCTGTGTTTGCGCATCATGCTCCGTGAGTTATGTATGCTGGTCTCTCTTCCTCCAAGTATGTAGGGATTGACCTTCACTTAATCAAGGAGAAGCTATATTTCGGGGAGATTTGTGTTATGTTTGTCCCATCCAAGTGTCAACTAGTAGATATCGTTACAAAGAATCTTCCTCGATCGTTGTTTGACTATTTCGAATCCAAGTTGAACATGATTGACATCTATGATTCAACTTGAAATGGAGTAATAAAATAATTTAGTTATTTCCTTTCCTTTCCGGATATTTCCTAATTTATGTATTTCCTTGTTTATGTATTTCTTAGTTTTTATATTTCCTAGTTTATGTGTTTTCTTGTTTATATAATTTCTAGTTTATGTTTTTCCTATTTTATTACTCTGGTATCCTGTATTTATACACATTTTGATATCAATAAAATTATTTTGCTGAATTTCAACCCCTATGAAGGAATTTGGTCTATGAAAGAAAGAGGATAGTTCCTCTTTTCTCTAACCTTTTAAAATCAGAATATTCCATTTATTTACATTAAATTCTATGTTCTTGTATGAATATAAAGCAGATTGGTTGTAGACTGCTTTAACAGGTTGGTCAACTTGGTTGGTCCTTTGTGGGTATATTTTTGTAATTGTAGGTGGTGCTTCTGACTATCTAGGCCAGTATGATTCTCTTCAACGTTAGGCGTGACTTTGCTCAATACTTTTATCTAATTTGTAGCTTGGTCATATTTGAATTAATTCATAGCAAGTTTTGCTATTTTGTTATAGTACACAAAGATGCATCTTTTTTAATAAAAGATAGTTGTAGAAACTTAGTTTCATTATTAAATATAATTTTTTGATAGTTTGCTATGAGTGGTGAATTATCATTGTCACACAAGCCTTACTTCATCTAAGATACATCTAGGAAGTATTCGAAGTTTAATGTGCATTGATGTTCATGTATTACACTTTATGCATTGGCATCACCACCCAGAGCTTTTTGGCTTCATTGTTCATTTTCCATGTGCTATTCCTTTTTATGCAGAAATCTAGTTATGATAAATGGAATGGAGATTTGAAGCGAAAGATAGATTATTTATCCTACTCTGTAGAGCTTATTTACCGCATATGGTGGACCTAACCATCTCAAAAGAGATCCCAAAGCTTTATAGGAGCTACTAGGCTATGAATCTCGGGCTTAGGTTCTTTTCATAGATGCACATTCTCTACAACTTTATGAATGTTGATTTACTTATGAGGAAGCTTGCTTTACTATTTATGCGCATGATAGTTTTTTTTTCCACAACACATAACACCAACAAAACTATTTTTGACAAAATAAAAAATTAATAATGGTCATATCTGTAGATTGTAGCAAACTCCACCTTAGCAATTCATTTTTTTTAATTGTGTTGGGTCCTGTTTTGTTTGTTATTTATACTAGAACCTTACCAACCCAAAAGAAGTTGAGGAGGGTAAGAATGATCCGAGTAGAAAAGAAAAATCCTATTAGAAGGCTCAAAGATGTTTAAGAGATAGAAGCAAATTCCAAAGGCTTTAGCCGTCCCCAAAATCTGCTGTTCATTGACTGGGACCTAGAGTCTCGAGCACTATAAGAAAAGCCGCAGGATGAGTTGTAAATGTGATGCATATAAAAAATTATTAAAAATGATACAGTAGACATGCAACTTTAATATAGACTTGGATTTGGACTTATTCTTGTTGTTGGCTGTCGAGTGGAGTTGTTGGGTCCCCCATGAATATTGATCAAGTATCTTTTCCCATTGTGGCCTGCAATTGGGTTGGTTTGATCCAGAGAGTCTATTGTTAACTTTGAGAAAGTTTCCCTTGAGCATTGTGGATGTTTTCCTTTGAAGTTGGCATGTGAGTCTGCCTATTCTTATATGGGCAGATGCCTCCAACTTGTTTGGCGGCGTCCTCTTTAAAGTTGGTTGATGGTTCATCTCTTTATTCTTTTTTTGTAAAAATCTGTTAATTACTACATCTTCAAGTTTATCACTTATCAAAATTTATAGTCAAACGAAAAACTCATGATTTTGAATGATTCAATTTGTAATGATACTTTCTTATTAGTAATGTGTGTAAATTTTTTTAGAAATTTATTTATTGCTTATTTGGAGTATAGATCTTTGGAGCTAATTCATTGCAAACCTTAAATGAGTTGTTTTTCAAAATTTTTATAGCAAGTCTGTAAAAATTAATCTATAGTTGATTTGTATAATTATAAGCCTGAAACCTATACCAAATTCGATTATAGTTATTTACCCTACAAATCAAGTTGGCGTATCAAGGTAGTGCTTGAGATATATCTGTGAGAAGAGGACATCATTTTGATGGAAGATGTTTAAAAATAAGCTTTTAATTATTATATGGAAGGGCATATTGGAGAGGCAACAAAGAGCAGGCTTGAATAACTGTAATGCGGATAAATAGGAAGTGCCTATGAAGGAATTTGTATCAACGCATTTTTAGCAAATATAAAGCAATTCTGTTGATGCAGTGCACATTTCACAATGTATAATTATAAGCTTGAAACATATACCAAATTCGAATGATCTTGTAAAAACACATATGGCAAGAATAGGTAGTATAACATGCATAAAAGACAAAATCATCCACCCAGAGTAAACTTACAAAATATAAAAATATCAAACAAATGTTCATATTTATAATGCATAAAATTGATCAGCAAAATCATGGAAACTTGACTACTGATGGCGATTCTAATTATTTGCCTTGATATGATAGATTAACATATCGAGTAAAACTGAAGATTGTCATCTATGTCATTAGATGATCTGGCTAACTTTACACACCCTCATCCATTAACATTGAATCGTATCCATTTTTTCAGTCTAGTTATAGTTGCCATCATCGCTAGCTTCTAAGCATGAATAGGGCTGATCCTGTGAGCTCAAATCAGGAAAGGTCATGAAATATTAGTTTGGAAGTTTCTTCTAAAAATAAGGATAAGTCCTTTCTCTTATTCAATTTGAAAATTCAAGGCATGAAAGCGCCATTAATGACCAATAGCTGAATACGAACTATAAATATTACTACGTTTGGCATCAATCCCATACCTTTTTCACAAACTATTCAGTTTCAGGACACGCTATATGGTACCTCTATCACATTTTGAAAAATATAATTATAATGGTATGATTAATCAAACGAATTAAGTACACTGTTAGATGAATGCATGTTACTTTTAATAGTCCGGCTGGAAGTTGCTTCCGAGCAACATAAGAAAAACAAGTGTTTCCTAGCAGCCTGCGAATGCTTCCAGTTGGCCACTGCAGCAAGCACTTACAGCAAGCCTACTGGAAGTAAGTTTCATTTAGTTATCACTTTTTTTGAAACAATAATGAGATCAGAAAACATGTAGTCATCAGTCTCTTGTAAATAATAAACCATAATAAATATAGATGGAAAGCACACAATCTTTGACAGGAACTCAACAAAACATGGTTTTTCTGTTAAGCTCTTATTGCTAATTTACATCATCTGAATTTAAAAATTGGACTTACTGAGTGCTGAAGGAAAATTTAGATATTTCCATTTGGTCAGTAGTACTTTCTTTGTGAATCTTGAGATACATTTGTGGGAGTAAAATACTATAAATCAGTATACATCTTGTGCAAATCTATTTGGTCAGTAATACTTTCTTTTAGAATCTTGAGACACATTTTGGGAGTTTGATATATATTTTCTTGTGCTTCTTGAGATACATTTGTGGGAGTAAAATACTAGATTACTAGTCTTCAGGCAATATTAGCTATCATGTATACTGATTTATTGCTGTTTTAATTTTTGAGCACTTTAATTCAAAATAATTAATGTCTAGTATAATTTACTAAGCATTTATGTAATTGAGTACTCAGTATTATTTTATCTTTTATTTACAAATCTTTTTTATTTGTCACTCACATCTCTTTTAATTCTTTTTATAGAAACAATTTCTTAAAGGAGTGGAATGGAATAGTATAATGAATCAACAAATGATATCTACTATTAAAGAAAAAGTTAGTTATTTAAATGAGTTGTTTAAGTTCACATATGATTTTTTTTATAATATATTACTTATAATGCATAAATTACGTCATTTAAATTATATTTATAACGTCATCCGGGTTAACCCTATTTTAAACTTTGAGCCTTAAATCTCTCCCTCTAACGGTTAAATGTTCAGTCCGATTTTCAAAATCTTGTTAATTATTATAATTTATTTTGTAATTTTTAACTTTTCTTCTTTCTAGACATACGTAACATGTGGCCTATGAGAACAATATGTCTAATAGATTAATTTGATTCCTAGTATTATGTTGATAGATTGGTTTGACATGGAATTGACATTAGTTCGGATGTGGTTGTTTTCCTGACTTGACTTTTGGAGTAAAATGTATGGCTAAATAAGTTAACTTAGGGTTATTACCGATTAACCTTGTTCCCTAATTTGTGATTTTCATTCAAATGAAGTCAAAGTTAATACTGATTTTCTATTTAGCTTCATATGCTATCAATACGGGATTTGGTTTTCTACCTAGATAAAGACACAAGATCAATTGCTATTTCAAATTTTTAGGTGTCATGTTATTGCATGTTCCCTTTCAAGTGTGCCAGTTGTAATTGTCTATTTACAATAATAATATTTGTTTTTCCTACTGTGGTTTGAGTTAACTCTGGTATTATTTAATATCAGAGCTAACCTAACCCTAGTCCTATTCTAAGATTTCTAGCCTTCCTACACATCTCCATGATATGCATCAAATTTTCATGTTTTTCATGCTTTAATTCCAGTATTTTTCCTCTTCAAATACATGATTTTAATGAAAGTTGTTGTAAAGCGAGTTACTCCGGAACACACAACTTCTGCCCAACCTGGCCTTTTTCTCAACCAAGGCAATATAAAAACGTGGTTATAAATAAAGATTGTTACCTTCAATGCGTATTTAGCAAACTCCACCATATGAGGCATGCAACCAATATCTTTAAAGGTTAAATTCAAGCAATGTGCAACACAGGAAGACTAATAAATGTTATCATATTTTTCATATAATGATGGTTATGAGCGATTTGGTTTTAGGAGCAAAATAAGTATCAATCTCATCCAATTTTTTCTTTGTCTAATCCTTTATCATGAACATTTGAACATTGTGATTTACAATGAGAAGAATCTCTCTCTTCATCAATGATATATTCCCCTTACGGGCGAATATTATCTGTCTCCACTCGCTCCACTTGTTTTTTTAGTTATTATTTTCAAATTTTCTAGCATGTGATGAAGAATATCAAATAAAACTTTCTTAGATGATGTAATACTTCCCTTAGCCCTAGTAAGTTGTTGTTTCATCCTATTTATACCTCCACCTTTATATATTAATCCACAATACAAACAATTAAAACATTTCTTCCCATCAGGAGTTTTAATATCAGTAAAATATTTCCAAGCTAGATCAGACTTTTCATGGACATCATAGGAAGAATCATAATGTTGACTTCTTGATGGCTCCTTTCTAAGAATAACAGAGACAAATTTGCAACTTCTCGTATTGAAATAAGTTTATTTTAGATATGATGCATATGTCTAGCATAGAAGGCAAAAGTTAACAGCGAGCAAATACACCTGCTTATTCAAACATAAACAACTAAGATATGGGGATAAAACTAGTTTGCATAAAAAAAGATCTGCGCCAAATGATGCACAAGCAAATCTAGTAAAAATTAAATGCCAAATTTGAAAATATCAAATATGAATATAGCTTATAAAATAGGTGCATTAAATCTTGCAGATGAGTTTTCAATTCATATAATTAAAAAGATGACCAAAAGTGACATGTTTCTATGAGAATTATGAAAGTATTTTTCCATCTGTAAACTTTTTTTTATGTACAGTATAGAATAATCTAGAAATAAAATACGGAAGCTAGTTCACTTCCAAATCGAAAAATATCTACAACAATATAAAAATCCACCCAATTGAAATCCAAACTTCCTGCATGAATCCAATTGAGCTCTAATTTCCTTCATCTGACATGGATTTGACTTCCTTATCATAAATTCATGGGATCTTGATTTCCTTATTTGGCATAAATCTGAAGTTTGCCAAATATAATTACTCCATTTTTTCTTGATAACGTGTATGTCAATCTTAATATATTTGTATGATTTCATTATATTTGGTTTAGGGTTTAAAATTGATTTTGTATCGCTATACAACTTCATAGATACTTCCAACTTGATCCTTAGCTCATTTAGAATGGTTTCTATCCATAATATTTCACAACTGACTAATCATAGCCCTATACTCTATTTCTTACTCCTCCATATTATCTGATATCCTTCACGAGATGAAGAAGGCAAGCAAAGATTATATTCTTCACTAGATTGCTAGCAATGCTAAACATAAAATTAGTGCAGCATCAACAAACATAAAAATGATTCAAATGAAGGCGAGCAACATCAACTTTCATATAATTAGTGCAAAGAATAAAAATAATAGAAGAAGAAGAAGAAAGTCAATAATTATCTAGTACTCCATTTTTCTTGATAAAGCATATGTCAATCTTAATATACTTCGTATGATCACATTATATTTGGTTTAGGGTTTAACATTCATCTTGTATCACTATACAAATTCATAGATACTTCCCACTTGATCCTTAGCTCATTTAGAATGGTTTCTATCCATAATATTTCACAACGGACTATTCATAGCCCTATATTCCATTTTTTGCTCCTCCATATTAACTGCAATCCTTTACTAGAAAGTTTCCTATCTTCTTCACCAGATTGCCTACAATTTTAAACATAAAATCGGTGCAACATCAACAAACATAAAATTGATTCAAATGAAGGTGAGCAACATCAACTTTAATAAAATCAGTGCAAAGAATTAGAACAAAATAAGAAGAAGAAAGTCAATAATTATCATGGTAGAGTTGCCATTGTTAAACATATAAACCATACATTTTTTAATCTTTTATTTTATATATTGGATCATATTCAAACCAAACAAAAAAATAGAAAATGAGAAAAATGATTTGAAGGGTTGGCTGGCCAAGGGAGTACTTGCGGGCTGTTGGTGAAATGCTGACGAATGACCAGTTAGAAGACGGTGAGTGGGCAGCGAACCTGCGACAAGGAATGTAAGTTCGAATGAAGAGCTTGGGCTCGATCGGGATCTGGATGAATAGGGTTTTTTACTATTCGTGGCATTAAAAGCCCTTTTCTTTGAACCAAACAGTTCCTTAGAACCACAGCCGGTTTGCGGTTTCAGGGGTTGAACTGCCGGTTCAATGCGTTTCTGGCTGTTCCAGTCCGGTTTTCTAAATTTTGATAATTAAAACTAATAGACTTGATATGACCATTTTTTGCTCGGTGCTTGTCTTGATTTTAAATGTATAGATCTCCAAATTTTTCTGACAGACAAATTCAACTTTGAATAATTTAACGTTTGGAATTCGTCAAAGCAAATTGGATATGAATTCTATATTTTTTTCAAACTAACTTGAGAATTATCATAGGAGATCTATCACAACTGTGTATAAGATATTATTGGAAGTCACAATCAATGTTGGATATAATTTCTTCGACTAGGATAGCTTCAAAAATAATTTCTGTAGATTTATTTGGTAAAGTATTAAATGCAAATTCACTAAGAGATAGAAGGAAGAATTTAAGGATGTTAAGTTCATGAAATATGGTCAAAATAGGCACGGTGAAATTGGATTAGCGCATAAGATTTGAAAGTTAAAATTTATTGGGTTGGATGTTCCATTTTTTTCAAAGTTTTAAATGGCCATGTGTTCCTCACTTCTTATTTCTTGAAGGTTCTTGAGGGAAGCCTCAAATGCATCATTATTTTTTCACTGTTTAAAGTCTATGTATCTCTTATTTACACATGCAAAAAGCTTATTATTAGTTTTTTTTATATTGTGTGAAATGAGTTATTTTAAGACTTTTAACTGTATTAACTAGTAGTTAGAAGTTTATAAATGTTAACTAATGTTATTTAGTTCTTATAAGTTTGTTAACGGTTGTTAATTAAATTAAAAGGAGATGCATCAAATTCCATTAGATGTTTGATTTTAGAAGATTGGCTGTAGAAACACACATGATTGCTGTTTTGAGGGTGTTGAAAAACAAAAGTTTTTGAGAGAAGATAATTTTTATTTGGCGTAGAGATACCCACCCACATGTCCATCCAGTGAATATCAAAGATTAGGCTTCAAAGTTTTGAAGTTATAAAAAATAATAATAATAAAGAGAAGAGTAAGTGTTTAAATTGTTGATGTAATGGTACAGAAGTACAAATCCTTGTGAATTATTTTTATATTTTTATTAAATTCATATATTTATCAGATACTGATTTATTTATATTATCTTTATTTGCATAAAATCTTATTGGGTACTTTGTCTTTTTGATTTTACCGATTATTTAGATTCCTAAAACCAACAACTTATTTTTATTAATCCATTTTAATCCTTTCATCATCCACTTATTATCATAGTGAGGAGACATGATAGCACCTAGATCTTTATAGGGCATGCATCTAGAGAAACTCTGTCGACTGCAAAGAGAAAGAACCAAAGGAAAGGGTAATCAGATATGCTGTGACAATGCAGACCTGAAATTGTAGAAACTTGATGTCACAATTTTACAGGAAAGACATTATTAATCGAGGGTGTTAGAATTTCTTAGATTTGGCTTTTAAGTCGTTATAATCCTTTTTTTTAACAACACCTTACCCTACTGTGTTCTTAGAATTGAAATTAAAACTAGCAGCATATTTCCTGTGGATAAAATCTTGTAGCAAATTTATAGCATATTATAAAAAATTTGTTATTGATCTTTTGCAGTGTTTTCCTTTATGCCCTATGTATTCTCAATAAATTTTGATTATGCATCAATTTTGTTAGAAGTTTAATGACCAATTCTTATATGTTTTGGCTTAGTATCTAATTGGCGGTTTATTTTCTAAGAATTTTTTTCATTGCATCTACTTTATAGCTGATTTTCACATTTCTTGTAGAGTTTTGAAAACTAAGGGTGCGTTTGGGGCGGATGTGGCACCGTATTTTTTTTCTATTTGACAAAATTGTGTTTTGCTTGCTTTTTCAAAAAAAAAAAATGCAGCTAAAAACTGCATTTTGTCATCGGATCTTGACTACTTGTGGTGGTTGTTACAAAGCTGTTTTTTCAAAATATTTTTTTTTTTAATAGCCACTGCAGCTTTTTGAACAACAACTTATTTAAACAGCTGCAACTGTCCCAAACAGACCCTAAGCCTTAATATTGTAAGGACCATGCAATGATAGATCCGTCGAGGAATAAATTTCTAAGAAATGATCCTGAAAAGAGAAATGATGATTGTATCTTTGTTTTATTTTTAATTTCTGTTGAAATGGTAATCTTCACTATAATAATTACTTAAAAGACATGGTTTAGGATGAAGTGGAAGTTGAAAAAAGGTAATATTGGAGAGTTTTTGATCATATAGTATAGTTTGGGGTAGATTAATATCCATTGGTGCACTTGGTGCTCAGCATGCCATTTTCTGGTTTAGAGATACCCACCCACACATCCATCTAGTGAGTATTAATGGTTAGGCTTGAAGGTTCTTATATATATATATATATATATATATATATATATATATCTGTGTGTGTGTGTGTGTGTTAAAAAAAGAAGTGTTCAAATGGCTGATCTAAAGATACAAAAGTACAAATTCTTGTGAATAATGTTTTAGATTTTTATTAAATTAATGTATCTGTCAAATACAAGTTTATTTTTATAAATTTTATTTGCACGCGATCTTATTCAATACTTTATTTTTTTGATTTTACCAGTTATTTAGATTCCTAGACCAACAGCATATTTTTATTATTCCTCTTAAATTCTCTCATCATCTTTTTTCTTAGTGATATCTTAATTAATCACCAATAACCCTATCATCAACATGGTGAGGAGACATGGGAGCACCTAGATCTTTGTAGGGCATGCAACCAGAGCAACTGTGCAGACCGTAGGGGGACAAAGAACCAAAGAAAAGGGTAATCAGATATGTTGTGGCTATGTGGAGTTGAAATCCTACAAACTCGAAGTCATTATTTTGCTATAAAGACATTAATAGAGGGTGTTAGAATTTCTTAGATTTAGCTTTAAAGTTTTTATTATATTTTCTTAGCAAAATATTACCTTGGGGTGTGATTAACATTGAAATAAAAACTAGCAGCATTTTTCCTACTGATAAAAGTCTGTAGCAAATTTATAGCATATTATAACAAATTTGTTATGGATCTTTTGCAATGTTTCCTTCATGTCCTATGTTTTCACAACAAATTTTTAAACTGTAGCAATTTTGTTAGAAATCTAGTGGCCCATTCTTATATTTTTTTTTGCTCGTTTTGTTTTTGATCACTGGCTAATTAGCGGCTAGTTTTTTATGAATTATTTTCATAGCATCTATTCTATAGTTGATTTTGAGCTTTCTAACAGTGCTTTGAAAACAAAGTCTATGATTGTAAGGACCATGCAAAGATAAATTTGTCGAGGAATAATTTTTTAGGAAATGATGTTGAAAAAGGGCAATGATGACTGCATCTTTTTTTATTTTTTGGGTTTTATTTTTATAATTTCTGCGGAAATGGTAATCTTCAATATAGAAGTTTCTTGAAGGACGAGGTTTAGGATGAAAGAAATGGAAGATCAAAAATAGTATCATTAGCGAGTTTTTGCTGATAGTATGGTTCGCAGTGAATTATATCCATTGGTGCACTTGGTGCTCAGCATGCCATCTTTTTCTATAGGGATATCAACCACCCATTCGGTCATTTTGTGAGTATCAGAGATTAGGCATGAAAGTTCTAAAATATGTATATATATAAAAAGAAGTGTTCAAATGGCTGATCTAATGATATAGAGTACAAATTCGTGTGAATTATTTTTTATATTTTTTATTAAATGAATATATTTATCAAATACTGATTTATTTTTATAAATTTCATTTACACAAGATCTTATTCAATACTTTATTTTTTCGATTGTACTGGTTACTTTGATTCCTAAGCCAACAACATATTTTTATTAATCAGTTTTAATCCTCCCATCATCATTGTTCTCTCTCTTAATTAGTTACCATTAACCCTATTATTATCACGGTGTGGAGACGTGAGTACCTAGGTCTATATAGGTCATGCGGTTAGAGCAACTGTGTGGATTGCAGGAGAAAAAGAACCAAAGATTAGGGTAATCAGCTATGCTGTGACTATGCTGACTTAAAATTCTAGAAACTTGAAGTCACAATTTTACAAGAATGACAATAAAGGGTGTTAAGATTTTTTAGATTTGGCTTTAAAGACTTTATGATCTTTTTGTCACAAGAAATTATTCCAGAGTGTTCTGAGAGCTGAAATAAAAGCT
>NEWO01000572.1:539491-549617 GCA_003013225.1 Phalaenopsis aphrodite
AAAAAAAAAAAAAAAAAAATTAAAAAAGGAAAAAAAAAATAGAGGTACCTGTCCGACGCCTGAGAAAAATTTACGTACTTAAGACGCCGGCGCTGCCTACGTCAGGAGGTTATACAGAAGGTATTGGGGGTTATATCCGCGTTATATCGTCTGTAATCTCCCTATAAATTACATGTAACCTACAAATATATGAAAAAAGAATGACAAAATTTATTTGTAGGGTATAGATATGTTATATGTATGTAGGTATGTTACAGGGAAATTAAAAATGGTAGTTGAAAGGAGAGAATATTAAATCGGGACTTCTTTGCTTTCGGAGTCCAATAAGGGTGCACCACGTGTCAAGTGGGCCCCACCGTAATACACTGGTATTAGCAGGTGTAAAAAATGATAGAGTCTACTTGACACGTGGCGCTTGACTATTAAACTCAGAATTGCATCAGAAGTCTCTCATGTAATATTCTTTTGAGTTGAAAGAGGTAGTTGAAAGGAGCGACTTCTCCTGCGCGCGAGATTCAAAGGGTTCGCATGAAGAAACTGTCATCAACACTTTGTAGACGTTCTTCTAATCTTACCACAAGACCCTCAAGCCCCATTGCTGTTGCGAAGAACCTTTCGATGGAAGACATCTGCAGGGGGAAATCAATTTTATATCTCCTCCGAAACAAGGATATTGAAGAAGCCCACCGCATCTTCCTTCAAATTCCATCTGCAGATATTTATCTCTACACCATGATGATCACCCGTTTCTCGCAAGCCAATCGGATTGGCGATGCATTGCAGCTTTTTGATAGCATGCCGCGCAGAGACATTCCCTGCTGGAACTCCATGATCAAATCTTGTATTGATTGTGGATACTTGTGCCTTGCTCAGAAACTTTTTGCAGAAATGCCTGAGCGCAATGTGATTTCTTGGACTACTATTGTTAGTGGACTAGCGAAATTTGGTTGCATTGATGCTGCTGAGAAGCTGTTTACTACAATGCCTGATAGGGACACTGCTGCGTGGAATTCAATGATAACAGGGTATTGTGAAAATGTTAGAGTTCATGATGCACAATTGCTGTTTGAGAAAATGCCTCACCGCAATGTGATATCTTGGACTGCAATGATTGGGGGGTATGATCAGATTGGTGATAGCAATAAGGCTTTGTGTCTTTTTCAGCAAATGTGGGTTCGAGGTATTAAGCCCACTTCCAGTACATTTGCTTGTGCACTAACTGCTTGTGCTAATTCAACAGATTCAGACCTCGGCATCCAGATTCATGCGACTGTTATCAAGACGGGCTACAATGAAGAAAATTTTACTTTAACTTCCCTGATGAATTTCTATGCCAACTGTAAGCAAATTGAAAGCTCTTCTAAACTGTTTGAGGAGGTTGAGAACAGAAATGTGGTCTTGTGGACAGCTCTTATAACTGGATATGGTTTAAATGGTAGACATGAAGAAGCACTGGACGAATTTTACAAGATGGTTCGGTCAGGGATCATGCCTAATCAATCCACTTTCTCTAGTTCTCTGAACTCATGTTGTGGGCTGGAAGCTCTTGATAGAGGTAAAAGGATTCATGCTGCTGTTATTAAGCAAGGATTTGACTTGGATGTATTTGTTGGAAACTCTCTTGTAGTCATGTACTCAAAATGTGGAGATGTAACAGATAGCTTGAAGATCTTTAACAACATGAGTATAAGGAACCTTGTATCATGGAATTCTATCATTGTTGGCTGCGCCCAGAATGGCTACGCGTCCCAGGCACTTGAGTTCTTTGATCAAATGTCAGCTTTCCATGTTAAACCTGATGAGATTACATTTGTTGGGCTTCTAAATGCTTGCAGTCATTCTAGAATGATTGGAAAGGGGAGACAGATTTTCCAAATGTTGAAAGAAAACCCTTCTGTTGATGTTCTAGCAGAGCATTATGCTTGTATGGTTGATATTTTGGGTCGTTCGGGAAACCTGGAAGAAGCTGAGGAGTTCATAGGAAGCATGCCAATTAAACCAAGTATCATGGTATGGCTGGCCTTGCTTAGTGCCTGTAGAGTGCATTGTAATGTAGAAATTGCCCAGAAAGCTGCAGGAGAGATCTTTTATCTGGACCCATATAACAGTGCTGCTTATGTATTATTGTCTAACATATATGCTTCTGCTGGTAGATGGAATGATGTAGCGCAGACAAGAATGATGATGAGGTCTCATGGTATTGTGAAGATTCAAGGTTCTAGTTGGATTACAGTAAACGAAACCCGATATGAATTTGTCTGTGGAGATAGGTCCAATCCTTTAAGCACTGAGATAGACAAAAAACTTGATTGGCTAGATGAAAAGCTGAAAGAGTATGGTTACATTTGTGAGAAAACCTTTGCCTTGCATGATGTGGATGATGAACAGAAAGAGTATTCATTGAAGTATCATAGTGAGAAGCTTGCTGTTGCCTTTGGTCTTCTTGTTACTGCAAATGGAAGCATTGTAAGGGTTATGAAAAACCTACGGGTATGTGGTGACTGCCACGCAGCAATAAAGCTAATATCAATGATTGTTGGGCGTGAAATTGTTCTAAGGGATTCAAGTCGTTTTCATCACTTTAGGGATGGCTTATGCTCATGTGGAGATTACTGGTAGATTGTAGTAATCTATTCTGTCTAAAGGTCAGTTACTGCTATTGCTAGGAGCTCATAAAATGAGCTTTGTAAAATATACTGGAGGTAGAAGGGAAGGATATATGTCCAGCATAGATTTGACCAACTCTGCTCTAGTATTCAACATAAAAATATAAAAAAGATGGAGCCTCCATTTACTTGAAAGCTGGTCTTCAAAATTGCTTTATAGGGTAACAAAATTGATCAAGCAGATGGAAATCATTGACTTAAAGGTATGACTTCCTTTAAATGTAGGTTTATTTGCTATTGTTCTCATTCCTTGTGTTTTGTACATTTGCTTCAGGTCAAAGATGCGTGTGCTTCTTTCTTTACAAATTTTCATTGGGTAAATGCCGAAACAGTTCCTGTTGAGACTTTGGAATATCATTATTAGGAGTATTAGCACATGCTAAATGGTCCTTCTGCTGGCAATGTGCAAAAAAGTAAGTTGAAAAGAACTACTGCAAATTTTTTTTGGCTTCCATTATTGTTTAATTTGTTGATCGATATAGATGTTTCATAATACTTTCCTTAATAGGATTATGAGTGATGCATGAATTTATCTATCAGCTATGGGTATAAGTAGTTCAAATTGGGTTGGCTTTGCTCCAAATGGAGAGTAATGTCAACTTTATTTAGTATTTAATATTAAATTTGGAAACAAACTTAATTTGATTTGGCACTAGGCCTTTTTGAACAAATAAAATTAAGCTTGCTTCTGGTCGATTCCCTAGTAATTAAATTGGTTGTATTGGTTCAGATAAAGAGTTCACTCAACTTTATTTAGTAATTAATTTTAGATTTGGAAACAAACTTAATTTGATTTGGTACTGGCCCTTTTGAACAAATAAAATTAATCTTGCTTCTTTTCGATTCCTTGGTAATTAAATTGGTAGTATTGATTGTATACTGATGTACATTTGTGGGGAAATTAAATTTATTTATTTGATAATATAGCTTAAATTGTAATCCTCTTCTATGCTTTATCTTTTATATCAAGAAAATATACCAAATTATGTGTTCAAGTTATGAATGAATCAATTGATGTAGGGATTTATGGTCAGATGCAATTTGTATAATGTGCAAAGAGACATGATTCGTAAATCTTAGATTAGGTAAGATGTAAACTTTGTTTTCTTTTTGTGTTAACTAGTAAGCATGAGAATTAGAAAAAAAATAATATAATAATCAAATAAATTCAAACAACTCTTCAGGAAATTCAAATCATGTACAATCTTCAAATAGTTATAGTTTATTCATCACAGTTAGAAGACCAGTTATATCAAATTTGAACAAAAATAGGAACATTAGAAAGGCAATACCAACATATGCAGAATAAAATATCCAAAAAAAAAAAAAATCATTGAAGTGAAAGAAAAATCCAATCCTCCTGTTGGTGTAAGGAGAAGATTTCACTTTGAATTTGATAGTCACACTTATATGACATTCAAATAAGTTGCATATCCAACTAGCAAATTCAAGAAGGAAAAAATTTTATTCAAGCATATACCTCATATCAACTATTTAAAAATTTCTCTTCCGGCTTGTAGATATGATTTTTATACGATTAGCCCAATTTAATTCCAATTGATCTCAACTTTCAACTTTGATTTTATCCAATACCCACATATGAAGCAATTGAAATACAAACATCCACGAAATATAGCACTTTTGTTATATAAAATTTGATGCCATCCAAATAAATTGTATGCCATAATAAGTAATATTTGAATAACTAAGTTGGTAGTGACCACAAATTGATCCCATTAATAGAAAAAAAAGGGGGTACAAGTTCAAAATTTGAATAGATAAGAATATAACGATTACATAGGTCCATCTAATAGAAAAAAAATTACAAGCTAAAGAATCAATGCAATAGATATTCACCACCAAATTCTTGAGAGAAATGCAACAATACCCACATCATACATAAGGGTATAAGTAGAGGCAAAACTACAATTTCAAGAATAGCGGGCTAAAGTATCACTTCAACTCATTTGACTTGAGAAAAATTGATTTAATAAATTTATCATTTGATATTCACCAAGCAAATTGGGACATAACTCTTATGATTTTTATAATAAAAATTATGAGTCATCACAGAGGAATTTCATATGAATGCACTAAATTTCTTTGGGATCCATTATTTGTAGTGGATACAATTTTATTATCTAAAATAATTTATGAAATAAACTATCTTTAAAATTATTTTGCACTTGTTGAATTTGAATTCAAAATAGGGTGAAAATAGAAAACAATAAACATAATTAGCACCAAAATTTTGAAATAAGATCAGACACAACATATTAGAAGCCATTTCTTTTTGAATATGATATTGTCCATTTGCTCTTCTTTACTTATATTGTTGTTGTTCACTTCCAAATTTGCTATTGATTGTCAACCTTTTTTTTTTTTTTGCATTGTTGTTGTCCACTTTCCTTCATCCTCCAAATCTCCTTTTGTATCAATGGGGGCTTTCATTCTCCTAAATTTTCTTCCTTTTTATTACCAACAATTTTTTCTTTTTGTTGTTTGCATTTGAATCTTCAATACTCACATTTAAACTAGTTGGTAGATGTTTGCCTTTCCAAGTATATCTAAAATATTTTTAAATATATGATTGAAATATTTTTGGTGTTTAATGAATGAAGTGACTACATGATGGAATATAACGACTGCAAATCAACCAACTCTTTATTTTTTTTTTTATGATATGCCAGCCCACCTCCACATGTTTGGTTCAACTATGATGGACTAAGTTGCGCGCAATATTAATGGACTTGTCATTATAGTACATTTCAATAGGTGATAGTTTTGGGTGACTCTTCAGTGAGATTAAAGACTAGTAAAAGCCTTAAATATTTATTTTAGCATTTAGAAAAGAGATATAGAGTTTTAGGTGGAATTTGTAAGGGCTTAGTGTTTTATGATGATTAGAATGCCTAGACTCCTCTATATTAGTCTTATTTGGGATAATTTGAAAGATATTTTTATGGAAATGGTTAAGGTTGGATAAATAGTTGGAGATTATTACCTATGGTTGAATTAGGATGTGTAGTTATGATCTAAAGTAGAGATGATTACATTTATAGAGGTTTATTTGGGTGTCATTGTGTAGATAATGAAAATAAATTTTAGTTTTGTTTAATTTAATCGAGAGATTTTAAGAGGAATTTTTGAGCATTTTTAAGTGTTGGGTTGAGTACTAGACGGTATTTTAAATTTGAGGATCTTGAGATGATGTTAATAATATTGAGAGTAGGATTTAAGATAATAGCAAACTGAATTTTCTTAAAAAATAGAGTAATGATCCTACCTAATTTCTCCAAAGAAAATGTGCTCACTTGAAGACACCAAATACCATGCAGAATATGAGAAAAAAATTTCACTCAAATATTTCATTTATTAACTGTGACAAGTTCTTATATACCGACTCTATTTATATAGCCTTCATTTAGCATAATTCAAATAAATGATGAGAAATTTTAGAGTGAAAGGTAAGTGGTTATTAATGGAGGAAGATGCCAATCACCATGTTAAATTATTTTTCCTTTTTTTATGACTAGCCCATACAAATCTCCACGTTTGAAAAGTCAAAGATTTTAGATACTAAATTTAAAATTTAAATTATAAAATATAAATTAAATATTTTTTATTGGACCCTTGTGATAAACCTTGATTAGGGTTTGATTGTTGGGTTACTTGGGCTTCTATAATGAGTCATTTGGCTTTGTGTTATTGATCTCTATAATGTGTTATATCAACTCCTTTAGGCTTAATTGAACTTTGCTGTATAGTGTTGAAATCTAAGAAGTCTTCTACTAATTGGAGTGTTAGAGTCTCCATGTCATAGCAAGTCACTCATTTATCATCAAAAGGTGATTTATTCTTCCAACAAACTAGAAATTATGCTCCACAACATGGTTGATAGGTGCTTCCTCTATTTTGATATAGCTAACTTTAAGAAATGGGGATCTATTTCTTGCAAAAGTCTGACCAAATAAATTGAGGTTTTCTAAATTTTTCTATATGATAGAATATCTTTAATATTAATAACATAGTGAATAAATATATTTGTAGACAAATAAAGGGGTAGGACATTGATCTAATTTTTCTAAGACTTTTAATTGAGCCAGTAACTCTTACATTTAATTTAATTAACTTGGTTATGTGATATTGCCCCGAGCAAATGAGAATCAAAATATAGTCTTCTTGACCTAATATGATTAGCCTAGGAAGCATATGTATTATTACTTAGACTAATTTGCTTTCTGAGAGTATCATAGGGATGCTTTGAAAAGTTTTGGTAAATGAAAATGTTGAATCAGAGAATGTATGAGATGGAAGGTCGACTACATCATTGGGTTGTTTGAGATTTTGACCATATACTTTTTTAAAAAGTAAAGTCTTATTTATTCGAGAAATAATACTGTCATATGCAAATTTAGGGGTTTATAGATGCAAATTCCAATTTCCTAACCTTTTTTTTCTTACAATATAGTAGATTTCCTAATTATAATTAACCTCATTAGTTTAGTCATCAATTTGAGAATAAAAGACAGATGAAAATTTTAAATTTTTGCTTGGTAACTTCCATAAAGTCTTCTAGAAATTGAAATAAATGGAATATCTCGGTCAGACATAGTGGTTAAAGGAACTCCATATAAATGCACAATTTCCTTGAAGAATAATCTTGCAATAATATTAGTTTTTGAACTTGACAAGAAATATACTATCTTTTTGAAGCAATCAATTATAATAAAGATGTTTTGTTGTCCTCGACCTATTCAGAATAATTTTATAATAAAATCAATGGAGAGATCTTCCCAAATCCTACAGAGAATGGCGACCCAACTTATTGACCAAACTTTTATTTGGTGGATTTGGCTTGTTTATAAATCAATTATTGTATAACTAAACAGTAAACATCATGCTCAAGTCAAAACCAATAATATTGAATTTCTATTAAACAGGGTCTTATCCTTTTTCAAAATATCTAGCTATTCTTTCAGAATGTAACTTGGATATTAAAATATATCTTAGTGAAGTTCTATGAATGTAAATTTATTTTCCCTTACATAGATATTCATTAGTACCAGAGAATATTAGACCCTATATTAAAATAAACCCAATCTTAAACGTGTTAGATAGGGGGAAAATACTTGGTTAATGGAAAATCATAAATCAAAAAGATTTTCCTCATCAGAATGATTACATTCATTTTAAGGTAATGTTCCTACCTCTCGGGGTAGTGCATTATTCTTTAAATGACACATTCGATCATTTAGATAGAAATCATTTCAGGATCTATGATGGACACATCAACAACATGATAATAATAAAAAAAATTCTTCCTCCAATGCAACGACGATAGGACTTGAGCATCATAAAATGGACTTTGCTTTTTGTTTAAAGGTTACATCTTAACAAACCCATAAAGAAGAATGCCATTGACACGTATGGTAGGATATCCTTTGAGAGAGGTGAGAGCGCTTCCTGACCTGCCCCCTCCAAACCCCGACCATCTTTTTCTTCTTTCACTTCTCTTTTGGAGAGGATAGATACTTTAAGTGATGACGTTGTTGTTGTCGAATGGTGGCAATATATGAAATGGAACAAAGAGTGGATTTATATGTTGATTAGGACCAGTACCAGTATCACTATCAATACCAGGTGTGGACTAGTGAGGCTAAGGCAGGGATGATCAAGCATGGTCAAAAACATTAGGGGCCCCATGTGAATTAGCTCTCTGATGTGTCCCCTTTTCATTATTATGGAGATATCAATGAGCCAATGGAGGAGAATGATGATGTAGATGATGATCAGAGCGAAGATGTCTAATCCCATTGATATGATGACTACACTTTTGTGATTATTTTTTTATGTTTTTATTTTTTTCATTTTTTTTATTTTATATTTATGTGGATATAAGGAGATTGATAATTTAGTGGGCTGGAGAAAAGGCTAAGGAGATTGATAATTTAGGTTTTAAACTTTGGTATTCTGGTAAGAGTCGTACTAGAAATGGTGTAGGTGTAATTATAGATAAGAGTTTGAAAGATAATGTTGTAAATATTAATAGAGTTGGTGATAAAATTATAGCCCTTAAGATTATCATTGATACTAAGATTTTTAATATTATAAGTGTTTATGCTCCTCAAGTAGGTTTAAATACAGGTTCTAAAGATAAATTTTGGAATGACTTAGAAGATTTAATACAAATGATACCTCTTGAAGAAAGAATTTTTATTGGAGGAGATTTAAATGGACATATCGGTAGAGTGATAGAAGATTTCAGAAATATTCATGGTGGCTACGGTTTTGGAGTAACTAATGAAGAAAGTAGAGCTATTTTAGATTTTGCTTTAGCGTATGATTTTGTTATTACTAATACTTTATTCAAGAAAAGGGATGAACATCTTATTACTTATAAGAGTGGATCTAATAAAACACAAATTGATTATTTTCTTATGAGAAGAAGAGATCGTCGTGATTGTAAAGATTGTAAGGTAATTCTAAGTGATAATTTAAATACCCAACATCGTTTATTAGTTTTAGATTTTAAAATTAAGAGTTGTAAAATAAAAAATACTAGGACTCATCATTGCAGAATTAGATGGAGAAACTTAAAAGACACAAATAAAATTATTTTTATGAGTAAAATTCAAGATTTCAAAATTTGGGATATTCATGAAGAAGCAAATGTGATGTGGGATAAAGTAACAAACACTATTAAACAAGTAGCAAAAAATGTCCTTGGAGAATCAAAAGAAAAAATATTTACAAATAAAAATAGTTGGTGGTGAAATAATAATGTGTAAGAAAAGATAAAATATAAGAAGTTATGTTATAAAAATTGGTTTAAATGTAAAAGCTTAGAGAACTGGAAAAAATATCAAACGACCCGCAAAGAGTCTAAAAGAACAATCGGTGACGCTAAAAATACTGCTTTTAATGATATTTATAATAGATTAGATACTAAAGAGGGTGAAAAATATATGTACAAACTAGCCAAACAAAGAGAAAAGAAAAGTAAAGACTTAACTCAAGTAAAGTGTATTAAAGATGAAAACCAAAAAAGTACTTTTCTTAGAAAAAGATATTCAACATAGGTGGGTGAGTTACTTTGATAAACTTTTTAATGAAGTTTCTGAAAATTCGATCGACCTTAATGATTTTAATATCTTGAATAATAATAAAACATATCATTTCTACCGTCGCATTAGCATAAAAAGAAGTTGAGGAGGCTTTAAAGAAAACCAAAGGTGGAAAGTCTGTAGGACCTGATGATATCCCAATTGAAGTGTGGAAATATTTGGGAGATTTAGGAGTTTCTTGTCTTACTAAACTCTTTAATATTATTTTAAAAACTAAAAAGATGCCTGAGGAGTAGAGGAAGAGTATTTTGGTTCCCATTTTTAAGAATAAAGGGGATGCACAAGAGTGTGCAAATTATAGAGGAATTAAGTTGATGTGTCATACTTTAAAAT
>NEWO01000572.1:550342-583147 GCA_003013225.1 Phalaenopsis aphrodite
TGAATGTTGGCCTTTAAAAGAGAAGCATAATAATAAGTTAAGTGTTGCCGAGATGAGAATGATTAGGTGGATGAGTGGCTTTACACTTAGAGACAAAATGCAGAATGAATATATTCGTGATAGGGTTGGTGTAGCTCCTATGACAGACAAAATTAGAGAAAGTCGTCTTAGATGGTTTGTTCATATTAAACGTCGACCATTAGATGATCCGATTAGGAGAGTAGATGTTTTAGATTCGACTTGTGTTAAGAAAGACAGAGGTAAACTTAGGAAGACTTGGGCTTATTGTATTAAAAATGATCTTAATTTATTAGAACTAAATGAAAATATGACACTAAATAGGACGCAATGGAGAAAAAGGATTCATGTGGCCGACCCCACGTAGTGGGATTAAGGCTTTGTTGTTGTTGTTGTTGTTGTTGTTGTATATTTATGTGGATATGATGTTGAAAAATATGACTTATGTGCTTATGTTGTGATGTGATGAGGTTTTTATTTATTGTAGACTTGTGACATGTTATATCATTTCTTGTTATGTAATTCTTGTTATTTATGTAGTTATTATGTGATGTGGTGTTTACTACAGTTTGTGTTGAACTTTTTTTTGTGCTTATATTTGTTTATTGTTATGTGTATATTCTCTGATTTGTTATTACTTACATGACAAATAAGAGTATATATCTATATCTTATAGTTTTCTTTTAAAAATTGGTAGATTTAATTAGAATTCAGTGTGATCTAATAACATGCAAAGAAAATAAGAAGAGGTGACACTAACCTTCATTTAGCTTTAAAAATTATTTTAATTTTTAAATGGCTGATCTCTACTGAAATTATTACTCTTCTATATAAGGATTCTTAAACACTTATCCTAAAATTGACTACATATAAAATCAATTCAACAAATATATAAGATTTAATATATAATCGATTCAAATAATTTAATTCTCATTTAATATTAATTTAATTCTTAGTGAATGTACCTTAAATTATAATCTTTTGAATTGAGTTACGAGGTAATTTAGAATTAACTTAGGAAAAAACTGGTATTAAAATTAAAAAAAAATGAAAAGCTTAATCAATTATAATAATCCTTGATAAAAGTAAGAAAGAAAAAAAAAATCAAAAGAAAAAAGGAAAATAAAAAAAATTCAAGTTTTAAACAAAAATATTTAGAAGCTTTAGAGGAGAAGCATGCAGTTAAGCTTCAATTCAAAATTGACACCTGACACCCTTTCTCAAAGTCAAAGATTAAAAAGAAAAACTCCTTAACTCTAAATTTAGAATATTTTATTTAAGAAGATATTTTATTTTAGAAAAGGAGAATTTCAGCTTTTCTGGATAACATGTATTCCTTCATCTTATTTTCTTTTTTGTATTAGAGATTCTTACGGGAAAAGGACCATCACATTGCAAACGAGAAAGCTTTGAACCCTAGATCTTTGATTCTTCCTTTTAATGGACAAATCAACTATAGCTGATTCACAATTTTCAACGCTATTGATACCCAATACCATTATCACTCCTCTAAAGTTCTTAATCTCTCATCTCAAACAATTCAATCAAAACCTTATAAAAACAGAGAATTATCATGTGTAGCATGCACAAATTCTTAAAAACTTTATGACAAATGGATTTGTCGTGTTCTTGGATGGGAGCTGTCCATGTCCTTCACCTACAGATAATCAGTTTCATATGTGGAATTTAATTGATCAGAATCTGGCTGCATCATTGTATTCCACCATTTCAGCTACAGTTCTATCTCACATCCTCAATCTACCCACCACCTCTGCTATATGAATAACATTAGAGCGCAAACTACAACCTACCAACTGATCTAAAGTGATCTAATTGAAAAATGAACTAAAACATGTTTCAATGAAGGACTGCATAATGGTACAATATTTAATAGAAATGTACACATTGGTGGGTCAAATTACAACAACAGGTAAATCTAGATAAAAAGGATGTAATCTTATATGCCCTCAATGGCCTTCCAACATCATACAATGCATTTAAGACAACAGTTCAAACTAAGCTTCAGCCCATATCTGTCGATGATTTATATTCTCTTCTGTGTAGCGAAGGGATTAACATCCAAAATAAAAATGCCAAGGTCTCCTCTACCGAAGCTTAGATGGCTCTGAAGGCATCACATGCAAAAGCCAACACCTATAACAGAGGTAGAAGCAAGAAAAAAGGTTCGAACTATAGAGGCTCAAGGACAGGATCTAGGGGTGGCCGACAATCTACTCGCTCCAACACAGTTTGTCAAATCTATAACAAGGTAGGTCACTCAGCGGCTATTTGTTGGCACATGACAAATCTCGAATACACTCCTACAGCTCAACCACAAGCTCTTCAAAATCTACATCCAAGGAGTGGTTATTGGATTCTGGAGTAATGGAGCACTTCAATTCAAACATTAATCATCTGCAACAACCTATGGTATACAAAGGAGTCAAATAAGTAACAGCCGACAATGGACAAACTGTTCCAATTGAGCAAAATGGTGATGTGATACTTCCAACCCTAAATCGTAAGCTAAAATTATCTCAAATACACCAAACTCCATTGTTATCTCACAACTTGCTTTCCATTCATAAATTAACCAATGATAACAACATCGTCGTGTCATTTGATTCTTCTGGCTTTTCAATTTATGATCCACAGACTCAAAATGTGCTTATCCAAGGTACGAGTTCTAAAGTTCTCTACTCAATTCACTCATTTGCACACTATCAAAAGCCTTTACTACATCTCTTTCCAAAGAGCAATATATTGAATTGTAGCACCGACTATGACATCATCTCCACCATCTCCAACACAAATCAGCTACATAGTTCATCTACACCAATTTTTTTCAGCATTTGCAACATTAGTAAGTCATAAACAACCTTTTTTTTACCTCATGTAGGAAAAAAATATAAGTTATTAGAACTTATTAATAGCGATGTATGGGGACCATCCCCATCTCTTATCAAGGTTATAAATATTATATTTCATTTGTTGATGACTATTCTAAATTATGTTGGGTTTTTCTCATGCAAAATAAATCCGAAACAACATCAATAACCAAAAACTTCATTCACCTCCTCCAGCATCAATTTAATACAAAAATCAAACTTCTTCGTTGGACGGTGGAGGAGAATACAAAAATCATAACCTTAATCAATGTCTTAGCCAAAATGCCATAATTCATCAATATTCATGTCGAACAGAATGGGTTTGTGGAAAGGAAGTATCACCATATTATCGAAATGATTCGTGCTCACAAGTCCCTTACAAATTATGGTTTGATAGCCTCCTTACGGTAGTGCATCTCATAAATTGCACGCTACTAGAAACTACAGATCTCTGTATGGACATCTTCACAAATCTCCACCAAACTACACTCATATTCATGTTTTTGGATATGCTTGTTATCCATGGAAACAACTTCAAACCTCACATAAATTTGAAAAGAGACCCACTCAATGTATGTTTGCTCTCTCCAACATAAGGGCTACAAATGTTTAAATCCCACCAACAACAAAATCATAGTCTCTCGACATGTATTTGATGAATACACCTTTCCATTCCTTCAAAAATCAACACTTCCTGTCACAACACAACAACCTAACTATTCTTTTATTCCTCCATGGCTACTTACTACCACCACATATCCATCAACCATTCAACCCCTTCCGTTTATATCTCAACTGCCCACTTCAACTACACCTATACCGCCACGAACTCAACTTCACCATCCTCATCCGATGACCATTAGATCCCGCACGTTTAACCTCAAAGCCAAACAAAAGTTGAATTTATCTCATCACATTGAGCAAATCACTAATCCCACTTGCTATACACAAGAAATTAAACATTAGCAATGGAGACAGACGACAAATGAATTTAATGCTCTCCAAAGACAGGCTACATGGATCATAGTTCCACTCCCAAACAATCAGCCTATTTTAGGTTGTTGGTGGACATATACTACCAAACACAATTCAATGGGCACAATCACTAGATACAAGGCATGCCTTGTAGCTCAAGGACATCAAAGAGAATTTGGTGTCAACTATCACAAATCCTTCAGTTTGGCGGCTAAGTTCTCTACCATTCACATTCTTATTACGGTTGCACTTCATCATCAATGGACCATACTTCAATTTGATATCTCCAATGCTTTCCTCCATGGGACTTTGAATGAGAATGTATACATGAAACAACCATTGGAGTTTCATGACCCCCAATTTCCCAATCATGTTTGCCTATTCAGAAAGTCACTATATGGATTAAAGCAGGCTCCAGATATACTTATCACCAGAAATAATCCTATTGATATCTCCCAACTCACTGATCGTATGGCACTCAAGTTTCAACTGAAAAATCTTGTACCCATTAGCTTTTTCCTTGCATCGAAGTTCTGAAATTAGCTACATCGTACTTCTTAAGTCAGGAAAGATCTGTTATGCAACTCCTTAAAACTGCTGGATTACAGAATTGTAAAGATTTGGTAGCTCCAATACCGAGTAAACAACTTGCTCGACAATTACAAAACATTCCTTTACATAATCCTACCTTATAAAAACAACTTATAGGATCCCTACAGTGCATTACAGTTATAAAGAAGGATCTTTTGTATGTTATAAAATGATTATGTCACATTATTAACAATTAATTCATTTACTTTGATATCCACAAGGTATAAGTCACTTTGGTTTGGAAATTAAACCGCAAGACCTCACTCTAAGAACCTATACCGATGCCAATTAAGGTGAAGATCACTAAGATCGCAAATCCACCACAATTGTATGCTCATTTCTAGGGACTACTCCCATACCATGAATGGCCTAGAAGCAATCAAATGTTGCACAATCCTCCACAGAGGCCAAGTATCGTGCACTAGAGGAATTTGGCATCAAACCTATGCAACTTATAACAATGCACTGTGACAACATCTCTACTTTCTCTAACAAACAACCCAATGTTTCATGCTAGGACCTAACATATTGAGATAGATTATCATTTTATAAGGGAACATACCAACTCCAACAAATTCAGAAAAAAATATACTCAATCTCAAAATTAACTGGCTGATATACTTACCAAAGCTCTCTCAAAACGCCGCTTCAGTCAACTTCGCAACAAACTTCAAGTTCTTCTAAGAACCATCAGCTCGTAGGAGGGTATCATCAGTAACAATGCCGTGCTTCACTAAGCTCACCTGTGATCACCTGAACATATTTTATTAGTCCATAACTACCTAAGGCTTCTCTAGAATCTTCATCAGTCTTCCTTTATCAATTATATATACCTGTAAAAGTTTACTGTTCATTAAGGAATGGGATTTCGAATGAAACCTGAAAAGGAGAATTTCAGCTTCTTTGGATAACATGTATTCCTTCATCTTATTGTCTATTTCGTTAACATGACTTTCCCCTGTCCTCTCAGTTTTTCCCCGCATTCCGTCTCTTCCCCGACATAAATGCGAACTTACTAAATCCGGTAAGAGGCGGATTTATTCCACCATCACCTGCCAACTCCATCATAAAAAATAAATCTGAAATTATCAGATTTGATAAATCCTGCTTAAGGTAAATTTAAGTTACAGCTAAACATCATATTAAAAAAGTAAAATTTATAAGCTAAATGAGCAATCTCCTAAGTTTTTGGCACAGCTACATTTGTCATTCGTTACCATAGTTGCTATGCTCTTGGTAAAACTCATTAGCATTAATTGAATAGACTAAAGAATGATTAAAAAAGTAGCAACAGAAAAGGTAACATGTATTTTCGTCAAAAATTTCGCCCTAAAACGTCACTTTTATGCCCTGTCAAGCTACAGCTGGTTTTTACAAAATTGAAGATTTCATACACAAAATCAGATCGCTGAGCGTATATTCAATACATTGATGTTACTTACTCTTCTCAAAAGGTGGATCATGCCCCAAAAATTCCTCCACAGTTGAAGGAAACCCAATCTCCCGGAAGGCAGCATCGTTGTCATCATCAGTACCCCAGTCCCTCCCCGCCAACGATACGGCTTTAGCCAGCAGAAGATGAGCGAGTCTCGCTGGTTCTTTCCTTTCCCGCCGGTAATGCACGATCCAACCATCAAGTCGCTGCATTTCTTTCTCGCAAATCGGACCCTTGAGCCCTACCACTTTTCGGTAAAATCCACCTCCGCTACAGTACCAAGAACCCAAGCCACCCCCGCAGTCTTCGCCGTCCTCTGATAAGCCTAGAAGACTTATGAGGCCATCAATTTCATCATCTTCTTCTTCATCGTTGAAGTCGTCCTGCGCTGCCTCTGGAGGAGTCAGCTCGTGTGCTTTTTCAGGCGGGATTGAGAGGAACTCCGGCGCTGGGTCGCTGCTTTCGTCGAGGGTGGAAGGTTTGAAGGAGGCGGGTTGGGGTTTGGAGGACGACAGGTAGAGAGGAGAGCTGAAGGATACCTGCGATGGTGGCGAAATGAGTTCCTTCTCGGAAGCCAATCTCTTCTCAACCTGCAAGCGTTGGGGTAGAAGAAGAATTAAAGTGTTTTGGATTAGCATTGCGGAATGAAGATTGAAGAATAAGGTGGTAATTATTGCCTGATTCAGCGAGGAGAAGAAGCGGTCGTGAGGTGAGAAGGGCCGCATCGAAACCGGTCGCGCAGACGAATGGCGGAGCCCCTTCGCAAGTTTGGGCGGGGGAGTGCGAAGTACTGAAGTACATGGTAAAAGTCGATTTCAGGACTTCTTATTATTTTAGTATTATTTTTCAGGCTGATTACATGCGTAGTACTTGAGACAATGATATTTAGAAATCTAGCATTCTCTTTCATTCATTTATCAAATTCTCACCGGATAATCAAAATTCATGATAAAATTTCAATTCATATTTTCCATGTTTATCAAATTCTCAATGTTTTGATCATGACACGGGTAAATACATTAGTTCGATGGTTTAAAAATATCACATGAGTGCTAGATTTTATAAATAGTAATGTTTCAGATGCTATGTATGTAATTATCCCTAATTTTGTATGTGTTTTATTTTTTCTTGATGTGTGTCTAATGTTTGTAATAAAATAGCATCTCGATGTACCACAAGATCATGCACACACACATAAAAGAAAAGTAGTTGGGGGAGTCACCATGATTTTTAAGTGGAATATCTTATAAATGGAAATAACTCACAGGGCCTAGCATAGTTTAAGAAATTCACTTTATAATTGTGAGTGTATATGCTCACTCATCTCTTAAATTAGGGAAGATGAAAACATTATGTTGATGTATAACAGAAGTAAAACAATTATAGTTGTAATAGGCTGCAAAAGTTGTGGTTGATTGCTTTCAAGGCAGTAGACTATCATGAATGTTGTAGATGGTGGTTGTACTATTAGTTGATCGTAAATGTTATAGTTGAAAGTTGTGATAGCATTTGGTTATATCGGACGTATATGGCTGCTCTAAAAGCATCGATTGACCATATAGGTTGTAGTAGGTAGTTGCATGAGCTGTGAGCAACATAGGTCTTAGTGGGTTACATAAGTCGTCATGGTGAGCTGCAACAATGTATGTAGGCCACAGAAGCCGGGAGTAGGAGATGTAATAATGTTCGTATTTAAGGCATGTCATTGCATTATATTTGGGATGCGCGTTGCACTATATTCAAAGTGCATTCTCGTAGCGTATTTGAGGTTAGTTGTTGTATCGTATGTTTAGCGTGTTGTTGCATTAGATTTGATACGCGTCATTGCACTGTGTTCGGGCGTATTCAAAGTGTATTGTTGCACTATATTTGAGGTGCATTATTACTTCACTTTTGGGGTGCGTCTCTGCACCATCTTCAAGGTGTGTTACACTATCTTTGGAGTTTGTCATACCATATTTAGGGGCTTTGTTGCATTGTATTTAGGGCTCATTTTTTCTTCATCTTTGGGTACTTAGTTGTACCTTCTTCGAGTTGCATCATTGCATCGCGCCTTCAAGGTGTATTTCATAATATTCTGGACAATTCATTGATCTAGAAGGTGTTTCGTTGCTCTGCAGCATATGCTAAGGGGCTTCGCTGAAAGGTGTAGGGGGCAACCAATGGTGGTCAATAGAGATAAGTGAGAGATGTTCAATGATGGTCGGTGGATGCTAGAGTGGGAAGTATTCATCAGTTCTTCATGTCAAAACATCGTTAGAATTCCATTCATTCATCTCCCCATCCATCTCTAGCTCTTCTCCTTCAGCAACCCCCCCCTAATGCTCATGATGGGGCCACAAAGTTTGGGAGTGGCATCTCGTGTAAAGAAGGTAGGAATCCAGACCACTTTATCAGATGACCTAGAGTAATTTCCTTGATCATATGACTTTATGTAGACATTTTAGTGTCCTAATGGGGATAGAATTGAATGATCTTTGCTCATTGGAATCTTCTTATTGAGGTGTGATTTGTAGAAAAGTATGCTTAATTTCATTTATATTTTGCACAATTTTATGAAAGAAATTGCAATTTTAAAAAGGGTATTTTATGTTTTTCTTGCAAATAAAACAGGTAGTAGAAGTGGAACGAAGTAGAGAAAAAATGGACAAAAACGAAGCTCATATGAATCATTTGGAGATCCAAGAGACCGAGGCCTATGCGTCAACCATTGGCCGCCAAGGTGCTCATACCAAGCACCTTAGTGCCACTTACTTGGGTGCCTAGGCGTCAGTATAGAGTCGAGCAGACCTGGTGCCTTGGCGCTAGTCCAGTGGCGCCTAGGCGCAATAGTTGTTGGGCAGTTTTTCGACAGTTTCTCCTCATGATGTTGGGTGTTATTTCATAGATTAAAAGAAGTTCTTGAGGGAGAATTAGGGGGTATTTTTTTTGTGGAGAAGAAGGAGAAAAAGGTAGGGTTTGCTATCGAAGAAAATTAGGATTTTACTTAAGAGTTTGGTGAGATTTGAGAGGTGTATTGTCAGGAGAATATTCAGCATAACGACAAAGGTCTAGGAGATCCTAGGAGAGCATTTTCAGAGAATTGTAAAGAGAAAGAAGCTAAGTATTATGCATTTCTTTTATTGTACTATTGTAAAACACAATTACCTAATGGATTTATTTTATGTTAAAGTTGTTTTGTGGTGTTTTCTCTATGCTTTGTGAGTATTCTTTTCACCTTTCTCTTGCAATGATTATGTTAGTTGTGGAGGAATAGTAGAATGCTTTTAAAGTTGGTTTTCAATATTTAGTTTGATGATTATTCTTCAATGATTCATTTACTTTTCATTCTAATCAAGTGTTTAGTTAAAAAATGTTGTGATCCATAATGACTTAGGAAAACTATTGAAAAATGATTAGAATATTCACGTTGAATTGTAGGGCATGAAACAAAAGTAAACTATAGAGAGATGCAAATAGATAGAGAAATAATAATTGATGGGTTCAAATTTGGGTTTAAGAAATTAAAACTAATTTAACCAGACTTCCATATGTACTCGTAAGAGGGTAAAGAAGAGAGTTGCTTCTATTTATCACTAGCCACAATTACAATTTAAAGTTGTCATTTTCCTACACACTACTTATATCATTCCTCCCAGATTACAATTTGTCACTAGCCACAATTGAAAAACTAACGGAAACTCTGTCCAATTGCTCCCAGAGCCTCTCCCAGCATTCCTAAGTTCAATCCAACATTCTTCAACCATTCATTCCCTCAACTCGAGCCCAATTTAACCATTGATATCCAGGGCATTTTAGGGCCTCGTAAGAAAACTCTTCAAAACTCCAAATTAATCATTCCATAAGCTTCCTCAGACATCAAAACCACTTCCCCTATTGAAAGCCCCCTCTCTCGAGCACTCTAACATAGTTATAGACCAAACCCGAGTCAACCTCAGATCAAAATCATACATATACCTTACCTCAGCTCCAACCAACAGTTGGAGGACGTTCGTGGACTCAAGTCAAACCTTAAGAACAAACACAATCGAGGCCTCACCTCTTGGGCTAAGGTATAACTCAAAACCCTAAATTTTGTTTCGATTTGGATCTTTGTGAAGAGAATTTGTATTTCATACGTATTTAACCATATATATAGGTTTGTCTCACTTAGATGAAGGTGTAGACTCATGCGATGTGGTTGAGAATCAAGCAAGATATTAGGGAGTTAGAACATGGACGATTCTCGGTTTAGGGTGATATGGGACGATGAACAGATGTCATATATTTCCATGTTTATCAAATGAACAGACCAGATCGCGTCAGACGAGAAGATGTTAAGTGAACCACAGGCGTGCGTGCTAGCTGAGGTGTAAAGTACAACAAATTAGAGGGCGACGCGTGGTCATTCGATGACACTGAGGTTGTACTAGTAAAAGACCGTAATTTTTATGATATTTGGTATTGTTTTAATTAAGAAAATGATAAAAAATAAAATAAATGTCAGAAAATATAAAATCATGTTTGGTAGGTTTGCTGTGGCCAGACTCTGACCTTAGAAAAAATAAAAGTGAGGTTAAAAAATATTGAATTTATTTTTCTAATTTAAAATTAATAAAAATTAGAAAAAATGTAAAATAATTCAAATAGTCATTAAAATGGGCCAAATTGCAGGCAATCACATTAGAAGGCTTTATGAAAATTTGAAGGTCAAAAAAATTATTTTTAATATAGAATCTATTTTCTAAGTAAATAATAATTTTGTCTTAAAATAGTTATAATAAATAAAAGAAAAACCATAAAATTATGAAAATTTCTTTGGAGTGTTCCTTGAGGGCAGAGGAACTAAAGCAAAATAAAATTGAAGATGAATCAAAATTTTTATTTTTAAGCTATTTTCTAATTTTCAAATAATTAAAAATATAAAAGAGATACCAAAAATATGAAAATACTCCAAATTATCCTAAATATCATCATAACTACATAGAATAACTTAAAGATGTGTTTGTAAATTACTGAAGGTGTAAAAAGGTTTTTTAGTAATTAAATACACTTTTCTTACTTTATGAATAAAATAATTATAAAATAAAATAATATCATAAAATTATAAAATTTATTTTTCTAAGTTCCTTGAGGTCAGAGAGACTTGTGAAAAATTTAAAAGTGAGTTTTTGAAAAAAAATATATTATTTATTTATTTTTTCATTAAAATCAATTAAAAAATTGTAAAAAGTAAAATATAATTAAAAAATTCACCAAAATTGTCTCTAATGGTTCTCTGATCTGGGTGAATTTTCAATAATTTTTCTACGAATAGAAGGATTTATTGGTTGGTTAAATTAATTAACATTGAAAATCTCTATTTTTGGACTAAAATAATTTTTAAAAATTAAATAAAATTTTTAAAAAATATAGACTCTCCTCTGTTAATTTAATTAACCTATATGTAGGGTAACAACAAAGTTTCAAGGTCATTTGAGTTAAATTTGAGAGAATTATGAATTGGAGGGTCTTAAGGGCAAAATGGTAATAATGAAATTTCGAGCTTTAATTAAAATTTAGGTCAAACTAGAGGGTAAGTGGGTGATATTGAACATAATTAACTCTCTGAAATGATTAAAACATAAAGGTTAAAAGGTAGAAATCAATTCATGTTTTTTTATATGAAAGGGTAAAAGTGTAATTTTCGAAATTATTGTGGTTTGGAAGTCAATTAAGTTGGATGGTCCTAATGTGAAGGGGTTGATCTAAGAAGATGATAACCCATTAGTTTGAAGCTCTAAAACAATGGTCAAACGATAATACAATATCTTAATATGAGTTAAGTTCATCTTATTCAACTTTTTTCACCCATAAAAACTTAAGAGCTTAGTAGTGAACTAGGCTTGATCTAAAATCACTCAACGATGTTTAGAAAAGAAAACACAATCATATATGAATTCCTTAAAATACTACAAGCTCAATTTCAATTGAAGAGTTGAGAATTCCCTAATAACTTAATTTGTCCTTAAGGGCATCTACCCACATAATTCCCTAATGAAACACCAAACAATCATTTAGTTACCTTACTCATGAGATAATTAAAACATTAAAGTTCACTAAGCATAAGTTTAAAACACAACAACTAAATCCTGATTTAACTAGAGGATGATTAATTCATTAAGTCAATAATTTCTAAAGAATTTGAAATGATTCAAAAGGTTTAAAAGATGTTCAGGGTTATACCCCAGACACTTTTACAATCTTTTGGGATATTTTGGAGGACATCTGTACTTATTATTCTTTATTTAAGAAAGTTGTCCTTACAATCTTAGGGACTCACCAAGATATGACTCAAGACCTGTTAATTTACATTTTCAATAAAATACACTTCACTACTTATCCTACATTAATAACCCAATGCTTAAGGATTTGAACCTTGAATACGGTATTTAAATTCTTGTGAGCAACTGGCGATATTTTGCCACATATGGATCATCAGACTTGTGTAAGCCTGAGGTCTAGGTGGCTAAGGTGTTGATGATAATGTATATGTGTGCTAAGAGAGTGATATGAAGTGGGATTTGGAATATTATTTCCTATCACAATGATCCTTCAGGAAAGGCAATAGGACCGATGATACTATTCACCAGCTTTTTGTAGAGCTGCCCCTGTCACTCTTAGGTTATTGGTAGTCTTAATCTGAGTAGAGTAATTAGTAAGTAGACTATATTACTTTACAAAAGAAATATACTTGCAATATAAGATGAAAAAAAATTCATTTTTGAAACATGATTTTTTTTGCTTGTTAAAAGTGAATTCTACATGCATAGAAAAAAACCACCTAAAGAAGTTTTGATAAAAACTTATAAGGGTCCACTTCTAATCACTTTAGTCGAGGTTAGGTTTGCCCTCCTTAGACTGTTAAGTTGGTGGCTTTTATCCAAAGTTGGAGTTATAAAGCACACAATCCAGCTTTGAGCCCCCACTTTCACCAATGTCTTACACTTAGTCCCGATCTTTCATATGCGACTATGAGTTTATTTTACTTGCTTATATTTTCCTATGATTTGTTTTGTGACTTCTTTGTATTAAATTTTCTTGCTTTTCTTGCTTTCTTTTTCTCGCAGTTTACTTAATTTTTCTGCAATTATATTATATTTTATGATACTAACAATGCAACGACAACAGAGGCCTATGTACGTATTAACAGTTTATTTACTACGGTCTTTACTACTTTGCTCTACTATCTCTTTACTTTACCATGTACACTTTACTTACGAAAAAAAAACAACAAAAATATAATTTCAAAAATTTTAACACACTTTTAAACTTTCTGAACACACTTAATCCACTCCTTTTGAGTTTATTAGGATTTCTAGGATGAGGTAACATACAATTGTTAATAAGGATTATCCAGGTTAAACGGGCTTGACAAATTATTCAGACTAAGTAAACTCAAAAGGAAATAGTGATGCTGGAATGATGGAACCGTGGGATCTTAACGGTGCCGCTTAACTTACACTAAATTCCCCCCTCCCTCAAACTCTTGAACAACAATGACAAGCAAAACCAAAACTCGACGTATAAACTAAAAAACTATGAAACCTTAAACCTGGAGCTGTCACGATGAGAAGCTTGGAAGACACTTTGTGGGCAGCATGACGAGAACATACATAAGAACATCTTCAAGGAAGCAAATGTTATCATTATCATCAATTTTGTTCTTAATTTAAAACAACAACCCATAGGATCTCATCTAGCTCAACGCAAATCCTCTCTTTATTTTTAAGCATTTGCATGATTATGGTGTGCAATATAAGTTCTAACTCTCTTTAGGGTTCTAAGATTGTCATTCGGTATAAGGTAAACCCTCTTATCTTTCTAGGCTATTTGTATGGTCAGAATTATACAAGTGTATGTCCTAAATAATAAAATTGGCAAGATGTAACTCTAAATGATATCTCTTCGATATTGAAGCAAAATAATAAGATAGTTTGGTAAGTCACCGAGGCTTGCATCAGGATTTGTGACCTCCCCTATTTCTTTTCTTCGGATTCCTAAAATAACTGTTCTTATTTAATCCACTCCAATTTGATTTTTCTATGTCCAACTTTGAAAACTAAATATTAAAATCTTGAAGACAATACCTTTGATCATCATCAAGAGTCTTCTTAAGTGATTTCAGTCATTTTAGATGTAATTAACTGTAGGGGCTTGCTCTTATAGGAAACTAAAGAACCCAGGTAATATACCTTATCTAATCCTTATATTTGATAAGGGACTTTTTGGTTAGCACATAAAAGGTTCGTAGACCAAACATATATCATAAATTCTCTTAGTTTATGTAATTGAGCCCCGCTAACAAGAAATGTGTTTGTTCCTCGGGAAAAGTGTATTCCTTTTGGTGTGGTGCTCAGTTATTTAAACTACTAAATATATGAGATCTTTTTATTCTCATTTTCAAAAATATTTTATTTTTTTTTAAATTATAATTATAATTATATATTAAATTTTAAGTATTTTCAAGTCAACTGACAAATTCCAATTTGGCGACCGACATACCCATAGAACTTGAACACTACTATTCAAAACTATAAAGAACTATTAAGAAGATTAGAAACTAGAAAATACTCACGAACTTATAAAAGTAATTGCGAACACTCAACTAATCAATGTACTTACCCAATAATCAATTAATGATCATCATGACACGCATAGACCATTAAGGAATTACACTAATCCTACAACAGATGAAATTCATTGAAGTATTCAAAATCCCACTATAGAAGCTAACACATTGGAACTTAAGCCTACTATTATCCAAATGGTGCATAACAACTAATTTGGGGGGACCACGTCCGAGGACCCAAATTTATATTTAGCAAGTTTCTTGAACTTTGCACTACATTTCGCTATAATGGCATGTCAAACAACATTGTTAAGCTTAGGCTTTTTCATTTTCCTTAAGTCTTGTTTTCATTCATTTTTTGCTTTTTTATTTTTAAAAGGAGTTACCTTGTCGATTATCGTATTCTTCCCTTATTAAAATAAAGCTCCCGCCCAAATCAGATGAGTGATTCGAAGAGGAGAGGAACTGAATAAGAAGAGACATACAACAAATTGACAAACAAGAGAAAAAAAAGCGTGGAGAGTTTACATGAGATAAACTCACAAGGATAGGTAAAGAATTTTCACTCAAATAAGATCGGACGGAGACACCTTGGACCAAAGTCTACAAAAGAAGTATCTACATAGACTACTCATAATCAGAGAGTCATGTGTATGTTCCTATTCTAAGGTTAAGAGCACTCCAAGAGGAACGTATTCCTAGTGATTAATTACATCTTAAGAGTACTCAAGAATACTCTTGATAAAAGGAGTTTCACTTTATTTAATCATGAACCTGGGGCAATAAGTCATCAAAGGAAGGTTATTCCAAGTGGGAACACCACAATGCTTCAAAGCTCTCGCAAATTATCGGGCAGAAAATGAGCCTCTCATATCACAAATGGGTAGTGACTCATTGGCATACAAAGCTCACAGAATAACCATAAATTATCTTGATGGGGATATCTCAACACGTCAAAGCATTTCAAACCATAAGGGCAGAGGACAAATCGTCATTTCCCAAATGGGTGGCAGCTTATCGAAATAAGCCTGTCAAAAAGATATAGATGAAGTTAAAGGATCGACTGAGCTCAAAGGGGCTCAATTGTAGGAAGGTAAAGTGTTATTAAAAAGGTAAAGATAGATGGATCGGGGTAACAAAGATCTGTCATACACAGATACTAGGACCTTATGTCTACCCGGACATGAAGGTAGTTAATCCAATACGTTCTGAGATTCCTATGCAGCAATCCGTGAATTGTGTCATCCACGAGAATCTTAGTAGTCTTAAGGTGAAAGGAAGAAGACTCTATCCTATGACTATAGCAAGAGATCAAAGAGGTGAGACTTATACATGTTGAAATGGCGAGGATTCCTCAGGAAAGAAGAGAAAGGGAGGTTCAACTACAAAACTGAAAGCACTCTAAACAAAAGGACTTACATTCCATCTCGGTCGGAGAGTCTTTTAACACCCTAAGTTCACTAGACAAACATCTTCATATAAAAGTCATGTTGGGCCAGTAAGGTTGGACAAGCACGGGGGCTTCTCCTCGAGACATGCAAATATAAATTCAATTATCTAGAGCAGTCATTTAGTATTGTGGAGGTCCTATTATATAGCTTGGGTGATATCCTTGCTATGAAAACCATTTAAAACCTTACTCGAAGGCTACACAGGAAAGTAAAAGTGCAATTTTTAAAATTTTGAGTATTTTAATCCTAAAAATCATTTATCTTGAATATTTTATTAGGAACTTTAGAATTTTAAATTCTAAAGAGCCTATATTGCATTGAGATTCCTAGGCAAACCAGAGAAATAAACAAGAAAAATATGCACACATATAGGTATATAGGCATACAATGAAGCATAATAATAAGCCAAATCAAAATAATAAGAAGGACCGGTGCCACTAAGTTGGCAACATATCCCAAAAAAGAAAAATGCAGTTAGAATCTGCATATACATGACCGATCTTAATTTTATACATAAACATAAAAATACAAAATTAAGCTATAGGGCACGAGCATTTGCTCCTGGTTCTCTCCACAAGGTTCCCACGCCAAACGCCTTGGAACTCGTGCTCATATCTTATTTCTGTAATAATACTCTCCTAGACTCTAAAAAGTACATGGGAAAAGAAAATACTTAATCCGGCATGAAAACAAAATTTAGCAGGAAAGCCCACATGCAACGTATAACGAGTCGTGCCTTATAAGTGTGGGAGTTGTATAGCACTTACAAGCAAAAGGGTTAGAAATCATCACAAGCTCCTCCATAGTAGTACTTGTGTGTGTGCATATAGATGCATGATTATCTGCAGAAGAACGCCTTAACACACTACCATGCATATGAGGCATGCAGTCATACCAAAACCACAAAGCAAGAAAGATGTCTGACTAGGGCAAACAATCCAACAAAGAACAATAGACAGACATAAAAAAAGACTACCTAGGACCCTAGATCCTAGCCTAACACACTATCTAACTAAAAGTGTCCTAATGTAGTACCTAAGTGCATGGGGTAAGTCTCTGGCTGCCGTATAACCTTGACGGGTCGCCACATCGACGCCGCCCTAAGGATCTAAGAGATCTAGGGCACGTCACAAAGAGGGGTGGCATTTAAAAGAGTTGGCCTCACATATGACCTAACTTATATAATTTTAAAAATTGAACGGACAATACTAAGCAGAAAAATATATATCCATTTTATGCTTTTAAAATAACAAACCTACAAATGTTGCTCTATGACCCTTGGATCCTTAGCGCGGTCATACTCATGTCATCTCAATGACTTAAATCGCATTGCTCACCAGGATCAACTGACCCAAGGAAAATAAGTTGAGATTTTCATACCTATTTTATACTATTTTTGATGATATTGCACTTTAAAGAAAGGTATTTTTGATGTTTTATTGTAGGAATGATGAATTAGGGTCATTGGAGGAAAAAGATGCAAAAATGAGCGAATTTGGAGCGAAAATGACCAAAATGTGGAAATTTGAACTAGGCCGCCGACGGCGCCCTCGACCCCACCGATGGCGAGTTTTTCCCCAGGCTACAAGACAAAATTCTTTAGAAGTCCGCTGGCGGCGCCCTCGAGGCCGCCGACGGCGAGCTCGACGGTTATGCCTACTCAAGCTTTGGATATGACCAAATTTTGAAGGGATGCTTAGGCAACTCTTGGGAAAGCTCATCCTCAACTTTAATAGACTATTTTGGCCGAAAATTAAAAGGAGGGGGAGAGAATCTAGGGAAGAAAAAAGTGCTAGAGAGAGTTCCTAGAGATTAGAAAGGTTCCAATATTGTGAGGAATTCTTCAAGAGATTGTAAGAGTGAAGGGAAAGTGAGAGATTTCTTCCTCCTTGCTGCTTCCAAGAAGAATTCTGTGTGATGTAAAGAAAGGAAGAGATTCAGAGGAACTTCGAGGAGTGTTCATGGGGGAGAAAATAGAGATAAGTTATTTAATTGTTGTAGTTTGTATGACTTTGATTTTATATATGAATTTCAAGTTTTGTTGTGTTTTCCCCATGAGATCTGAGTAGTTTTCTCTTTCTTTCTCTTTGTTTCGAGATTTGTGAAATGGTGATTTGAATTGGTGAAGCCATAAAAATGTTTAAGAAATTGTGATGATTTTTTCACTTCGTTCTTAATTTACTTTCAATATGGCCAATTGATTTGTTAAAATATGTTGAGTTTTATAACTAAAGTGAATATTACATCCAAGATTCAGGGAGGTCAAAGCCCTTGGAAGTTGGGTGCAAATAAATAGGGAAATAATATTATCGGGCGTAGAATTGGAGATTTTAGAGTGCAGACTAAAATCCCCAATTCGGTCCTATTGTTTGGGTGCTGAAGTGTAGATGTTAGCCCTCAGGTGAGGGGAACGTAGGAGCTCCGAAGTGAGAGCCGGTACTTTCCTAGCCTAGCCGCAGATTCAGTAAACAAGCATAGGATTAGTAAATGCTCTTTATGTGTGGACCAAAGGGTAAAGAATAAGTATGCTCCTATTTGACACAATATAAATTGAACTAATTCACTTTATTTATTCACTATAATTTCTTGACAAGGAGAAGAATGCTTTCTTATATATTGAATATCACAATTAAACCCTCATTAGTATCATTAGTTATTTAATAGTTATTAAAATTGCCTATTTATTTCAATTGCCTATTAGTGACAGATAAGCAAATTGAACTTCGTTGTTGTGATTAAAGTATTGCTTTCTAAAATCTTAGTTTGTAATTCTAAACCCCTCTATGTGGGATCGATATCTAGGACTCCATTAGAGCTCTATATTACTTGAGCGATACGTCTACTTGCGTTGATAAGTGTGACTTTATAATTATCGAATATTTATTACATCCAAATTTATCTTATATTTTAAGCATATAAAAAGTCGCGGTCAAGTTTTTGGCTGATTTGTCGGGGAGTGATTGAGTGAGTGAATCAAATCACAATTAGAGTAACAGACAAATTAGGATTATTAGAAAATTTTTACTTGAATTGCAACTTATTTTTATATTTAGTTAATTATATTACTGAGTACTGATTTCTAATTGTATGCGTAAATTTGGACCTGAAAATCTTATACCCTACGACTCGAAATTAGAACACACTGTTAGAAGGATTAGAAGACTAAGAACCTAAAAATTCTGATACAACGGAAAACAACTTGAACAATCAAGGAATAAAGAATGAACACCAACCTAGACCCCTACGAGATTATGCAAATCCTACAGCAGAAGAAATTCACTTATCTATCCAAAATCTTGATGTAGCTGCTAATTCATTTGAGCTTAAACCTGCTATTATCCAAATGGTACAAAATAATTAATTCGGAGGTACACCAAATTAAGATCCTAACTTACACCTTGCTGGTTTTTTAGAACTATGTGCTACTTTTAAATATGACAGAGTCTCAAACGATGTTGTGAGACTTAGACATTTTCCTTTTTCACTGAGGGATAAAGCTAAGATGTGGTTAAATTCGTTAGCACCAAGATCTATTAGAACTTGGGGAGAACTTTCACAGAAATTTCTATCCAAATATTTCCCTCCATCCAAAACTACTAAACTTAGAAATGACATAACATCGTTCTGTCAGATTGATGGAGAGTCAATATATGAAGCTTGGGAGAGATTTAAAGATCTTCTTAGGAAATGCCCTCATCATTCGTTATCAGATTGGTTGATAATTCAAACTTTTTATAATGGATTAGTGAGATCTCTTAGATTGATTATGGATGTTGCGGCTGGTGGTTCTTTAATGTCAAAATCTTTTGATGTGACTTATTCATTAATATAAGAGATGACTACCAATAATTTTCAATGGCCCTCTGAACGGGTAAATCCTAAAAGAGTAGCAAATATTTATGATTATGATGCAATCTCTATGTTAGCTTCACAGATTGCTGCAATATCAAAGAAATTAGATAATTATGGGATGAATTATTCTCCAACACCTCCTATGATGGAAGAGAATTCATCTGGGCAATTTGTGGATGTTCAACCTTCATATGAGACTTTAAATACTATTAATAGACCCAACAACCCTTATTTGAATTATTGTAACCCAGGTTGGAAGAATCATTCAAATTTTAATTGGAATAACAATTCTTCTACAAATCAACAATGGACAAACAACCCAGTGAACCCATTAGGAAATTCATCCAACCAAGGAAATGTTAACTATAGACCTTCTTATCCTCCAGGATTTAACAGTGACACTCAATTTAAGGAGAAGAAGTTGTCTATGGAAGAGTTGATATTAAACATGGGTCAACAATTGCAGAATTAAGGAAATCAATTACAAATTCAAGGAAATCAATTACAAAATCAAGGAACTGCTATTAAGAATATTGAAAACCAATTGAGACATATCGCTACTGCGCTTAGTAACTGAACATTAGGAACTTTTCCAGGACTGTGGAACCAAATCCTAAAGATCAAGGAAAAGAACAAATCAAAGCGATACAATTACAAAGTGGAAAAGAATTGGAAATAAGAGTGTAAAAAGAAACAGAAACCGAAAAAGAGAAAGTGGATATCGAAAAAGGAAAGGATCATGAATACTTAGATTTAGAGTATCCATTTACACCAATGAAAATTACTCTGAAGAAACCTCCACCACCGTTTCCTCAAAGATTGAAGCAATACAAACAGAATAAATAATTTTCCAAATTTTTAAAAATTCTTAAGAAGTTAACAGTGAATATTCCATTCATAGAAGCTTTAGAGCAAATGCTCAATTATGTGAAATTAATGAAAGATATTTTGAACAAGAAAAAGAAGTTCACGGATAATGAAACTGTTGCACTTAGCGAAGAGTATAGTGCAATTATTAAGCAAAAGCTTCTTGAAAAACTAAAAGATCCTAGTAGTTTCACTATACCATGTGCTATTGGTGAAAAATTTTATGGAAGAGCTTTATGTGATTTGGGAGCCAGCATTAATCTTATGCCTCTATCAATTTTCAAAAGATTAGGATTATGAGAAGTCTAACCTACTTCTGTACCTCTATAGTTAGTGGATCGTTCAGTTACATATCCTAAGGGAGTTATAGAAGATGTGTTAGTAAAAGTGGATAAATTTATCTTTCATGTGGATTTCATTATTTTATATATTAAGAAAGATAAATAAATACCTATCATCTTAGGGAGACCATTTTTAGCTACTGGAAAAGCTATGATAGATGTTCAAAAAGAAGAATTAACTATAAGAGTTAATGATCAAGAAGTGACTTTTAACATCGTGAAATCTATGAAATACCCTGCTGTTGAAAGAAATAATGAATGTTTTCGCATGGAAATTAGTGAACATCTATTGAAAGAACATTTTAAAGAACATTTTGAAGAGAAAGAACAATTTGAAGAGAAAGAACAATTTGAAGAGAATGGCAAAATTTTTCTAGACGAATTAGAAAATGAAGAATTAGATTATGTTCAGGAAAGATTTGAGATGTTGGATATCACGAAAAATGCCGATAAAAATCTATTTCCATCAATTATAAAATCACCTGAACTTGAGATGAAAGTATTGCATAGCCACTTTAAGTATGTGTTTTTAGGAGACTCATCTACTTTACCCGTTATTATATCTTCAGAATTAAATGATCTGCAAGAGCAAAGAGTGTTAGATACATTGAAAAGATATAAGAAAGCTTTTGGTTGGACCTTAGCTGATATTAAGGAATCAGTCCTTCAATCTGTATGCACAGAATTATTTTAGATGAACAATATAAACCAAGAGTTGATCCACAAAGGAGATTAAATCCGATGATGAAAGAAGTAGTTAAGAAGGAAATTTTGAAATGGTTAGACACTGAAATTATATATCCTATTTCAGATAGTGCGTGAGTAAGTCCAATTCATTATGTTCCTAAGAAAGGAGGAGTGACTGTTGAAACCAAAGAAAATAATGAATTAATACTTATCAAACAAGTTACTGGTGACGTATTTGTATTGATTATAGAAAATTAAACACTGCCATCAGGAAAGATCACTTCCCTTTACCCTTTTTAGATCAAATTGTAGATAGAATTACTGGGCACAAATATTTTTGTTTTTTTAGATGAATATATCGGTTACCATCAAATTCCTATTGCTCCTGAGGATCAAGAAAATACAACATTTACTAGTCATTTTGGAACTTTTGCTTTTCGAAGAATGCCTTTCGGATTATGTAATGCACTTGCAACATTCCAGAGATGTATGATGTCCATATTTAGTAAGTTAATTGATGATGGATTGGAAGTATTTATGGATGATTTCTCTGTATTTGGAACATCATTTGATGCATGCTTAAATTATCTTGAAAAAGTTTTGGAGTTATGCAAAAGAACTAATTTGGTTCTGAATTGGGAGAAATGCCAATTTATGGTTGAAGGAAGAATTGTGTTAGGGTATAAAATTTCGGAAGATGGTATGGAAGCAGACCCTGCAAAAATTCAAGTTGTATCTAAACTAACACCTCCTACTAATGTAAGAGAGCTTAGGAGTTTTCTTGAACATGTTGGATTTTACAGGCATTTTATTAAAGATTTTTCAAAAATTACCAAACCTATATGCCAACTTTTAGAAAAGGACAAGAAATTTGAATTTACTGAAAGCTGTTTAAACGGCTTTGAGTTATTAAAGGAAAAATTAATCACATCCCCTATTATAGTTTCACCTAACTGGGAGAAACCATTTGAACTGATGTGTGATGCTAGTAATTATGCTATTGGAGCTGCTTTTAAACAAAGGTATGAAAAGATTTTTAAAGTTATATACTACGCTAGTAAAACTCTTAATGATGCACAAATTAACTATATTGTTACTGAAAAAGAGTTACTAGCCATTGTGTATGCTTTAGATAAATTCATATTTTATTTAATTGGAGCTAAATGTGTTGTGCATACTGATCACTCTGCTATTAAATATCTGATGCAAAAGAAGGATGCTAAACCAAGGTTGATTAGATGGATACTTTTGATGCAAGAATTTGATCTTGTGGTTATTGATAGAAAAGGAACTGATAATCAAATTGCTGATCATTTGTCAAGATTAGAAAATCAAGAATCATCTGACACTGACAATGAAACTACAGACAATTTCCCTTATGAACAACTTTATAATATTAATGAGTGGAAAATACCATGATATGCTGATATTGTTAACTATATTGTAAGTGATATTTTGCCACTTATGCTGACACTGCAACAACAAAGGAAATTCATTCATGATGCAAAAACATATTTTTGGGATGAGCCTTATTTATATAAATAATGTAAAGATCTGATTATGAGGAGATGTGTACCTTATGAAGAAACTGAGCTAATCATTCAGAAATATCATGATTATGAACTTGGAGGACATTTTGGGATTGATAAAACTGCTTATAAAATTTTACAAGCTGGATTTTATTGGCCTATCATCTTTAGAGATGTTTATAGATATATAAAAACTTGTGATCTATGTCAACGAGTAGGCAATATATCTAGAAGAAATGAAATGCCTCTAAATTTCATGTTAGAAGTTGAGATCTTTGACGTTTGGGAATTAGATTTTATGGGACCATTTATTCCTTCATTTAGAAACTTATATATATTAATTACAGTGGACTACGTTTCTAAGTGGATTGAAGCACAAGCTTTACCTCGTTATGACGCTAAAAGTGTTTCAAGGTTTTTAATGAAAAATATTTTCACTAGAAACAAAATGCCTAGAATAATTATCACCGACGGAGAATCCCATTTTAGGAATAAATACATTCAGAGATTGACAAAAAAATTTAATATTATTTATCGAATCTATACTGCCTATCATCCTCAAACCACTGGGTTAGCTGAAGTTTCTAATAGAGAGATTAAACAAATACTTGAAAAGACTGTAAACCCTAGTAGAATAGATTGGTTCATTAGATTGGTTACCACATTATGGGCTTACGGGACTGCTTATAAAAATTCTGTTGGAATGACTCCTTACAGACTGATTTTTGGAAAGACTTGTCACTTACCAATAGAATTGGAGCATAAAGCATATTGAGCAATTAAAGAATTCAATTATAACTTGAAAGATGCTGGTAAGAAGAGATTGTTACAATTAAATGAATTAGAAGAATTAAAAAATGAGTCTTATGATAACAACATAATTTATTTAAAGTTATGGCATGATCAGAAGATTAACCAAAAGAACTTTGAACCAGGACAAGAAGTTTTGCCTGCTTTACAACACTCGGCTGAAGTTATTTCCTGGGAAATTGAAGTCTCGTTGGTTATGACCCTTAACTGTGACTCAAGTTTATACTTATGGAGCTGTTGAGATTAAAGATCATAAGATGGGAAATAGATTTAAAGTAAATGGACACAAATTAAAACCATATTATGCGGTTAAAAGACCAAATTTTAAAGAGTTTTTAATGATCAGTCAACCTGAATGACACCTGAATAGGTCGGGCTGACGACGTTAAACCAAGTGCTTTATGAGATGTAACCCATATTTATCTTTACTTTTATCACGATTATAGTAGTTTTTATTTAAAATTATCGTTAGTTTGTAGTAGTATTAAACTCTACTACTCCTATTTACCCTTGAAACATCATAAAAATTGGATCAATGAAGTAAAATTGGAACGCATTCGGACTAGAGCGAAACTGTGCAAATTTTGCCTTGGGCACCGACGACGCCCTCGACGCCGCCGACAGCGCCCTTGACGCCGCCGACGGCGGGTTTTCCCGAGAGTCTAAACAAAATTGATATAGAGGCTCACCGATGATGCCATTGACCCCGCCGACGGCGAGACCAGCAAATTGGCAGTTACTTGGGTTCAAATGGAGATTTTTGGCAATTTTTGGGCGGGAATTGTCTTTTTAAACTCAAAAATTTATTTTTTAATTCATATTTTCCCTCAAAAAACGAAGTGAAACTCCACGAATTTCATTCCTATGGCGTTCAATTCCCCTGATAATCCCATAATGCGAGTTTTCAATCGGCGAAAGTTTATTAGTGCGGAAGCGCAACGAATCTTCAACAAGTTACTAACGAAGAAAAGATTAATCAAGGAACGAGGATTCATAAATCACATATTAAATAATCCCATGACGAATATTGAAGAAACGATAGTGCAGCGAAGATGGGAAGTGTTGTGCTACACTACCACCGCCGTGGTTGTTCCAGTAGTGAAAGAATTTTATGCAAATTTACTTGGAATCAACCAGGGAGTTGTTTTTGTGCGAGGAAGATGTATTACTTTCACTCTTGCACGGATCAATGAATTATAAATGATAGAGAATGTTCATGTTTGCCACTATTCCAATTTCGTCTTAACGAGAAACCAGATGAATGAGATTTATCAATATTTAACGGACGAAATTGATGACTGGGAAACAAGAGAAAATGAGTATGTTAGTTTTTCTGCGACACTCCTGAATCCCGTTTCGAAACATTGGCACTTTTTCATTTCTGCGAAACTGTTACCGACAATGAAGATCAGTAAAGTTTCTAAAGAAAGTGCCATTTTGAATTACTGTATCCAAAGGGGACTGCCAATCGACATTGGATATATAATTGTGAAGTTAATTTTTGGCCTGATCGTTCATGGACCAACTTATGGGCTTGGACACCCCTCCACAATTTTCTCACTTTGCAGTCAGTTCCAAGTGTCCTTTGAAAATTAGGAAAAGATATTGCTACCTTGGAAGCCTTAGACCCAACTGAGAGATTCCCAGTTTTTGAAAATGAAAATGACATGGCCATCATAGTAGATCAAACATCTCAGAATTCACTGCCAGTTCAACTCATAGTCCCTGATAAGTTTTTGGTGATCTTGCGCCGAATCAAGAAATTGGAAAACGAGGTACAAAATGTCATGAATGCGATTAATAATATATCTGATTTCTTCGATCATCTAGACTAGAGGATGAAGGAATATTTTGAGCACTCTGGACATTTAGAAGATAGCTTGATACGACTGATGAGGAGGATGAAGTTAATAGAAGAGGATTCCACTGAAGAATTTCCATTCCTCTTCGTTCATGTGCAATCAATGGGTGATCTTCGAGGAGAATCAAGTACCGAGTCTGAGGATTAATAGATTTATATTACTACCTATCTATCTATGTGTGTATTTCGATTTGAACTTTGTATTTGCTTTGCTTTAGAATTATGCTTTCAGATCTCTATATAGTTGAGGCTAAGCATAAGTTGTTTTCTTTTCAGTGTTTTGTGTGTTGTGGCTTGGATTGCAACACTGAATTAATGTATTGAGGTTGAGAGAATACCAAACTTAGGTATGTTATGTAACATATATTGTACCCCTTGGAATTTATATAAAAATGTGATGTTTTGTGTTGTGAAAGTTTATATGTGCTAAGTACATCATTTTGCCACTTAAAATTATGTCTATAATGATTGAAAAGATGTCGTTAAGGCTTGAAATTGATCGAAATCGTGAAAATCCAGAATTTGGACAAAATCAATAGAGCCCGCCGACGACACCCTCGACGCCGCCGACGGCGAGATTTTCCCGAGACTTAGGATTTTAATTCCAATAGAGCGCGCCGACGGCGAGCTCACAAGAAAAACACCGTTAACCGCGATTTTGACCAGTCAACCGCCACTATTCATCATCTCCTTCCTCCTTAAAACGCCATTTTTGACCTAGGGCTTAAAAGATCTTGGATTGGGAGGCGTTTCAAGGCTTTTTGACACTGAATTTAATCATCTCTAGGTAAGAGCTTCACGCCAATGTTATTTATTCTGATGACGGAATTGTTCAAGTGCGTGAGTTTTCTGTTGAGTTTACTGCCGCCCGCATCAACACTTTTTATGAAGTCCCAGACTCTTATAGTTGCCAATATGAATCCTTTAGTACAATGGAAGATCCTCTCAATGATGTGATCAACCTTCTCACTGATGGGAAATGAACTTGGAAGATAAAACAGCGAGAACGAATAAATTTTTCTGCTTCTATGCTGAATGCCACCTCTAAGGCGTGACGCTATTTCATTTCCTCTACTCTGTTATCGACCTATCACCATAGTGAGGTAACTAGAGATAAAGCTATTCTAAACTTTTGTATTCAAAATAGTAGAACTATAAATGTGGAGAGAATAATTCTTAAGACTATATTGACTACGGCGAGGAGTGAGACTAGTGGAGGTCTAGGACATCCTAAACTTATTTATACAATTTGAAAACTTTATGGAGTGGAAATTGGAGATGAAGAATGGGTTTACCCTATGAAAGCCATTAGTAAAGCTAATTGGAAGACTTATGAATCCCATAAGAAATGGAGAACCCGGAGTAGAAGTCAAGAACCTTCTACTAGTAGAGATGTTCCCTGTACAAATTATGACCTTTCATCTTCTAGTTCCCCTACCATCTCTGATTTAATGAATGAGTTGACCTTGCAGCGAAAGAGAATAGAATTGATAAGTGAAAGGATTGGAGGTTTAGAATGTCGACAAGATTATGATAGTGAGTACCTTCAGAGGCATTCAAATTTTGAGGTAGCCTATTACGAAGCTCAAACCCGTCACTTTTCCTGAGTGCCCCCGATATACTCAGTATCAGCCGAATCCACCTGCTGGTTAAGGAGATGAAGATATAGCTTGGGATTTTGATATTGAATGAAATTGATGTACTTATATTTGTATTTTTATTTCTGTGATCTTTTGTAATAGAAATGGATGTTTATGTATTTGGACTTTAATTATTATTATTATGTTATATTTTGATGATTTTTAATTTTTGTTATAAAGTTAGTGTTATAGTTAAACGTGCATGTGTAGTTTAATAGATGTTGAGTTGTATTTTGTAATGTAATGTGACTTTTATTTTGGCATTTTAAATTTTAATTATTTTTTCAATATTGTGGATGTGCTAGGAAATATTGTGCTTGTTTAGTTTTATACTTATTTCAAATTTTCATTACCAAAAAATTCCTCTAATGATTTATTTGTGTAGAAAGCTCATAATATTACAGACCAGGTGAAGTAAATATTTGAGAAGGCATGCAGAAATTTCAGAATGATGAAAATGCCTACGATACTGAGGTATGATTTATATTTATAGTTTTTATTTCTACCTGTATTATTTCATATTTAAAAATTTAAGTTTGGGGGAGGGAAGAAAAATATTGACTATTAGATGTCCTCTTTTTCAATATTTTCAAAAATGAATTATATGATTTCATGTAGTGAATTTAATTCATGTAACTATATTTTTTAAGCCATTTAAATATTATGGTAGATTTAAAGAAATACTTTTGTAATGAAAATTAATTTTGCAACTTAAGATATTTTAGTATAAGAGAATAAGATTATAGTTAACTATTTAAACTAAAGAAAACTATATTTTGAAGTATTAAGAATCTAGAAATTCATTTGAGAAGAAAAGATTAGGGCTCAATGATGTAAAAACTATGAAATATTTATAAGGTAAAGAAATGTTTTGAGTTTCAAATTTAGGGAAAGAAAAGTGATGTTCAAAATCATTAAATTCTATCTAGATATAGTAATCCTCACTTGAAAAAGGAAAAAGAAAGGATTGAAAACAATCCTTAAAATGAAATCGAAAAATATATAAAATTGAAAGCAATCAAAATGAAAAAGAGAAAAGAAAGAAAAAAAAATTATGGAAGTGAGGAGTAGCTCAAAATCATGGAAGTGAGGTAAAGCAATGCCTTGAGTTTCAAATTTAGGGAAAGAAAAGTGCTCAAAATCATTAAAGGCTATCCAGATATAGTAATCCTCACTTGAAAAAGGAAAAAGAAAGGATTGAAAACAATCCCTGAAAAGAAAAGAAAAATATATAGGATTGAAAGCAATCCAAATGAAAAAGAGAAAAGAAAGAAAAAAAACATGGAAGTGAGGAGAAGCTTTCGGATATGCCTAATAAAAAATTGGCTTCACTAAACCTACTTAAAGGGAAAACCTACTACATTCCTGAACTTATATTTATGGATTAGATTTTTTATTAGTAGTGTTCCTATGAAGTTCCTATCATTTGAATATTCTAAGTGACTTAATATTGTAACATATAGTCATTCTTAAAATGAATAGAATACTAGAACTCTTAAACTTGATAACTAGATAATATTGTAGCTACAAAATTAGTTCAATTACTTGAATTTTTTTCTAAAAATCTCACTATGGTATTTATTTAGATCAAACTTATAGTATTTATGAATTAAAACTTTACTATAGTAGATCATAACTTTTATGTAGTACTAAAATTACTTGAGGACAAGTAATAGTTAAATTTGGGGAATTTTGACTCAAGGAAAATATATTGAGATTTTCATACCTATTATATACTATTTTTGATAATATTGCACTTTAAAGAAAGATCTTTTTGATGTTTTGTTGCAGGAATGATGAACAAAAAAATGCAAAAAAGAGCGAATTTGGAGCGAAAAGGACCAAAATGTGGAAATTTGAACTAGGTCGCCGAAGGAGCCCTCGACCCTGCCGATGGCGAGTTTATCCCGAGGCTACAAGACGAAATTCTTCAGAAGTCCCCCGACGGTGCCCTCGAGGCCGCCGACAGTGAGCTCGGCGGTTATGCCTACTCAAGCTTTGGATAATGCCAAATTTTGAAGGGATGCTTAGGCAACTCTTGGGAAAGCTCATCCACAACTTTAATAGACTATTTTGGCCAAAAATTAAAAGGAGGGGGGGGAGAGAATCTAGGGAAGAAGGATGTGCTAAAGAGAGTTCCTAGAGATTAGAAAGGTTCTAATATTGTGAGGAATTCTTCGAGAGATTGTAAGAGTGGAGGAAAGTGAGAGATTTCTTTCTCCTTGCTGCTTCGAAGAAGAATTCTGTGTGCTGTAAAGAAAGGGAGAGATTCAGAAGAACTTCGAGGAGTGTTCTTGAAGAGAAAATAAAGATAAGTTATTTACTTGTTGTAGTTTGTATGACTTTGATTTTATATATGAATTTCGAGTTTTGCTGTGTTTTCCCATGAGATATGAGTAGTTTTCTTTGTCTTTCTCTTTTGCTCGAGATTTGTGAAATGGTGATTTGAATTGGTGAAGTCATAAAAATGTTTAAGAAATTGTGATGATCTTTTCACTTCGATTTTAATTTATTTTCAATCTGGCCAATTGATTTGTTAAAATATGTTGAGTTTTACAACTAAAGTGAAGGTTACATCCAAAATTCGGGGAGGTCAAAGCCCTTGGAAGTTGGGTGCAAATAAATAGCAAAATAACATTATCGGACGTAGAATTAGAGATTTTAGAGTGAGAGACTAAAATCCCCAATTCGGTCATATCGTTTAGGTGCTGAAGTGTAGATGTTAGCCCTCAGGTGAGGGGAACGTGGGAGCTCCGAAGTGAGAGCCGGTATCCTCCCAGCCTAGCCAAAGATTCAGTAAACAAGCGTAGGATTAGTCAATGTTCTTTATGCTGGACCAAGGGTAAATAATAGGTATGCTCCTATTTGACACAATATAAATTGAACTATATCACTTTATCCATTCACTATAATTTCTTGACAAGGAGAAGGATGCTTTCTTATATATTGAATACTACAATCAAACCCTCATTAGTATCATTAGTTATTTAATAGTTATTAAAATTACCTATTTATTTCTATTGCCTATTAGTGACAGATAAGCAAATTGAACTTCGTTGTTGTGATTAAAGTATTGCTTTTTTAAAATCTTAGTTTGTGATTCTAAACCACTCCTTGTGAGATCGATATCTAGGACTCCATTAGAGCCCTATATTACTTGAGCGATATGTATACTTACGTTGATAAGTGTAACTTTACAATGATAGAATATTTATTACGTCCATATTTAGCTTATATTTTAAGCATATAAAAAGTCGCAGTCATTAATTCCACAAGAAATTCTTGTTAAGGCATCACAAATGATACGTGGTCACTCTCCTAATGAGCAAGACAACCATCGAGGTGAATGGGCAGGCAAACAGTCATGCAAGAAGCCCACATTGTGAACATCGACTGAAGTACAGGGCAATCACAACGGGGGTGCCTAAAAAGGCAATCACATATCAGGCAAATGAATGCAAGGATGCTACATGTAATATGACACAAAAACTGGATGCACGGGTACAACATGCTACCTATAAAGAGAAATCAAACCTACCCGAGGACCCGTGGTGCCATGCAACTAGCACACACCAGTTATAAGTGAGTTTGTATTGAGTAAAATGATACTATAAAAAGTATTCACACTTTACTCAAAAGAAACTCAGTGAGCACATATGCAAACATGCAGAATATGCAACAAACACATGAAAAGTGTATCGAAGTGATAGGGCGAGTACGCCATGAAGGTAGTGACTCAGAAATTATGGGCATGTCATGTAAGCAGTGGCTAAAAAGATGGGTATGCCAAGGACGCAGTGACCCAGAGGTGGGCATGTCATGATGATAGTGGCCCGAAAAAATGGTATGTTGAAGAGATAGTGACCTGGAAGTGCAGTTTAAGCAAGTGATAATGATCTTGAAAATAAACGCACACATGATATGACGCAACAAGCAAGCAGACAAGCATACACATGCACTTACATAACATACAAGGTGATGCAAAAGCATATAAGCATGCAAGTGTTTGATCGACCGACCGTGGTAGTCAGTCAGACCGAAGAAGTGGGTGAATCAGTTTAGGGTAACCTATCTAACCCAAAAGGATGGGTGATCAGCTCGGGACAGTCGATTGATTCAAAAACAAGATCTAAGATTGGTAAAGGGTGGTCGATCAACCCGAAGTGCTCACGCAACAGGTAATCACGTGCAAAAATGCGACAAGATGGACCATACACATGCAACACAAAAGCAATGCTTGATGGCATGTCGAACTCATCCTAACAACCTCACATGGGTACCTAGGGTTGACGCTCTTGGATTTGACCTCGCTGCCTCCAACTTTAGCATGGCTATGTGGAGGGCTTCCCCTTTGATTTCTCATAGGGGAAACTCACCACCATTTATAGGGCAGACTAGCTACAAAGATTTTTTGTCTCTACAAACACTCAAGATCTTATATAACGGACTAGCTACAAAGCTTTTTCCATCCTGTAAGATTGAACTCAACCAACTTCTCCAATGAAAGTTGGGAGTAAAATCATGGAAATTTAGGATGCCAACTTGGTAAGATTAAGATCTAAGCCTCACAACAGGGAAGCACTCAACTTCGTATAGGATTTGGCCAGCGATGAGATTCCTAACCTAGGGCTTTCTCTAGGGAAAGCAAAGATCTATCACATAGGCACTTAACTACATCAGCTCACATAGGTGCACGGACCCCATGTGGACGATTGAACCCACATGCCATGATCAGACTAAACTTAGGGCTAGCTAATAGTTTTAAGGAATCTCATCGTTGTGATGGTTGCAGACATGTTCTCTTTATGCTGAAGAAGAGCCCACGCATTGAGCCTCCGGTATCTGGTTTGTGCGCCAATGTACTTCGGAGAACATGTACAGAACAACAGAAAGAGCCAATGAGAACAAGAGATGTATGCAAGTACCCAAAATAAGCATCATAGCATATCAAAATATGACTGACACTTACCTTTGAAAAAAACTTGGACGGGAACATGTGAAAGGTCGCCAGTGGCTTCCCAAAAACTAAGGCATCACCACAAGAAAATTCTAGAACCCTTCCACCCATTTACTTCCATTGTTCCGGGTAGGAGCAAATTGAAATGTAGATTAAAATAGGAAGTTTGTATCTCTACATGCAACAAACCAAGAGGGAGGTGCGAGAGCAGCCTCCTAGGGTGTCTCCTCAAAGGGGCAAGGATCGGGCAGAGGAATTCTACACAAAGGAGGTCCAGGCAACTGAGGCCGGCTGTAGGAGATGGATGCCGACA